>PVKU01000393.1:0-229053 GCA_004027475.1 Anoura caudifer
GGAGAACAAATCGAAGCCCCAGAGCCAATTTATCTAAGTGATGAAGAGATTGCCAACCTATCAGATGCACAATTCAAAACCCTGGTGATCAGGATGCTCACAGAATTGGTTGATTTTGCTCACAAATTAGATGAAAAAATGAAGGCTACAATGAGTGAAATGAAGAAAAATGCATGGGGAACCAACAGAGATGGGAGGAAAACTGGGACTCAAATCAATGGAGTGGACCACAAGGAAGAAAGAAACAACCAAACAAAAAACAAGGAAGAAACAAGAATTCAAAAAAAATGAGGAGAGGCTTAGGAACCTCCAGGACATCTTTAAACACCCCAACATCTGAATTATAGGGGTACCAGAAGGGGAAGAAGAAGAGCAACCAGTGGAAAACTTATTTGAACAAATAATAAAGGAGAACTTCCCCAATCTGGCAAAGGAAATAGTCTTCCAGGAAGTCCAGGAAGCTCAGAGAGTCCCAAAGAAGGTGGACCCGAGGATGAACACACCAAGGCACATTATAATTACATTACTCAAGATTAAAATGAAGGAGAGAATTCTAGAAGCAGCAAGGGATAAGGGGACAGTCACCTACAAAGGAGTTCCCATCAGACTGTCAGCAGATTTCTCAAAAGAGACCTTCCAGGCAACAAGGGGCTGGAAAGAGGTATTCCAAGTCATGAAAGTCAAGGACCTACATCCAAGATTGCTCTATCTATCAAAACTATCATTTAGAATGGAAGGGAAGATGAAGTGCTTCTCAGATAAGATCAAGTTAAAGGAGTTCATCATCACCAAGCCCTTATTATATGAAATGTCAATGGGACTTATCTAAGAAAAAGAAGATAAAAAATATGAACAGTAAAAAGATGGCAAACTCACAGGTATTAACAACCAGACCTAAAACAAAAGCCAACTAAGCAAACCACTACAACAGGAGCAGAAACACAGAAATGGAGATCACATGGAGGGTTAGCAACAGGGGAGAGGGAAGAGGAGAGAGGGGGACAAGGTACATAGAACAAGTAGCACAGACGGTGGGTAGAAAATAGACAGGGGGAGGGCAAGAATAGTGTGGGAAATGTAGAAGCTAAAGAACTTATTACACATGGGCATGAACTAAAGGGGGGAATGTGGGTGGGAGGGGGTGTGCAGGGTGGAGGGGAATGAAAGGGGGAAATGGGACAACTGTAATAGCATTATCAATAAAATATAATTAAAAAATAACGTTCTTTACGAAGGGAAGATGATCAATGCTCATTGGATGTATCATATGAACCACAGATAACCACTGGTTCAAGTTCTTTTACACTTTACGCTGGTCATTTTCTTACTGATTAAACTTCTCTACGAAAAAAATTATACTTTTCAGCTAAGGTTGCAAAAATTTAAACTGATCTCTTCCTTATGGAACACATCCAATTTTTGGCTTGCCAGCAAGGCTGACTGAATTTTATGAGTATGTCTGGACCCAAGGAAGAGCAGTAAGTACTAGACCAGATCTGTTTCTATTTTTATAAAAGTCCAAGACAACCAAATTAATTTAGTCATTTTACCCCCACGCACTGCACCTGCTCTCTGATCTCTACATTCTTTGTTAGGACAACCAAGAGTAATGGTGCTCAAGGGTTGGCCAGTAGAGCATAGCATGGTTAGAACAACAGGTTTCAGGCCCTTAGTACTGAATGATGGTCATTAGCCTTTTCTTGATCTCCACACTGCCTGAAGCGGTGCCTGTGGATCTCTGTGGGCTAACGACTGAAGGTTCACATGGTGTGGACAAGAGCACCATGAAGCAGAAAGGGAGGTGGCAGAGCAGAGGTTCATGTTAATAGTTTCATAGTCTTTGGAGTCAAAAAGGCATGGGTTCTAATCTTGGCTCAACCATTTATTAGTTGTGTGACTTTGATACATTTACTTCATCTCTCTGAGCTGAATTTTCCTCATCTGAAAAATGGGGGTTGAAATATTACCAACCTTTCACAGGGAGTCATAGAGACTCAGACTAATGTCAGCATGGCAAGATCAGCAGTGAGTGTTATGTTCCTGACTATAACGACTAGTGTTATCATTGTTGTTGTTATTATTATTAATAGAATGAGACTCACTCCCACATTCATTGTTAATCCCTATAACATGAAATTCTCTCACATACTAAAACCTACAAAAAGCCAGGTTCACTCAGGAGTATGAAATTCAAACTTTAGAGTTATGCTGAAGGGATAATGAAGAATTCTAAATGTATTATTTTAGCTGGGGTACTAGGCCCAAGAACAGCACATGGGGCCACTAGCCTGTCTGCTTGCTATGTCTCCCAGAATCAAGATTATGCAGGGTCCCACAGCTACCTTCAGGATGGGCTGTCCAAACCAACTGCTGCCCTGGCAAATGACAGCCTAGGATGTACTTAAGCCAGATGGTCATGGAGCATGAGAATGCATTGTGGATCAATAATTATAGCTGTGAAATGGAGGGCAGAGGAGGAAACCCAGATCTCCCAAGCATGTATAGTGAGTTACTTGCATACCATGTGCTCTTCAGCCCTTCCCTTTTGGGAACTACGATTCATGGGGAATGTATATAAGGAGGGAGAAAAGAGAAAATTCTTCTGAAGGCTCAGAATACTTGAAGTTAATTGGACTGAGCACTGTATTTTCAGCTCCTCCCTATGCCTCTTAACCCCAAAAGGCTAGAAAGGCTCCAAACTGTGCCTGCTGAGGGTATTCTCATTCTGACAGGGTTTGTCATAAACCCCATGACAAAGTTAATGATTATTTACTGCACAAGAAGACTGTTGTCATCAACATCATCAACAAATATTTATCAGCTATCTGTGCTGGGCCATGCAGCAAGGTGGTTATGGAAATACGTTTGGTTATCAGAAAGGTCTGGGCTCTACTCCTAGCTCTTACGACTCATGTTGACCTTGGGCAAAGTTATCTAACTCTCTGAGCTTCAGTTTTCTCCTTTACAAGAGCTAATGTTAAAGCCTACAGGGTTGCAAGGAGGTTTAACAACATGATGAGTTTCATACACAATGGAATACTACGCAGCAGAGAGAAAGAAGGAGTTCCTACCCTTTGCGACAGCATGGGTGGATCTGGAGAGCATTATGCTAAGTGAAATAAGCCAGGTGGTGAAACACAAATACCATATGATCTCACTTATAAGTGGAACCTAATCAACAAAACAAACAAGCAAGCAAAATAGAATCAGAGACACTGAAATTAAGAACAATCTGACAGTAACCAGAGGGGAGGTGGGAGGGGATAATGGGGGGAAGAGTTTTCAGGAACAACTATAATGGATACAAGAACACAACCAAGGGGGGGTGGGTAGAAGCAAAGGAGGGAGGTGGAGATAGCTGGGGTGGGAGCAAGTGGTGGGGGTAAATGCAGATGACTGTAATTGAACAATAAAATAATTTTTAAAAAAGATGATGAGTTTCAAAGTTATTTGTAAATCACAATCTGCTAGCTGGTTGTTGTCATGAACACAATGGTGGCTATAAGGGCTTTGGAGAAGAAAGAGATGTCATGGAATGAGTTTTGTGGAGAAGGTGGGTCTTGAAGTATTGAGGGACATTAGGATGGGAAAACACAGAGTATCACAAGCAGATGCAATGGTCTGAGCAGAGGTAAAGAGGTGGTAATGAGAATAGCGTGTTAAGGCAAGATGTGCACTTATAGCTCATTTATAGCTATAAAAATTTCCAGAGGACACTATGGGGCCAGTAGCAAACCCATGGCCTCTCAGTGTGAGTTCAGGGGTAATAGGCAACCTTGCCTGGGGGTCTGGAACTTGAGGCAGTATAGTCCTACTGCACCTTGGCACCAACGCTGAACTGCATGTTCAGGCCACAGGGCATGGACATTCGTACCCTCCTCTAAGGTGTCTGACTCCTGGTAGTGCTCGCCACTGTGACACTGAAGTGGCCCAGATAGTGAGGGAGCCAGATGTGAAGCTAAGAGGAAAATAAAAACACATGTTCCTTAAAGCAATTGGCTTCCTGATTGGAATACTCAAACAGGGGATGGGAAAGTGCTTTAGAAAGTATGAAGTTAATAAACAAATGGAGCAAAGATAAATATTTACACACACATATGTATACCTAGTATAATTACTGAAATAAGAAAACCAGCACAATTTAATGTAATGTAGTCTCTTAAAATGCAATACCTTTCTAACCTTGCCCTTGTAATTTTACAAATGCTAGCTGTGTTTTATCTTTGAAGATTCATTTGGAAATCATTTAGGTCACCATTTGGATAGGCTTGTTTTTATTCATATTCCTACTGATGTTTGCCCCTGTGAGTAGAACAGATGTGGTGAAGGCAGGATGGATTTGTGCACATTGCGGTGGGCCTCTTCCAAGAACGATAAATCCTTTGGTTTCCAAAACATTGGAGATGAACTGATAAATCTTAACATGGCTGCCTGGTGTCCTGGTTGACTTTATCCATGCTCATCCAAAAGACTCAGTGATGTGTTTTCAACTTTTCTTGCCCTATGTTCTCCCTCAGTGCCCTTGATTTTAGCGCTTCAACATTTTACACCTTTCTGTGAAGTTTCTTCATGTGCGAAACAGAAATAGTAACGGTGCCCACCCCACAGGTTGTTGAGAGGATAAAATGAATCGCTTCATGTAAAATGTTTAAAACAGTGACTGACACATAGTAAGTGGTCAAAAACATGAGCTATTCTCATCCTGCCAAACCTCTCATTACTCCCTTTATGCTCTCCCTCTGAATGTCACTGGCATCTGCCCATTTATCCAAGGTGACTTTGTCCTTGATTATTTTTTCTTTCTCATCCTGCCACTTCTAAACAAAAAGTTCTGTTGATTCTTCTTAAAGATTTTTTCATGAAGATTTCCAACTATAATTTTGACCATGCCATCATTGTCCCATAAGTTTCATTCTCTCACACTCCCAGTCTCCATACACACACATCAAACCTTACACCTGCAAACCAGAGTGCAGCCTCCAATCTTTTGGTGGTGTTCCCTGCAGTGCTATGTTGAGAATTCTGAGGTTAAATCTGGACTTAGAGGAATGAGGTGCTGGGATTGATTATCAATGTCTTCCATGAGAGGAGTGAGGGTTTGGGAGGCTAATGATCTACATATTGTGAATTTATAGACCCTGCTACATAATCAAGGCCAAGATCCTAAACAAGTCATAGAAGGCTTACATGATCTGACCCTAACTAATCTTCCAATCTCACCTCTTGCCTCTTTCTGCTCTATCTAGCCACACCAAACTGAATATTGTTCCCAGAACCGCCAGGCCCCTTCTCACATTGTTTAAGACTCATCTCAGTTTCTGACCACCTCAGTCCAGCTTTGAAGCTTTTCCTTTGTGTTTCCATAGCTCCTTGTATATATTGCAATCAGTGCTTCAACCATATTATATTATAATCACCTAACTAGGTATCTGTGCCCCCCATGCCCTGCACCACTCTCAACTAGCCTGGACCTTCCATGGGCAGGTGTTGTGCTAATTCATTTTTGTATGGTCAGAGCCAAGCGAAACAAAACAAAACAAAACAAAACAAAACAAAACAAAACAAAACAAAACCCACTTACTAAACACCAGCTATATTTCAGGCACTGGGAATTACCTGACATCAAGGTGAAAAATGCTAGAATGTGTATTATCAAAGCACTTCGCCTCGGGTAAGTATTCACTGAGGGGAAAGGTACATGTGAACTGAGTTATAAGGGTGGAGAACGGGAAGCAATTACGGGGTAAGGGAGCAGCATGTGCACAGTATTAACAGCTTCCATTTATTGAACCCACCAAGGTGTAGGCTCTGAGCTAAGTGCTTTATGTGTATTATATATATATATATATATATATATATATATAAATATAAATTTATAAAGGCCCAGAATGGTCTTAAAGAGCAGAACAGCAAGTTTGGGAACAGTGAGAAATTCAAAGTAGTTGGAGCATAGAATGGGGTAGAGGTTAGTGGGAGACAAGATTGGAGAACACACCACCCCCACTGTCCTTCTCATTCCTTAAACTGAATGAACTTTGATTCTAAATCCCTCTGAGGTACTAAAAATAATGTTTCAGGCTAAAGTGTGGCTTGTGTGCTCAGGTTTAGAAATCCCTAGAACTAAAATGCACATGAGTTTCAGAGATATAGCCCAAATCATTACAAGTGTCAAAAATCCATCTTTCTTTCTCCAAATATGATTCCCTATTAAGTGGTGTGTGGGGAGAAAGAGAACAAGAACCAAAAAACAAACAAACAAACAAACAAACAAACAAACAACCTAAAATGGAGAGAGAAATTCATGGCTCCATGCTCCAAGAAGCTTGAGTCAGAAAGATAGTGCAAAAATGTGCTATGTCTGGATGTTGACTTAAGATAATAAAGAACTGTGCCCTGGCTGGGTAGCTCAATTAGTTGGAGTTTTGTCCTGATATGCCAAGGTTGTGGGTTCGATCCCTGATCAGGGCACATACAAGAATCAACAGATGAGTGCATAAATAAGTGGAACGACAAATCAATGTTTCTCTCTCTCTTCCTCTGTAAAATCAATAAATAAAATAAAATATAATAAAGAACTTATGAACGCACAAATATAGAATCTCTGGGTGCCTCTTCAGTATTTATTATTTTAGTCTTCAAGTGCTGTGTGTCACAGACAGGTTCAGAAATTTGCAGAAGCTGGGTGCAGACATTCTTACTGTATTGCTGCCTATTGTTAAGAAAGTCTCCAATTCCCTTATCCAACCACATTAGGGGAGAAACTCATTCCATAGTCTAGAAATTGGTGTGGCACATGAATATGAGTAATATGTTGCCTTTCTGCACAAACAAGAAAGAAATGTTGAAAAGGAGACTGGGGGTGTCTTCCAAATTTAGCTTTCCTTCCAACTTCTGCCCATATGGTTGGTGGTTAAAAAAATGATAACCAAGCCAATGAAATGTAACCTGATATTAGCAGTTCCTCTCTAACTATGTGAAGCCAAGGCTAATACCAGCACGCAGCATTCGTTTGTCTTAATGCTATCTGACATAAGGAGACTAAACTCTCAAACTGTTGTCCTATGAGCTGGCCCACAGGACTGCCATCTAGGTTTGGGATGGGGCTGATAGAGATTTCCATTAGTTAGCAGAGAGATTTTAGTGGGAGCTCATCAACCTTAACAGGCAATAAGGGGCTTTGAGGAAGAACGTTTATGGATCTGGTTCAGTTTCCAAGTTAAGGAAGTTTCCAAGTCTAGGATTCCACATCCTAGATTTCAGAGTAACTGAAAATGAGGGGATCTTTCATTTGCCAGGATAAGTTTAGAAAGGAGGAATTTTATCCTGTGGTGGAAAGAGCTATTGATTTAAGCCTAGAACATTTAAGGATGAAGGAGGAAAAGTAAATGTTCCAAAGTACACCCTCACCCCATAGTATGCTGGTAAATGTTTAACAACTGGCTTTCAAAAAATGTATGTTGGTTTATTTTACATTTTGCTGAAATAAAGGATATAGGCCATGCAATTTATAAGTAACAAAAACTATACAATACCCTTTACCATAAATTCCATAGGCCAACTGATTCTCACAGAATGCATTCATGATTTTGCCAGACTTGCATCTGTAGCCAAAACCAGGGTTGTAATTGATAAGAAAGTGTAGTTCCCACAAGAACACTGGTTCATATATTGGTTTACATTAAGGAGCAAAAAAAAAAAATGCATGTTGTAACTTCACTCCTTCATCAATGACAGGAGTGACATCTCTACTAAATCAGATAATAGTTTTCAAACACTGGGAACTCAATATTTTGTGCCATTCACAATGTAACGTCTATGGAGACAACACGATTTAAAGTTTCATCTGCACTACTGACATTTTTTTAATCGACAAAACAATAAATCATGCCCTGATTTGTGGTTTTGGCCAATTTCTGTGGTGTAAATATTTCCATCATGGTCAATTTCAAGCTACCAGTATGACAGTACTGTACATACACAGAGTTGGGAAGCCTTATCTAGACAACAGTAAATATAATAAAAATAATTAGGATGTAATGAGTTTTGCATGTTCTCTTTGTTTTCAATACAATGTTTTAATTGTAAATCTATGGAATTCAACTTCTCATAATGGCTATGTTCAACAACTGGCTCATGACAGTTCTGAAAGTTAACAATTGGCTCTTACCAGCCATTGTAAGCTGGCAGCAGACACTGTTGTCCTTGCCCTCATTTAGATTGCTGCTTTTGAGTCTATCCCATTGGGACTAAGGGTAAGGAGGGAAGCAGGCAGAGACACAGAGAGTAGGCTACTCTTCCTACTGAAAGTGGGGTATGTTGTTTGATTCATTACCAGTCTGCAAGAAGAGGAGTACAGAAAGTGCAAGAAAGTGCTTAGAAACTTTTATAGCAATTTAATGGAGAGATTTTTAGGTGTGTCGAGCCTCATAATTAAAAACTGTGGCTTGTATGTAGGCCTTTTTAAATTTCCATTTTTATAGTAATTAATTTTTTATCATATTTTACAAAAGCATTGGTCCATGACAGATTTGGAAGGAACAAAACCCCTCCCCCAAGGCCCTTCAGCACAGATAACTTGAAATACATTGGTCTATTCAGTGAGGCCAGGGTCAGAAGGGAGAGAGTGGTGCAGCAGATAAGTGTGGAATGGACAACCTTGACAATGAGCATTCAGCATTAGGGCTAACTATTTGTAGCTGGAGGAGGGGCTCTATCTCAGTTTGCTTTTCTAACGCGGTAGCAGGAAGGCCACAAGCCTGGAAATAATCTGGGAGAAATGAGAACTGGACTCTCATGGTAGTAAAACAAATCTAGAAGCTGTGGGTGACAGACAGAATGTTGGAAAGAATTGCTCCTTGGAAAAGTCTCTGTCAGTCCTAAGGATCCATTTGCTTGGGAAAACATAGTTTAGAAAGTCATAATTGGTGACACGTGCTCAAATTCAACCAGAAAGAGTCTCTTCTTTACTCCTCTTTCCTACACCCAGCCTGCAAAATCGCCTCATTGGTTTGCTCCACCATCTTAGTTCTCTTTGTTCTACTTACATGTTTGTGTCCTACAATAAAACCATAGCATCTCAGAGTTATAAGGGACCACGGATGTCAGGAGGCCATGATGTAGGTATCTATCCACTCTCTGACAGCCCACTCTATACCCACCCAACCAATCTTCCTGAATATATGCTTCTTTAATCTCTAATCCAATACCTTCAGAGGTAGGGAGCTGATTGTTTCCTAGAGCAATCCATTCCACTGAGGAATAGCTCAGAGGGTTAGAAATTACATTCTTTTGACAGTCAAAATATATCTCCTTGTAAATTCCATGCATAGCTTCCAGATCTACTCTCATTTTTCATATGCAAAACCTCTAAACACTAGAAGATGATATTCACATCTACCTAATTATTTTTTAAAGATTTTATTTATTTATTTTTAGAGAGGGGAAGGGAGGGAGAAAGAGGAGAAAAACATCAATGTGTGGTTGCCTCTTGTGTGTCCCGCACTGGGTACATGGTCTGCAACCCAGGCATGTGCCTTGACTGGGAATAGAACTGGTGACCCTTTGGTTCACAGGCCAGTGCTCAATCTACTGAGCCACAGGAGCCAGGGCCCTAATTCTTCTTTTGCACAGACTGAACATTGCTACTTCTTTTCACTGTCCTTCCACTGACACAGTTTGCATATTCTTCACCATCCTTCTTATTCTCCTCAAGATGCACTATAGGCTACAGACACAATGTTTAACACAGTATGTCCTCCCCCCTCACAGGAGCCCCTACTCTGTGTCAACTGAACAGGGACTTCATATCTTTTTGGTCACAATTTCCCCTGCTAACAGCTGAAGGATACTTTGAAGAGGCTAATCAAAGAAACAGTGAGGGCAAAAGCTACCAAACAAGAGGCAAAGCCAGCAAATGCCGAAAAGTAAACACTGCACGTGAATACCTAAAATATTTATTGAACATCTACTATGTGAGAATTATGGATAAAGTAGGGGAGTGAAGCAGAGATTGGTGACTGGGAGCTGATGAGTGCATACATATAAAATGACAAAGACTTGCTTTCTACCCTCTAACTTGTTCTTGTTAGTCAAGGAAATTGCTTTACTGTGAAACCCATCTAAAGGTGCTAATGAGATTGCCCCCTGCTCTGACATAGACTGTTCTCAGTCAGCAGAATTTGTAGAGCAGCTTCTACTCCATTTTTATTTATTTGGTAATTATATTACTGCTCAGGTCCATTAATAAGCTACAAATTAAGAGATTCTGTCTGCATTGGTGCTCCTGTTCCCATTTTAAAGGCTTATTTACCTTTAGGATTATTAAAAAAAAAAAAAACAAAACCACAAGGTCAAAAACGCAGTACTTAAAAAAGTAGGTATATCTGGAAATGTTAAGAACCATAAGTACAGTGACCATTTTGCCAAATCATTAAACATCTTTAAGCCAGGTGTGTATGCAGGCAGGCTCTATAACAAGGTTTGCTTTCAAACAGACTAACCAAACAAAAACTTGCCAGTAACCTCATTCCTACCAAGGCAAGTTGAAAGTCTCCTTGGACCTGACACAGACAAATGTGTTGGTGGGGGGAGATGATGGCTGTCTTCCATTCATTTTGCCACATTAACAAAAGTTAAAGGACAGCATAGTCTGAATTGGAAAAAGAGACTTGATAGCACGTGTGATGTGGTCATGTGTGTGTGCATGCATCTGTGCAGTTTCAGGGGTCCTGGGGAAAATCAGTGATGGCAAGGCATCTGATGACTCAGAGTCCCTCCTCCTCTCACAGCAGGTCCTCAGCCTGGTTTCATATCTGATCTCTAATCATGGCTGCTGGCACTGTCCACACCAGTCACCTTCAGTCTTTCTCTGCAGGCCCATGATTCCTTGTTACACTGGGCTCCTGTGATTTTAACCCTTCAAGAGACCACTGATCATCAAGGGAACACAGGGCCACTGCACAGGTTTAATTAGAAATCACATCTTTCTCTCTTTCTGATATTATATTTCTTCTTGTAGGGGAGTACTTCCCATTTGACGGCATGTGAATTTACTCTCCCAGACCCCTTGGGGATGTTATATTTCAGGGACTTGAATTCACTTCTATTTGGTGGTTCAGCTAGAGGCTTTGGGATTGCCACTTCCTGCTGCCTCCTCTACTTTTCCATGAGCTGTGTATCGAATGTCTCCCTTCCATTCTTTTTAAAAAGATTTTATTTATTTATTTATTTATTTATTTGTAGAGAGAGGGGAATGGAGGGAGAAAGAGAGGGAGAGAAACATCAATGTGTGGTTGCTTCTTGTACACCCCCAACTGGGGACCTGGCCCACAACCCAGGCATGAACGGTGACTGGGAATCGAACCACTGACCTTTCACTTTGTGGGATAATGCCTGACCCACTGAGCCACGCTGGTCAGGGCTGACTTGGCTGTATCCATAGTAGATTAGCACAATTTAGTCGAGGCTTTCACTAAACTGGCCAACATGGCTTCATCCAGAGAAAATCAATTGTACCATTTAGCCATATTCGTTCATTCAACAGTTTCCTTTTAATTTGAAAACTGATTTTAAAGTTTCATGCAATGTCCATAAATCCCTTACACTATTCTTGACACTCCCCCAATTCTTATCATTATGCATAAGACCCCGCAGCAAGTATAATTATTTATAGCATCACTGTTGATAAAAGTCTCAGAGCCTAATGGCTCAGATGGGAAGCATCACAGGGCAGTTGACCTGGATAAATGAACCCTAGTATATATCCTCCCAACTAATAAGAAACAAACTGCCTGAAGCATCTCAAGTTATGGTAACCTTATAAGAATGCTTTCCCTTTCCTCACTTTCATCTACCACCAGTTTGCCTGTAGCAATTCCCTAGTCAACAGTAAGTCATGAGAAGGCCCTATTCTGAGTCCATTGCTTCAATGGGCAGGTAATATCACAGTTAAAGTTTGCATCTAAAACTGTCTTTGGGACAGCCATGGGAGCTGCACAAAGCTCTGGGGTGAGACAGGATCGGCAGTCTTCTCAATCTCTTGGCAAGAACCACCTAGTCTATATCTGAGTGCAAGTGCTATTATAGTGAGCTTTGCTTCCTTCAGCTCCCGTATGACATTTGATCTCTAAAAGAAAAGATCAAGGCATGAAAATAGATTGTGGATAACTAAGGGCAAGAGGGAATGGAAAGAATCAGGGATCCTTTCTTGACCCTCCTGAACTCATTGTCCACCCCTGCCCCCAGTAACACCAAAGAAAACAAACATAACCAGCTGTGATGCTTTCAAGATATTGGTGAGTACTACTGTTGTGACTGTGGTCATTTGCACAACTCAGCAGACATATTTGCCATTGTTTCAAAATCTTCTCACTGGGCAAAAATAAGTCGATGAATAACTGAACATGATACCTTGGTGATGGAGAAGAGGGAGTGCATTATAATGAAAGTTGTTGGCCAGAACATTGGGTACTTCATTTACAGTTTTGGCTATAGGCTTTGGGAAATTAAAACTAACTTGTAACTCAACGGCACTAAATCATACTAGTAATATGACTCTAAATGGGTAACTGCATTAAGTAGTTTTATATCCATGATCGCATGTGTTTCATTCAACAACTTATAAAGTGAACAGGTCAGAAAATGTTTTATCATTATTTTTGTACATGAAGTATATGATGCTCAGAGGAGCTGATTTGTCCAAGGCCACAAGACTGGGGAGTGGTAGAGACAGAACTGAAACTCAGTTTGTTTGACTCTTTCAATGAAATGCCCTTCCCTCTCTGTATGTCTCAAGCTTCAGCAGCCTAAGGGTAGGAAGGTATCATGTTCACCCATCAGATGGGATTTACCTTTCAGTGTTGATGACATGGAGTCCTTTACACTGAGGCCATATGTTTGAGGAACTGAGAGCTCAAGAAAGGTTAGAAGAAGTCACTACAAGATCTCGCCGGAGAATTTCAGGAGTGGATTACTTAATGGGAAACAACCGGCAACATAAGTGTCAAATATCTGACTGGTGGGTTTTCGAGAGAGTGTAAAGGAAGTGGGTTTGGGTTGTTTCAGTTATAGAGCACATTTCAGGAAAACTTCCATAATTTATTCTGGGAGTTGTTACCAACATGGCAGTATCAATAGATATATTACTGTACCCACATGTACTTTGATCTCCGAGCAGGACTGAAGAACCTTCCCATTAACACAACTCTGGGACATTTCATCCCCCTACAAACTTTCTACTCGTTGTTCAGCAGGCAATGTGATTTGTTCTAGAGCATGACAGTTTTGCAGATGTCACCCATGATAAAAGCCTAAACATAGAGTTCCTTCATTCATTTTACCCTTTTCATCAAACCAACCCATTAATGAATATCTGAATACATGTGACTATCAGCCCACATTTATGAAGGTTTCATTGGAAAATCTGAAGAACAGTTAAGCCATTGATGTGTTCTTCATCTTTCCTCTGCACACAGGCTTGTTAGGAGTAGAGATATAAGGTTACACTTGTTTCACTTAAAAAAAAAAAACAGAATAAAAATCATCGGCGTAGAAATATTTTCTAGTTGTTTTTTAAAAATACCTCATTGAAGTTTTTTTCTTTTTAAAATTTATTCATGTTTTGAGAGAGAGAGGGTGGGAGAGAGAAAAACATCAAAGTGTTGTTCCACTTACTTATGTATTCATTGCTTGATTCATATATATGCCCTGAGTGGGGATTGAATCTGCAATCTTGGTGTATAAGGACTATGCTCTAACCAACTGAGCTACCTGGCCAGGACTTCCAACTGCAGTTTTCTTTTGAATCATTGTTCCTTTGCCTTCAGATTGTAAAGTAACTGTAGGGAGGTAATATTTGGTGCAGAGACTCATGGGGTCCACAACTGCGAAGTCTTAATGGCTTCACTGCAGTACTGATGGGGAGAGGTGTCTGTTGGGGGAGGGAGCAGATAGCTGCTTTCCCTCATAACACCTGGACATAACAGAGACAACTAGCAGAAAGGATCTGCCTAGGGCTGGATTTCACCATTATCCTCACTCCCAGCCAAAGAACAAGTGGCAAGGTTTCTCTTTACAGTTCCCAGACTGACATGGAGAGACTGAAAGTTTCTTGAGGGCATACATTTTCACAAGAAGCATTTGTTTAATATCGGCAAGAAAGAGCCATTGGGTTTTAATATTGGTTCAAGTCCTAAGCCCAAGACATGTTTTTTAATCTCCCCTCCTCAGCCTACCACCAACTAGCTCAAGCCCCCTTTTTCCCTATGAAGCAACAAGGAATGTTTCTATCTTCCTCTTTTTTTGTCCATGCTCTTTTTAAAAAAATTTTATTTTAATTGTTGTTCTTGTACAGTTTTCTGTCTTCTACTCCCATCCCAGCCCACCGCCCTAGCCCTCCCCAGCTCCCTCCCATTTCCACTCCCCCCTAGCTTTTGTCCATATGCCTTTCATACTTGTTGCTCTAAACCCTTTCCCTTTTCCCTGGATATTCCTATCCCTCTCCTCTCTTGTTCTCAATTTCAGTGTCTTTGGTTATATTATGCTTGTTTGTTTGTTCTGTTGATTAAGTTCCTGTTAAAGGTGAGATCATATGGTATTTGTCTTTCACCTGTTTCTATCTTCTACAGTCTGTTTCCACTTTCATTTTCCAAAGAAATAGGTGTTCACACCATCCATGATTACTTTGTCCTGTCTTTGGCCCAGCATGAGCCAAGATTATCTTTTTAAAAAAAATGCCTTACAGTTATAAAGGCATTAGGCTTACCAGAATGTTCTGTCTGTGCCCAAAGAATAGTGCAAGCTGGAGCAAGAACAGGTATAAGGAGGACAAGGAGTGAAGGAGTGGTAACGCAGATATCTCTAAGATAAGTGTTTTATGCTGTGAGTTGACTTGTGAGTGTATGTTTTCATTGTGTTTCTGACAGCAGGTGTGCATACCTATATGAGTACATGCACATGCGTGCATACATACTCGCGTGTGTGTGTGTTTCTCTGTGGATGAGAGTGGGGACTTGGTCGAGAGGGGCGGATGCCTAAGATGCTTAGTCATCATGTCTTGGCCAGGGACACCAGGCTAGGACTTGCAAAGCTTCTCAGGGAACAGCCCCAGCCAAAGTGTTAGGAGTAGCCAGTTTCCCAAACAGCTCACAGTAACAGTTTCCACAAGGCCAATAACTAGGAACAATGCTGCTGGTAGCCTGGCAGCAAGGCATTCAGCTTATTGCACTAAGTGCATCATGAATGATCTGTCTTGGGAAGGGAGTCTTAAAATGGGTATTCGGGGCCAAAAAATCTCTCATGGGCTAAAATTAATCGTTCCAGAAAATATGCACCAAGAGATTTAAGAAATCCAAAGAGCTTCCAGAGACTTCTGGTTGTTGTAAATATTGGTAGAGCTTAACAGGTTACAAAGCCCTTTCACACTCATTATCAAATTTGGTTTTCAGAGTAACTGAATGAGATAGGCAAGGATGATTCTCCCATTTTACAGATGGTGAAACAAAGGATCAGAGCTGCTACATAATGTGCTCAAGGTCCCACTGTTAGTAAATGTGCTAGGACTGGAACCCAAATGCCCTCATCTATTATATGGATGACTGGGCTTTGGACCTATTTTATGCTTCCTAGAAGAGTTAGCTCACTGTGGGGTGGTTTAATAGATTCTTAGATGTTTGAAGAATTAAGCCTAAATGCTACAAGCACTCAGTTAGAAGGTGGTAAGGGCTGCAAACAGATCATCTAATGAACTTCTTCACATGACCTTCTCATTCAGTAGGTCTGGGATGGCACCTGAGATTTTGCACTTTTAACAAACTCCCAGATGATACAGATGCTGCTGGTCCATGGACTTCACTTGGAGCAATAAGGGGTCAGGGAGTAACGCTGAATGTTGGCTACCTAGTTTTAATTGCTAGTCATGGGTCTTAAACAAGTGGGGGGAAAAGGCAATTCTAATCTACATCTTTTTTAAGTCTTTTAAAAAAGTTATCTATTTATTTATAGACAGAGAGGAAGGGAGGGAGAAAGAGAGGGAGAGAAACATCAATGTGTGGTTGCCTCTTGTGTGCCCCCTACGGGGTATGGGGGGGACCTGGCCTGGAACCCAGGCATGTGCCTTCACTGGGAACCAAACCAGCAACCCTTTTGTTCGCAGGTCCACATTCAATCCATTGAGCCACACCAGCCAGGGCTAATCTACATCTTCAGACTCTTGGAGCTTCCAGTGTTCAGTAGCAGTAGGAGCAGCAGCAGCAGCAGCAGACCAGTAGCTTTAATAGTAGATACCATGTTTTGAGTGCTTGCTAGGTACCAGGTATGTGCCAAATGCTTTGCATGGATTATTTTATCTAATCACAACCCTGTAAAATGGGCTGAAGGAGATGAAGTAACCCACCAAAAGGGAAACATATTAGCCTTGATAGTAAGAAGTGCAAGGAACAGGTTAAGCTATAAGCATGGGTAAGACATCATGTCATAGTCACCTCACCAACAATGAAATTTAACACTCAGAGAGGAGGGGCAGACCCTAAGAATTGTGTTAAAAATAGAAATAAGAATTATAGAAAAAGAGAGCACTTTGGAAGCTTTGGGATGAAGAGTTTTAAAAGTGCATATAGCCCAGAAAGTGTGGAAACTGCTCAGAACTTACTAATATCCTACTGTAGAAGCATGCTGAAGGCCAAGTATAGGCAGCCCATGGTAAGAAGGCTAGCTTGACTGGAAAAGTCAAAGGCGCAAGAGTGAGATCTTTTTGAAAGTGGAAATAACTCGGGGGAAAAAAAGCTGGGAACCTGCAAAGTCAAAAGAAAACTCAAACGATAAGGTCAAAAGAAAACGCAAACGATGTCCCTAAAAGACTCCAATAAGTACCTTGCCAGGGACTAGAGCCAAATAAATGAACACAATCACAGGTTGCTGGCACTTGCAGGGCCAAGTGGAGGAACTGACTTTTAACAAGTCAGTTAGGGCTTGACCTAAGACACATGAGAGTTGGAAGCAAAGCCAGGTACAGAAACTAAGTGTCCTGCACTCCCTTCTGTGCATCAAAAGAAGGGAAAAACTGAAGCAGGGAAGAGCCAGTAGGACCACTTGCTGGCTATGGTGCAAAAAGTCTGTTCAGGGACAAAAGGGACAGAAGAGAGTCAGAACATACTTTAAGCCTTTTTGGTTTTCATTCCCAAATTGACCTTGGGAGGAAAGAATTGGGAAGTTCTAAATGAGATGATGGTAAACAAACTCAGTGTTCCAAGTCTGGTTGACTAAATAGATGTTGATGAATCACCAAGACCAGATGGCATCTACCCAGATTTTGAGTAAAATTATATAATAGCTAAGGAAATTGTATAGCCTGTAGTTCCCAGTAGCTAGTGTGTCATGAGCCAGCCAGATTGTCAATGAATCTTCCTCTCCATGAGAAACATTTCATAGGGGACCCAAGGAATTCAGGCTGGTAAGATCACTGAACATGCCAGGCAAGTGTAACCTATTGGGAGTAAGGCATCTTCCCCCCCCCCCGCCCCGTGAATTAAATTAACGACCATTTGTGTAGTGTTTGACAGTTTATAAAGCACTTAGGTTTAATTATGCCTAACTAATTGACTAGAATTCTTTGAGAGAACAAATGTGCATGTGGACAAAGGTAAACCCGTGGATGAAATCTATTTTAATTTTGAAAAGATCCTAGACAAGATCCTGCACCAAACACTGTTTAAAAAGTTAAGTCACCATGGAATTGTGGAGTAGTGTTTTGAAATGGATAGGGGAGTAGCTTATAGGCGGGAAGGCAAGAGGAGGGATAAGGAGGAACATTTTTTTTTTTTTGGAGAAGTATGAACAGTGGTGTGCCTTAGGGGGGGTCAGTGCTGGGACCGGTTTTGGCAAATCACCTGAACAACCTTCAGATCACCAAAATCTTTTTTGGGTAGCAAAATGCAAAGCAGATTTCAGTATTTTATGACTGTATTGATGAACAGAGCAAGAAGGATCAGAGTCGAGTTGTTCAAAGAGTGGCCTCTGAAATCTCACTGCCTGGCTCTAAATCCTGACTCTGCCCTTAAAGACTGCACGGTCTTCAGCAAGTTACTCTACCTTTCCCAGCATAAATTTTCTCTTCTGTACAGTGGAAATAATAATAACCTGTAGTTCACGGAGGCGTTGTGTAAGTCGTAGGAGGCAATGCACATAAAGCAGCTGGAGATGTGGGATGGCTCAGGAGAATAGGTAAGACTGAAGGTTAATGAATGTATGAGTTGTCTCCATTCTCGTGTAATAGTTGAAGAATATTTATTGCAGCATTACCCACAATAGCTGACAGGTGAAAACAACTTCAAAGTTGATTAGTGGATAAATGGATGAAAACAATCATGGTACATACATACAGTGAAGTATTATTCAGCCTTAAAAAAGAAGGAAATCCTATAATATACTGACTACATCATAGGTAAACCGTGAGGACATGCTCAGTGAAATAAGCCAGTCACAGAAGGGCAAATACCACATAAGTCCATTTTTTCTGAGGGACCTAAAGTAGCCAAATTCACAGAAGCAGAAGGTGAAACTGTGGTGCCAGGGTTGAGGGAAGGGGAAAAGGGGAGTTACTATTCAATAGCCATAGAGTTTCAGCCATACAAAATGAAAAAGTTCTAGAGATCTGTTTTATAATTTGCATAAAACTAACAATACTGTACTGTACACTTAAAAGTTTCTTAAGAGGAAAGATCCTACGTTAGATTTTTGGGGGGTCAAAGTAAAAAAAGAAAAAGCAATCATAAAAAAGATTAAGAGAGACAAAGCGAATGAGATCTGTGTTTTCTGTGGAGAAGAGAGAAAAGATAGAAGCTTAAGAAGAAACCTCTGGATGATACCCAGTTTCAGGGAAGGATTAGGAAGAACTAGTGAAGGAAAGAGGCTGAAGGAAGATGCACATGTAGGGCCTTAGAGGTCATGGGTGGCAGGATTTCAAGAAGCCTGTGCATTGAAGAGGGAAGAGCATGGCACTGGAAGTCTCAAGAGTCAAGTTAGACTTCTAGTTATTCCATTCAGATAAATCTCATTTCTTCCCAGCTTCCTTATCTGCAAAATGGAAACAAGAACACCTATCCATAAGAGAGAACTTTGTAAATTGAGAAAATGAATACAAATGCGAGGGTTTTTTGTTGTTGTTGCTGTTGTTTTGCCTTCTTGACCTCAGCAGCTTGATTTTATTTTTTCTCTATTGCAGTTTTTATGTAACTTTGCAGCTATGTGTCATAACCTGTCAATGTGAGAATACTTGTAAGAAAACAAAACAAATATGATATTCTAAGAAGAGAGGATCAGCTGATATCTCTTCCTTAAAAAGGTACCCCTGTCATTGGTTTTCAGTAAATTCCTAAGATTTCATTTGTTTTGTAATTGAAAAGAACCAAGGAAATGTCCAGTGGGAAAAAGCCAACTGATTATGTCAGTTCATTTTAGACAATGAAAACCATGAAGTAGGTCCAGAGATTTTTAAAAAAGGTTACCTGAAAACTTCATTTTCTAGAGCATAGTCTTAAAGAGTTGATGGCATTGTGTGTTGTGGGGATTTTACAGGAGTTACAGAGAGTGGAGTCAATTGGTTTTTAATTCCCAAGCATCACCATGTTAGCTCAGATTTGAGCTGGCACTAATCAGTTACCTGCAAGGAAGCGGAGCTGATTCTTCACTTTCATCATTCCATCACCAGAGCCTCCGATGCACTCATCTTCATCATCGCCGCAGTCGCCACTTTCAAGCCCTTCTTCATCAAGGTTTTTCTCCAGAACTCTACCTTTGGGCACAGACATGGTTCTCAGGAGCTGAAAGAAAACAGACAGAAATGTAGCAGCTCTTCCTATTTCTTGGGTAGGTCTAAAACAGTGTGAAATTAACAGGAGGCATTAAAAATGCTGCATGAGTTACACAGAAGCTTTGAAAAATCATTTTCAAATTTAAATAGATGTAGACTGCTTATACATTTTGTAGTGTCATACTCCTGGACCTTGCTATGACATTTCATATGATTCTCTATTCCTCTACTTACACCAGAGTGTATATTGCATAAGACCTTTCCATGCTACAGTGTGTAAGCTCTTAAAAGCCTCCAGGGTAGGAGAACTCACTGATGAGGAACTTAACACATCATAGGCAAAGCATATTAATAGGCTGAGAGTACACTGAGACCAGCAAAGAGCCCTATGGATACCCTTTCTAATATAGTTACATTTTCTAAATTAAAACAATAAATACTTCTATCAAATGAAGAGAATAGCAGTGAATTTTATATATACTTTAAATAAATACTTACAATTAATTGCCATGTACCATGCCTTCATCACTAGAAAAACTTTGAAAATAGCTCCATCTTCCACAATTTCAATAAGATACTTTGAAATTCGCTTTGCTTGTTTGGGAGATAATATGCCTACATAGAGGCATGTTTGTTTTGCTTGTCAGTGTCTGGCTTTTCAGTCACATTGTCAAGGCCTTTCTTATGTTGCGGTGACTCCCACCTCCTGAAAGTCTTTCCACTGACACAGAAGCCCAGCTTAAAGCATTAGTGGTCTCTGAGGGCAGTTCCATTTTATTTTTCTGCACCATCTCTCTCTAAAGTTGTATTTCAATATCCTCTATTTCTGTTCTGGCTTCTGCCCCAACCAGCCCTTTTTAGCCCTAAATCTCAGTTCCACCATCTATTTTTAAATAACAGCCAACAAAAGAGGCTGGATATACCTAATCTGATATTTTTTGTGATTGTGAAAGAGGTATCTAGAAAAAAAATGCTGCATACACAGCATGTCTTGGTTTCTGTGGTTTCCATTGTCTGAGTTTATTGTCACTACAAAATATACCTTTATGCTCTCTACTTGCGCTTTAGCTGCTGTGGCAGTAATCACTTGCAGCAAGCTACATACCATAGGGAAATTTGACTCTTACTTTTTAAGCAAAGAAAGAAAAGTCCAAATACTTCTTTCCTGCCCAACAATCTCTAATGGTGTTAGAGAAGCCAACCCACCTACCATCTGCCACTCCAGCACCGTCTCTACCCTGCTGCTCTAATGTATCCCTTCCCTAACCCTCCCCCATCCTCTACCATTCATCCTACAAATCTAAGTGCATACTATAGACAACACACAGGCTAGGATAAGCTAGACCAGAGGTTCTCAAAATTTTGGTGTCAGGACTCCTGCATACTCTTTTAAAATTTATTTATTTATTTATTTATTTTTAGAGGTGGGAAGGGAGGGAGAAAGAGTGGGAAACATCAATGTGTGGATGCCTCTCATGCACCCCGTACCGGGGACCTGGCCTTCCACCCAGTCAGCCATCTGCCCTGACTAGGTAGGAGTCAATATAGATATAACTTGCATAGATACAATATGTACAAATTATATCTATGGGGATTTATCACTTTAGAAATTATAACTGAAAATTTTAAAACTATTTAAAAGCTAATTCAAACATAACAATAATAAAACCATGATGTGTTAGCATTAGTAATATTTTTTAAATTTTATTTTAATTGTTGTTCTTATACAGTTTTCTGTTTTCTACTCCCATCCCGTCCCACTGCCCTAGCCCTCCCCAATTATTTTTAATAAAAATATAAATTTATTTTCCTTGACATAAGACAGTTAGAAGGAAAGGTGTCATTCTTTTACATTTTTGTAAATCTCTCTAATGTCCAGCTTGGTATGAGAGCTTAATTATTATGTCTACTTCTCCATTCAATATATTGCTTTATGTAGTTTTGGTTGAAACATTTGAAGAAAATCTAGCCTTTCAAAATATGTCATGGAAGAAGAGAGAAATAATATAGTATCCTTTTCAGGTAATTGTGGATATTTTTCACTGATACTATAGAAAAACTCAAGTGGAAAAGGTTAGTTGCAATGTAGAATATGAAACCATATGAACAAACTTCTCATGTTCTGTTACATTAAAAATCATTGGTATGTTTGGAACTTTGAATGGACCTTTTACCCATTTTGCATCATTACATATGGGTCATCTGGAAAAACTTGGTCCACTGAGCTATGCAAGTATCGCAAATGTCAACAGCTTTCATTATATGATATCAAAAATTGTATTTATTAAAATCATGTATAATCTCATTAGGAAAGTCTTTAAGTATTGGGAAACCTTGAAGCTCTGGTGGGAGACACAAATTTTTCACAATTTTAATTTTTTTCTTGAAAGTCTGAATTGTATCATGGGTAACAAATACTGTCAGTTTTTCCTTTAACTGACAAGGCTCTCCTTGTTTCTTTTGAAGAAAATGTCTAGCAAACACTCAAGTCTGTATAACTATAGTTTGTCAGTCACTATCTCAAATGAAAATGGTGTTTCATGGAAAAAGAGGCCAGTTTAGCCCGCAGGTTAAAGAATCCCACAAGTGCTTTTCTTTTTTGACATCAGCACAGGTTACAGTAGAAATACCTTAAATTACTTCACATTTCATAATAGAATATTTTTGGAAAGTATACTCAAGGGTTAAAGTTTAATAAATTAATCATTTTTACTGTTTCAACAGTGACATTCTTAAGTAAAATGGCCTTTAATTTCCCCTGATGTGTATGCTGTTGAAGAATACAGTGACGACTAGTGCAGCTGGGTGCCACTGCCTTGATTCATACTGTGGTACCGACACTTGGACTCACCATTGCTTTTGCACCATCAGTTCAAATATCAACCCAGTGAAAAGGCGTATAACATCTTGCTGGTTTTTTGCAAGTTGTTTTGACCTTGTGGATCCATGGGTTTCATGGGTTACCAGGGTCCATAAGCCATTCTTTGGGTACTGCTAATCTAGACTACAACATCACTTTAGGTGACCAAAACATCCTTATCTCCTTCTTTTACCATCATTTCTTATGAGAAAATGCTTTCAATATAAGCCTTTTAGGTTAATTTTCAAAAATACATCCTTTGTATATGTCATGGATTATCTAAATTAGAATTGATTGTATAAGGGGTTTGTGGTTAGGTATAGATTAGTGAACTTGCTAATTTTTTTTTTAGATTTTATTTATTTATTTTTAGAGAGGGGAAAGGAGGGAGAAAGAGAGGGAGAGAAACGTCAATGTGCGGTTACCTCTCGAGCACCCACCCCTGGGGTTCTGGCTCACAACCCAGGCATGTGCCTTGACTGGGAATTAAATGGGCTACCCTTCGGTTCACAGGCCAGTGCTCAATCCACTGAGCCACACCACTCAGGGCTGAACTTGCTATTTCTTCAGCACATTTCACATCTGTGCCTTTCATTAATCCCTTCAGCAAACATTAATTGAGCACCTATTAGGAGCTGTTTTCGCTCCTGTGTATTAAAAACACTACATTCTTTCAAATCAAGTTCAAATGTCACTTCCTTAATAAAGCCTTCCTGGCTACCACAGATGGTCATTATAGTTTTCCCTTTCCCTCTTCTACCACTGCTCCCTTTATCTGTAACTCCTAAATAGCTCTTTACGTATGCAGCCTGGTATTTATTTGTGCACGAGACTTTGCTCCACTACCTGACTGAGCTACCCAGGGGCTGTGTCTTATTTATCTTTGAACCCCATAGCATTTAAAGCAGTGTCTTGCACATAGTAGTCACTCAACAAATGTGCTACTGAACTGAAGCAAAATAAGGTGGCTTGGTAGCTTCCATTTTTTAAAAAGCTACTTCCACAAACTCACGAGAAAAGAGAACGCCAAAGCACAGATTAATTATACTAGAACTTGTGAATGAATAGCTAAATCCTTTTACATGACCCTGGCTGAGATCTGCAGCTAATCTTTGAGAGGCCATTTCCCAACCTTGTGTATAATGATGGCCTCAGTATTCTCTGGTAGTGCAGTTTTTTAAAAGTGCAATTAAAAAAAAAACTTTAAAACTTTGCCATTGAGATAACTTCTTTAGTTCTTAAATTACTCCCATTTTTAGAGACAACTTCAGCATTGAATAAGGATTATAGCATACTTTCAAATCATTTTACACAGACAGCTGCTGATGAGCCTAACCCTCACACATTAACAAAACAAATCCAAACCTAGAAAGCTATTGTTAATGTAAAAGTCTTCTTAAAGAATAGTCTGATGCTCCAGAATGTCGAAAGAATGGTAATCTGTCAGAGATGAGAAATTGCCAACAGGGACTGTGGATTTAATGCGGCCTGGAGTTTGGAACAGAAATCAAATCAGCTAATTACAATTCACAATATTGACCTTTTTGTACCCTCTCTCACTCTTTACAATGTCCTCCAGACTGAACATTCACTTTATAAAAAGAAAGTTCCGAGGGCCTCCCACACAAAATCAGGTAACTTTAGGGGCCTAATGCTTCTGAATAACTGTTGGCCCTTTCCAAAGGACACTATCCTATTAGCTTTTTAAAACTAAGACTCAGAATAATTATTATCAATGTAAAAAACACAGGTCTGATTATTTCACTCCTCTCCCCCCACCACCCTTCTATAAACCTGACATTTCTGCCATATATGGTTGGGCGTGCCTTAGTGGGCAGGCCTTTCACAGCCCAGCTTTTTCTGCAGCTACTCCTCTCCTTGAAACTCTCTTGGAGCCACAGGAGACTATCACAGTTGCTTACATATGCAATAAATTTTTATTTCATAATTTAATGTTAGTCATATGTGTCAATATAACATAAAAAGGTGAAAGGAAAGAGAAATGGGGGGAACTGAGTTCTCAAACTGTAATATAACAACATTTGTATTTTCAAAGGTAGGTATGTGTGTATGGAGGTTTTTTTTTTTTTTTTTTTTTTTTTTTTCCTACATTTTTACATAGTTGAACTTGGACTTTAGAATCAGACTGAGTTTGGAATTCTGGTTTTTCCACTTACTAACTTTTTTCCACTTATTAACTTGGCTGCTTAATTTCCCCAAACTTCAATATCCTTCATCTGTAAAATGAGGGAAATAATGCCTGCCTCACAGAATTGTTGTAATGAAGAAATGTGGTAAATGTAAAAGGTTAAATGTGATAAAACACTTAGTTCTTTTGTTTCTATAAAGAAAGATGGAATATCAGGAGCATTCACACAACTTTTTCTATATGTTGAATTATTTCCTTAGTTTCCCTTTAGTAAGATTACTGGGTCAAACAGTATACACTTTTTTTATACACCATGGGAGTGAGTCCCCAGTTTTGTAGCAATCATCTAGGATGACTGATAAAAACTCAAGGTCCCCTGGCCCCACCCACAGAACTTCTGATTTAGTAGGTCTGGGCTGAAGCACAGAAATTTGCATTTTTTAACTCCATCTGCCCCTCCATCTTATCATGTGCAAATCACAGACCACACTAATAAGAAAGGCTACTGCAGGATTACTCCACTTTCCAGGAACCATCTTTTGACAAGAGTCAGCTTAGCCCCACATGTGTTAGAATCCTTAACACATGTTCTTCAAACCATGTTTTAAAAAAGTAAATGCAACCTGATGATTTCCTTGTCTCTTAGATATGAACATCATGACCTTTTGTCTTTGGAGTTAATGACAACACTCCTGTGTAAAGGTGATTGACTTTGTTTGATTAGAAAGGGAAATTTTTGAAGTTAGCTTTGGAACAGGTGCTTACGGTTGTACAATAAAAGGAAGCAAAAAGTCTGGAATAAATACTTAAGAAAATTAGAACCATAATGTAAGAGTAAAAAAAAAAAAGGCCTTCTAGAATTTAGCAATTTCATGTTCTTAAAACCATAATAACCAAGATAACAAAAGATCTCTGCGTCATGGGACAATGTGATTTGGACAAAGCTCTTTTTGTGCTTGGTTGACAGGAGAACAAAGATCAAAGGCACGCTGGTTGTTCTTAGGGGGATCAAATATGCTGAAATTAGACCAATGAGAGCAGCAGACTCTTGATCTGTCTATATGGTGTAAATAACGTGTCTCTTGGAATTAACGTGATTGTAAAGATATGAACCTTATCAACCACACGTTGTGCTAGGGCTTAACATACGTTTTCTCATATAATCCTCAAATCCTCACCACCAATTTGTGTAACAGGGAAGACTGCCATCCCCATTTCCACGTCAAGGGAGGCAACTGAGGCTCAGAGAGGAGACATGACTCGATCAGGTCACTGAGTAAGTGATGGAGATCTCATTAAAAATAAAGTCTTCTGGTCCCAAGTCCAGAGCTTCTCAAGAAAAACATGGTGTCTTACGTAAAAATATCAACTAATGGGGCCTTCATTTCATATTTTTGCCTTCTTGACTACCTTTACCTGAGATAATTTCTAGTTCAATCTCAATGTTTCAGGTGCTAGCCATAAACTATACCTCAATGGGAAGGCCTTTGGTTACCTATTTTGTGTGAGGCTGGGTGGACAATGACACTGGATGCCTCTCACTTCTTACCCCATCCCGGTCATCTACTGTGTCTTAAATAATCAAACTGTTTAATCATAAATGGGCTTGTTTTGAAAAGCTTCAGTTACACTGGTTAGAACAGAATGAAAAATTCCATTACTGCTGCTACACAGCTAAGAGTTTTCTCGACTTTAAGCTCTTTAGAATTTAAAAAATAAAGAATAAGTAACAAAATAGATCCTGAAAATATGAGGCTTGGTATGTTTTTTGAGGAGTTAGCTGGGTTTGTCTCTTTTGGCTACTCACATACCTTTGCCTAGGCATTTTTTTAATATCTGGAATCCAAATTACATTTTCAAGCTATTGAGCTGGGTTTACAAAACTGATTTTGAACTATCTGGATGCTCAGCTTTATACAGCCTGCAAGGAATGCTTTGGGGGCCCGGCTTTGAACGTCCACAGCAATGTAAACAGATGCTTTACTGTTTGTATTTGAGTAGCATGAGCTAATGGAAAACAAATGTGGTGGCTCCAATGCACTCCAGCTCTTTTGGAATGCCATTCTTATTTACACGTTGTGCACATCCACAAGGCCTAGGGCACATGACCTCTGCTTTGTGTGCACACTTTCTTTGAACAAATGCACCAAACCACTGTCCCAACTAATCAGAAACAATGGCAGCTCCACACATCTCAGAAGAAGCCAGAACCCAAATGCACAGGGCTAGGATTAATGGCTACATATGCAGGTTTACATTGGATAGGCAATAAAGTATATATAACAGTTAAGAGTGTGAGCTTTGGAATCTCACCAGGATGGAGTTGAATCTCTACTCAGGCTATGTACTAGCTGTCTTACTTTGGGCAAGTCAGTTAACCTGCCTGAGCTTCAGTTTCCTCATCTGTAAAATGGAGGATAATGCTATTCATTAACTTCACAGGCTTGTTAAAGAATTACATTAAATAGTACTGTTGACATTTCCCAGTCCCACGTACCCTTCTTTCAGAGAACTCTGCACAGTTTGTAATTATATACTCCCTGCTCCGCCCCCCACTAGACAGTGTGTGTCACCGTGTTTGGTACAAAGTCAATGTTCAATAATGTTCGTTAAATGGATGAATGAACAAATAAATAGAGTAATGTGTGTAAAGTGCTTAGCACATCGCTCGGGAAGGTAATAATTTCTCAAACATGTTAACTCCGCTGCTGAAGATGATGATAATCATGAAGAAGAAGAAGTGAGGAGGAGGAGGAGAAAGGAAGAGCAGTAGCAGCCACTGTAGCAGACATAAAGGGCTTATTACAAATGCCTCGTAAGGCTAAACAAGTAGCATTCCAAGGCCAAACACTGAGGCAGCAGGAAGAAGAGTCTGAGAAACCCTTCTGGATGACCCTACTAAGATAAGGATCTGTGCATTCAGTACACGCACACAGATGTTTAGGAAAGAAGAATGAAGGGACTGGCTACTGGCTGTGCATCCCTGTAGTATCAGTAAAAAGGGCACCCACACCAAGATACACTTTTATCTGAGCATCGCTTCCAATGTCCACCTCTTAACCACAGCACACGCTTTTTCTACTACTTCCAGCTTCCCAATTTTTACTTTGTTTTTTTGAATGTAGCACTGAAAGTTGTGAAAATAAGTCCTTCAAACTGAATAAATGTCAGGAGAGTAAAACAAGCCAGGATATGAAAGAAGCAAACTTGAGATGAAATCAAAATTATTTCAGTGGAGCTCCCTCTCAGTGGTAGAAATGGTTCTCTGTAGTTTACAGAAGCTACCCACTGTCTTAAAGGAAACAATTTATAATATTACCAATAGCTTACAACTGTATAGAATTTTATTAGTTTCTTTTTAAAAAAGATTTTATATATTCATTTATTTATTTTTAGAGGGAGAGAGGGAAACATCAATGTGTGGTTGCCTATCATGCACCCCCTACTGGGGACCTGGCCTGCAACCCAGGCATGTGCCGTGACTGGGAATTGAACCTGCGACCCTTTGATTTGCAGCACACACTCAATCCACTGAGCCACACCAGCCAGGGCTATGCTTTTCTAAGAGAGGCATAGCAGAATGGTTAAAAGCTCATATTCTGGGGTAAGAAAAGTTATGTTCAAATCTAGACTTTATTACTAGCCCTGTGACTAAAAATACAATATTCTCTAATCTCCTTGAGCCTTATGTTCCTTACCTATTAAACTGGGTATAATAATACCTGCAGCACCTGTCTTCCACATTGTATGACTGTGGGGATTTAATGAGGTGATCCATGTAAAGCATCAAACTTGGTATCTGGCAGTAAGTGCTCATACATGACATGTTAATATTATATAGTAAAAGCCATATATTTATAAAATCTGAATCTCTGAAGGGGATGAATTTAAAAATTTTGGTGCCAGTTAACATTCAGTTCTGGCCTAGGTAGGTCTCATTCTGTGGAATGCTGTACGCTCTCAATAAATCTTAGTTATTGTGTCATTACTATCAGCATTTTGTTATTTTTATAATTAAAAGGATTTCCATATCATTTCTCTCACCGATGCACCCAGGACACCTGCCAGGCAATGGTGCAATTTTTATTAGCCTCATTTTATAAATAAGAAAATTGGAACTGAGAGATAAGGGAGGCAGCATGCCCATTTTTAGCCTGAGAACTGTTTAAGGGTAACTACTATGGGGTTGTTAGGATTTGGAATGAATGGGGCTGGGGGCGAGGGCTTATGTACACTCCAGCATTAACTTGGAAAGGGCATGGCCTTGGGATAAGCACAGCGTCTGACACATAATAGGTGCTCGTAAAATGCTTGGTAACTGAAAGAATGAATGAAACAATGGGTTAACAGAATAAATAAGCAGTTTATTCACTAACTTGGGATTTCTCCCAATCTCTCTCTCTTCAACCCTGGGCTGATATGTTACTGCTATTGCTCTGGTATGGTAATAGCATATTCCTGCCTGGGAGCCCTAGCTATACTGAGGCTAGACGGCCAGACTGATGTTCAGATAGGCTGAGTGACAGACGGCCTGCATTCTTAGGGCTACCCTGAGAGGCAGGTGCCATAATCCCATCCAGTTGACGGAGACTCCTCCTTTGATAAAGTGGCATCAAGTGAAAGAGGAAGGCAGAAAACTGATCTTTTTAAGCAAATGAATCAACTAACTCAAAAGGATGTGGCCAACTGACACAATGAGTGGCTAAGTGAGGTTCCCAAGACCCCCCTAATGAGCCTCTTCCAACCCCAGATGAGTAATCTGTTAGATTAGTTGGCCTGAGTGTGTTAATTCTGAGCTCTGTAATGCCCTCCTTTAGGGTCTCCAGCCTTACTAGAATAAATCTCAGTTTAAGGGGCCATAAGCCCCACATAGTACAGTTCCAATTTTAAGGCTGGAGTCAAGGCTGGCCTGGCCTTAAGAAGCTGGCCAAGTCCCTCTACCTTGTCAAGTGTGGCAGCAAAATGCAAACACAGCTAGGTACTCTTGCAGGATACCAAGTCCAATTTCCCTCTGAAGGCATCTGATCCTGGTTACCACCATCACTCAAGATTAGTAACATTTTGTCTTTGTGTCAGTTCTAAATCATTGAGAAAAGCCACAAGGACAAAACACAACATTTCCTGGAAGAAGAACTTACTTCAAAGACATCTGTGAAACTCCACAGCACTGCACAGTTTCCAAAGGAATCACCTCAGTTTGATGGGGGCCACTGACAAAGGGCAATTGTCCCAGGGTAAAAGTATACCAAGATATTACATATTTCCTCACAGAACTGAGGTTACACAGACATGATCTGAGCATTTACTATTGTACTAGTGTGTAAAGCTGATTCACTCTAAATAGACATCTTGTGGTTATACTTTTGGGAAATGAGAATTCTTGCCTCTAAAAATAACCTCTGTATATGAACCACAGCAGCCATGTCATCAAGCATAGGGCTTGAAGAGTCAGCCTCAGTGACTGGAGGATGAGGGTGCACTATTCTTACGTAAGTCTTCTGGCCCACCAAGGATTAGTGAAATGCCTCTAGTTTCCCTGTCAAAATTTCCTTCCTTTGAACACTAGGGTCTAGGTCAGAATTTGTAAATAGGTTTTCAGTGAAAACAGTTTCCTTTTTCTGGTATACTCTTTGAAAAATATGAATTTTAAAATATGTTTCAGATAATTAAGACTACATTGTAGTATTCTGAGGTAAAATAAGTGACCTGGTGCATCTGGTACAAATAAAATAGCTGGGACTTGATGAAAAATTACATTCTGAATTTCTAGTTGTTATTTCCTTGGAGGTAACTGAGCTTCAAATGTTTCCAATGCTAAGTTTTAGGTTATGATCCTAAGGGGAAAATAGCCTCCCACAGGAAACAGGAAATATGAGTTAAAATTATTATAATATTCATATCTAATCACATACTTTCAAAAGTTGAAATAGAAGAAGCAAAAGAATCATGCTCTTGTACACTCTTTAGCCTCACTCCTTGACAGAAGATTAACTTAAGAAATGCTTGGGTAACTCTTTTAAATATGAAAAATTGGATGCATCCTAAAAACAGTACTTTGTTTGGTAAATACAGCATTAAAGATGCTAGAATAATTAGCTCTTTCTCAATCCACCATGTATAGCTTTTTTAGCACTTTAGTCACAGAAAACAACTAGAACATTGGAATTTTATGAGGGGCATTGGCCACCCTAATTACATGTCGCAGCTACCAAATAATTAAGTACTTCCGTATTGTGATGTAGTTTTCCTTTCTGTACCTTGAGTGGTTTGAATGGAGTGCTCCAACAGTGTATGAAGGAATGTGCCATGGAACTACTGGTATTCTCCAATAGCAAAGGAATTCATGTCCTGCCTTTTGGTAACCATTTAGGACACTGAAGGAAAATCACTGTACACTGTAGTTCAACTTGAGCTTGGCCTTTAACAATTTGAATATATTCTTTATCTTGTTGGGATTCCATATTTGGCAAAATGGTCATTTAACAAAGTTCACAGTCATTTTATATCTCATTGTTGATATTGGTGATCATTTTTCCAATTTTAGTTTAGTCAATTCTAGTTTCAACTCTAGTTGCAAAATTGTGCTGGGTTGGTTGTACTTGTACACACATTCCGAATATTCTGCTTTTTCATCATACTTATGGATAAAGCTTATGGTAATTTTCATCTTTGAAGAAATCAACTTGTGTGCCCTAACTAGATGCATCAGGGAAAAAGATGATGGGGAAGCAGAGAACTTACTTCCTACCAGATGGTGTCCAATGTGAGAAATGGAGACATTAAATGTATTGAGCACCAGAGGTGCTCAGTATCATATTCAATATCTTCCTAAAGGAATTCCGTTGTAGACTCAGAATGGTGAGATAGAAAGGGCCTGGAGAGCATATGATCCAATCCATTCATTTTACTGATGAGCACAGCAAGCCCACAGACAATAGTAGAGCTTTTCAACCACCTAATTAGGAAGATGACAAAAGCCAGCTTTCTGTCTAATCGTTGGGGATATCACAAGAGAACCAGCTGAGGGCAGTTAAGAGAGAGGCAAAGGGACTTGAGGTTTGCAAAATGCCTTAAGTCCAGGAGGAGGGCAATGACATTCTTCTTTCTGGTTCTTAGCCAAACTTGATCAAATCACAGGTTAGGAGGAGGACAACATGGCTCCTTGGAGCACGAGGAAGCCAGCTTCCAGGTTGTCATGGGTGATTAGTAGCAATAGAACATGGAGCTTGCTCTCAAGAAATATATAGTCTACAAGGGGTTCCTTTCTAAATGGTGTGGAAAAGTAGTGGGATAAAGCTTTCCAGAGTCCTCATCTCACCTACTCTTGATCAGGTGGATAAATCAACCTGCCAAAGTATAGCTACTTCCGTATTTTCTCCCAGGCATCTCTTCCTGTCGATTCCCAAGCAATTCCAGCTGAAAACATGTTAGTGAGGCATAATCACACTGAAATCATAGCATTTGCATTCAGTTAAACATAATTCCTTTTTGTTTCTTACTCTCTTTACTTTTAAACATTTAAGCTATTGATCAGTTTTGTTAAAACAAATGGTGAATTACTAAGTTATGGTTGCTTTCAATTAAATCAACACTTCAAATATGTTGCTGTCCCAAAGATTAAATTTGGTGGGCTGGTTATAATTTAAACATCTTTAAATAGCAACTCTATTTAAGGACTACTCTGACATTTCAGATGGTTGACATCTTGTGTTTTCATGTTTCCAGAAAGAGTCAAGAACGTAGTACAGTGTAATCATCAGTAAAGTTTGGTGCAGTGATTCTACGAGTTTGAACTAAAGTTCAGCATCACCATCTATGAGTTGGCAGTGCAGACACCTTCTACTATAAGTGTACTACACCCAGCATCAGGAATAGAGTGCCCAACGAATTCACACACTTAGGTATTCACATTTTTGCAGATGTCTTAATTAGTGGAAAGCAAACAAAGAACTGCCTTAATAAGTATTATAAAACCTGGAGAGCCACGGGGGTTTGCTGAAAGCTTCTGTTACTGTTACCCAAGTCCTTTTCCTTTCCAGAACATGTCCCTGTTCCACCCCATCCAGGCTTGACTTCTGTTTCTTATTTTAAATTTACCAGCTAGAAATAAAATTTTTTTCCATCAATTCAACTGGGAAAATAGTTTCTTCACTTTTATCATTAAGAAAATACCATCTTCATACAGGCCAAACCTGTATACTTAGAAACATTATTTTGCTTTTAGAGAAGCACACCAATTCACTGCATTTCTTTCTGAAATTTCACTTTCTAGCTCTATGTTAAATAATAATACAAGCCTATTATTTCTAACAGCTCTGTGTTGAAAGTTGAAGACAATTAGAGAATCATGAAAGCAGTGAGAGAAGCAACTCATCATATGAGTATATAAAGAAGACTCAATTTTTACTTCTTAATCCCCTCTCCTCCTTACCCATTCTCCCCCATACCTCCCTCCCATCTGGCAACCATCAACACATTCTCTGTATCCATAATACTGTCTCTGTTCTTCTTGTTTGCTTACTTTGTTTTTTAGAGTCAATTGTTGATAGATATGCACTTGTTGCCATTTAATTGTTCATAGCTTTGATATTCTTTTTCTTAAATAAGTCTCTTTAACATTTCATATAATAATAGTTTTATGTTGATGAACTCCTTTAATTTTTTCTTGTCTGGGAAGCTCTTTATCTGCCGTTCTATTCTAAATGATAGCTTTGTGGGGTAGAGAAATCTTGGCTCCAGGTTCCTGCTTTTCATGACTTTGAATATTTCTTGCCAATCCCTTCTAGTCTGTGAAGTTTCTTTTGAGAAATCAGCTGGCAGTATTATGGGAATTCCCATGTATGTAACTAACTGCTTTTCTCTCACTTTTTTTAGGATTCTTTTTATCTTTTAAACTTTAGCATTTTAATTATGATGTATCTTGGAGTGGGCCCCTGTGCGTCCATCTTGTTTGGAGCTCTATGTGCTTCTTGACTATGCATGTCTATTTCCTTCACCAAATTAGGAAAGTTTTCTCTCATTATTTTTTCAAATAGATTTCCAAATTCTTGTTTTTTCTTCTCCTTGCACCCTTATGATGTGAATATTGTACTGCTTGACGTTGTTCCAGAGGCTGCTTACACCATCCTCATTTTTGGGGGGAGGGATTCTTTTTCCTTCTTGTTGTTCTGACTGGTTGTTTTTTGCTTCCTTATGTTCCAAATCACTGATTTGATTCTTGGCTTCATCCACTGTGTTGTTTCCCTGTAAATTGTTCTTTATTTTACTTAGTGTAGCTTTTGTTTTTGAATGGATCTTTTTATGCTATTGAGTCCTCAATAAGTTCCTTGAACATCCTCATAACCAGTGTTTTGAACTCCACATCTGATAGATTGCTCATCTCCATTTTGTTTAGCTGTTTTTCTGGAGTTTTGATCTGCTCTTTCAATAGGTAGTTACAGATGTAAAGTACAGTATAGGAAAGGGAGTAGCCAAAGAACCTATGCATGACCCATGGATATGAACAATGGTGGGGGCATTGCATGAGGGAGTGAGGGGTGCTGGATGGAGAGGGTAAGAGGGGGGAAAATTCGGACAACTGTAATAGCATAATCAATAAAATATAATTTTTAAAAAAGACTCAATAAGATTAACAGCTGAATTCTCATCAGAAACTAAGAAGCCCAGAAATCAGTGGGATAACATATTTAAACCACTAAAAGGGGAAAAAACTGCCAACAAAGAATTTGGCAAATTTGTTCTTCAAAAATGAAGGTGAAATTAAGATATTCACAGATAAACAAAAGCTGAGGAAGTTTGCCACTATTAGACACGTACAATAATACATGCTGAAGGGAATCCTTTATGTAGAAATGTGAGGACACTTGAATATTACCCAAAGACATAGGAAGAAATGAAATACACCAGTAAAGATTAACTATATAAGTAATTATTTTTATTGCATTTTTGCTTATTATTTTCTCTAAATGGTTTCAAAGGACAATTGCATAAAGCAATAATTAGAAATATGTGTGGATGAGCTTATAATGCAGAAAGATGTAAATTGTATGACAATAATAGCACAAAGGTGGGGAGAGGGAGCAAAATGATATAGTAGAAATGTTTTATATATTACTGAAAATAAGTTGGTATTGATCGAAACTAGATTGCTATAAATTAAGATGTCAGTTGTAACTCACAGGGCCACCACTAAGGAAATGAGTTTAAAAATATAATAAAATAAATGACCAGGGAATTAAATGACAAACTAGAAAACAAATATTTAATGCAAAAAGGGTATTAATGGAGAAACAGATGGAAAAAAAGACATATATAACAGAAAACAAATGACAAAAGGACAGATGTAAATCCTATCATATCAGTAATGACATTAAGTGTAAATTGATTAAACTCTTGAATCTGAAGGCAGAGATCTAATCATATGCTGCCTATAAGTTACACTTCACATTCAAAGACAAAAATTGATCAAAAATAAGAGATAGGGAAAAATAAACCATGCAAACAATAACTAAAAAAGAGCTAAAGTGGCTATACTTAGACAAACTATATTTTAAGATAAAAATTGATACTATAGAAAAAGGTAATTTTTAATGAATAAGGGTGAATACACCAATGATTTACAATGTATATGCACCTAACAACAGAGTTTGAAAAGACATGAAGCAAAACAGACTGGCTTTAAAGAAAAAAAAAAGCAGTTAAAAATAATAACTGGAGTCAATGAATACCCCATTTTCAATAATAGATAAAACAAATAGAAGATCAACAGGGAATAAAAGACTTAACACTATAAACTAGTTGGTGCTGGGGGAACTGAATATTCACATGCATAAGAATCATTTAGTATCACTACCTTACATCATATTAAAAAATTAACTCAAACTAGACCAAAGGCTGAAATGTAAAAGCTAAAACTATTAAAATTTTGAAGGCAAAACATAGGGATAAATCTTTGTAAATTTCAGTTAGGTAAAAACATAAGTGACAAAAGAAAAAATTGATAAATTGGATTTCATCAAAATGAAAAACATTTTTGCATCAAAAATGCCATCTAAAAAGTGAAAGGACAATCCACAGATTGAAAAAAATTTTTCTCAAACTGCATGTCTAATGGTGGTTACCATTCAGTGGTTGGCAGAGGCTGGAGGTATGAGAATGGGGAGTGACTGCTAATGGGTTTGAGGTTTCTTTTGGGAGTGATGAAAATACTCTGAAATTATGTAGTGATGATGGTCACAAAACTTGATCAATAGACTAATAACTAATAAATTATACATTTTTATTTGGTGAATTTTATGGTATGTGTATTTTATCTCAATAAAAAGAGAAAAAAGGAAACAACAAATTGGAAAGAATTTGCCACCTCAAACTTAAAATCAAACTTCCTATTGTTTGGTATCTAAAAGGTCATTGAAAAATTGTACTTTTTAAAGGTGTGATATGGTATTCTCTCCTATGAAAAGATATTTTCTTCGAATAACTTTAAAGAAGAACCCTTATTTTATTTTTCTATTTAAACTTGCCTGAAAACAATTATGCCAGCACATCAATTATTTTATTACATTGTCTCAGTGGTCTTAATCTTCCAGAAGAATCTTGCACAGATTTGCTTCCAGTACTTATTCAGACCATGGAAAGTGAGTCATGCAAGGAGAAGGGCCATCAAGGAGAAGCAATGTAGTTATTCCTAATGTAACAAAGACCTGCAGAATTTTAGCACAAGAAGAAGCACTAGAAAAAAGATTTCAGTAAATATTCTCATGTGGCTAAATTCCTGAGGTAGAAAATCAAAATGATTCCTAAACCATAAATAATATATTGGAAGGTCACGGTTTCATGGGGGAATGACAGTCGCCTTCAACTGTTAATAGTAATAGGAGCTGTGTGAATGACGCTCTGGATACCAAGTGAGAAACTTGGCATACAAGGTTGTTATATTTCTGAAATTTCTATCATACTTCCAGCTTCATGTTACAAAAGAAAAATTACCACCCAATGCTTTTGGAACATAGCTAAACCCTTTTCTTTAAACTAATGTTCTAGCTTCTGTCTGATAAGTACAAATTCCACACAGGCCTACTTCCAAAGCTGGTTAGGTGATTCGAAGGTTTATTTGTTCTAATCCCCAGGTATTTTAGGACAACACAAGTAATACTCTGAAGCTTATTTTTAGAAAAAGAGAAAAAAATTTCAAACACATTCCAAATGTATAAGGAAAACAAATGATTTCGCGGGCAACATCTCTATGGCAAAATGGAGACTGCTCCTTTGGACTCTGAGTAAATGTAGTGCTCTGTGGGCAATGGCTATAGAAGTAAAATACTTACTGCAAGTACTGCATTTCCCAAACTACTAAACCTTGAGTGATAAACATCAGTTTGTTGTTCCACTTATTTATGCATTCATTGTTAGATTTCTGTATGTGCCCTGACTGGGGATTTTACCTACAATTTTGGTGTATTGGGATGATACTATAACCCACTGAGCTACCTGGTCAGGTCTATAACCTTTCCATTTGGATGCTGTTATATAAAATTTAGCTATCCTAAAATAACTAGATTGTACCTATCTCAACATTTGTGCTCATAAACCAAAGGGCTTTTTCATTTGGTTGATGGCTTCTTCCAGGCAACTATCAAAAACAGCATGTGCCAGTTCTAAGTATTCCAATGTACTAAGAATCCCTGAAGAGACGCATGAAATAAACCACTGGGATGAATTCAGAAGCTGTCATCCTAATTGGCACCTTGTTGATGGCTTTGAAACTGGTTAATGGCATACAAGCTTAAATGCGCATGTATACCAATATGTCAATTAGCAAGTAAATATGTACACTTCGAAAGTCTTTTTTTAAGCAACATACATTTCTCTCCGTTATATTCTAGCCTATGTTTTTTTTTTCTTAATCACATCAACTATTTCCTGGTTTTGATTTAGCTACATGTTTGTGTATAACTTACAAATAGGGTATATCATACAGAGCTTCTGTAAAGACAGATAATTCACAGTAACAATTCCCTTCAGAATCTAAATAAATTTCCTATGGGCATCCACACAAATTAATCCATCAAGTAATTCCAGTGGATACATATCGCCCTAATTGCTGTATGTTTACACATAAAACAAAATGTCACTTTATAGTTGACTACATTCTTCCATACTGTGAACACTGTTCTATTTCAGGTTTTAAGTTTCATGTTCAGCCTACAAATTATATTACTTAAGATGAACTGCATTCTGGTATTCAAATAAAACCCATGCTATTTCCTTGTCTAATAAATTATAAACAAATTTGACCTGGAGTCATAGCTATATCAGGCCCCCACACATCATCTTCTGATTGGGTAGCACAATGTGTATTGGAAAGAGCACGAGAGAAGTGTTCAGTCAGGTGTTCTCAGCTCTGCCTCTCTTTTGGTCTTGGGAGGAAATCTCTTCCCATCTCTGGGCCTAGTTTCCCAATATATACAAGGGGGGAGTTGGATTGCATGAGCTCTAAGTCTTTTCCAGCTCTGACAGTCTGAATGTTTGAGATTGCTAAAGAGAGAAAAGGGGGAAATTATTTTGTAATGATTCCTTGTGAAAGACAGTTGAGTTATTTGGGGTTTGGGGTTTTTGTGTGCATGTGTGTGGCAATGTAAGGAAACCTGATCCTAATTTCAGCTTCAACACAGTAAGAAATAATTGCTAATCAAATGTTAATAAAATGCTTACAGGCTTTAGGTCTGGAGAAGTTATTTTAAAGACTTAGAAAAACAATCGGGAATGACAGCTGTTTTTTCACCTGCTCCTAGAGGAAATTCTTAGCTTTTAACCATGACATCCTCCTTTAACACAACTACAGTACATTTCAACCTACTAGCAAGACCTTGTTTTGAATTACACATAAAGATCATGAAGATATTCAATGTACAGAATTATCTTTTCCTTGACCTGAATTCCGTCTATTGAAAGTTTCCAGCACCGTATTAAAGTTCTTGCTTGAAAATACGTGCTATCTGTCCTGAAATGAAATAAAACTTTATAATCAGGTACCCCACCCCAAGAATAGTTTCTAAATTACATTGCTGCCTCTCTCAATTACCAAAATGCAGGCTGACCTTGCAAGCAGGCAGAATAGTTGGCTGTCAATAAGCAGAGATCTGAGAGGTGCTGGGTGGCTCTGTGCCCCCAAATCTTTTTCTTCTCAGACACTTGCAGGGCTTGACATTCTATCTCTAGAGACACAGTCCTTTGGGATAAACATCAATCACCCCAGGTGTCTTCTCAAAATAAAATGTCTGTTGGAGAGGTAAGACGTTAACTCACAAATGCTTTATAGTAATATTTCCTAAGGTGTATTCTTTTTTTAAAGATTTTATTTATTTATTTTTAGACAGAGGGGAAGGGAGGAAGAAAGAGAGGGAGAGGAACATCAATGTGTGGTTGCTTCTTGTGTGCCCCCTACTGGGGACCTGGCCTACAACCTAGGCATGTGCCCTGACTGGGAATTGAACCGGCAACCCTTTGGTTTGCAGACTGGAGCTCAGTCCACTGAGCCACACTAGCTAGGGCTAAGGTGTATTCTTTAATATACTTCCTTTGTTCCATAAGACATTGGAAAAAGAGATCTATGGTCAGAGAAGTTGAAAAAAACATAGTATACTACATCTCTTCTTGGAGAGTCAAAATGCACAGTAGCATATTAAAGTCTCTAAGAAGTCCTGCTGTAAACAAACTAAACTGATTTTGTTGAAACCACTGTTTCCTTACTTGAGAATATGGAACACTTTTGAAAACAAATGTAAAATTGTGAGAAAATACACATGACATAAAATTTACCATCCTAACCGTATTTAAATGGATAGTTCAATAGTGTTATATACATTTACATCATTTTGCAACCATTTTCATCTCGCTAAACTGAAACTCTATATTCATTAAACAACCTCTCATTCCCCTCTTCCCCACAGCCCCTGGCAACCATTACTCTACTTTCTGTCTCTATGAATTTGCTACTTCAGGTACTTCAAGTAAGTGAAATTATATTGTATTTAGCCTTTTGGGACTAGCTGATTTCATTTAGCATATCTTCAAGGTTCATCTACACTGTTGCAAGTGATAGTACTTCCTTCTACGGTGATAATACTCCATTGCGTGTAAGTACCATATTTTGTTCATCCGTTCATATATTGATGGATAGTTCTGTTGCTCCCATCTTTTGGCTACTGCTATGAACACAAGTGTACAAATATCTCTGAGTCCCTGCTTTCAATTCTTTTGGATATATACTAAAAAATGGCATTGGTATAACATATGGTAATTCTATTTTTAATTTTTTGAGGGCTACCATACTGTTTTCCATAGTGGTTATACCATTTTACATCCCCACCAACAGTGCAAAGGTTCCAATTATTACACACTCTTGCCAACACTTTTTTTTATTGTACCCATGCAAATAGATCACACTGTGGTCTCGATTTGCTTTTTCCTAATGATCAGTGATGGTGAGCATCATTTTTCATATGCTTGTTGGAAAAACTTTAAAAAAAACATACCAATAGAAGTCTTGTGGAACATATTTTGGGATACACTGCCAGGAAGAATGAGAGATAATGATTGCTTTTAGAATAGAGGAAATTTTGTCGGTTAATTTTGAGAACAATTAATATTGATTATTTTAAAAGCAACACAATATACAGGAAGTATGTACTCAAACTGGTTTTCTCTGGGTAGTAGAATTAGGAGTAGATTAATTTATTTCTGCTTATCCATAATTTCTAAATTTCTACAATAAACTTGCATTACACAATTTCAAAAGTTTAATATAGATGATGATGATAGATAGATAGATAGATAGTATGCTAGTTGCTTTGGCACAGCACTCAGCTACCAGTGATCTCTTCCTTCCCACAACTTTTATTGTTCATGCTCAATGTAGCAGTTTCTTACAGTCTGCATTACATTATTTTCTCTTTTTCTTCTTTTTTATTGTTGTTCAAGTAGAGCTGTCTCCATTTCCCCCACCACCACTCTCCCCACCCACCCATCCCCATTTCTCACCCTCAATCCTACCCTCTTTGGCTTTGTCCATGTGTCCTTTATGCAGGTTCCTGACAGCCCTTCCCCCTTCTCCCCCCATTATCCCCTTGTTTCCTATGTTTTAATATTTAATGTCCCATAACTGTAAAGTCTTTAGGAGAAGGAAATGTGTTTTTATATTTCTGTTTGTGCCCCAGTAGTAATTACTGTATTTTCCAACCCCAACCAAGGCATATCATGTAACAAAGGATGTCTGCATACATACATGCTGTACCTCAGTATGAGGCAATATGGGAGTTCTCATATGAATACTGAAATACTGAAATTCTGGTGCACTTTCAGTGATTTATGAGTTCAAACAGACAAAATGTTGAAAAAATGCTCTTGAATGACACAGAACTGTTACTTACCACCCCTACAATAACACTTTCTTAACACCTTAGGGGCCACTGAATATAATATATTTATCACAATATTATTCACTGTATTCCCTATGCTGCACTTTACATCCCCATGACTATTCTGTAACTATCAATCTGTACTTCTCAATCCCTTCACTTTTTTCTCCCAGTCCCCCAACAGCCCTCTCATTTGGTAACCATCAGTCTGTTCTCTGTATCTATGAGTCTGTTTCTGTTTTGTTTGTTTTGAATATAATAAATTTAAAATAATTTCTCTAGTCATAAATACATCAGTATTCTCATTTCTCCATTTAGTATGTTTTCAGAATATTTTGACCCTACAACTTAGCATTTTGTTAATTAAACATTGTTTGGTTGGTTTTATGTAAACTGATTTGTTTATAAAATAATCTCTAATCAGAATATACATCTCATCTATTAGATTTCCCTCTCTCAACAGATGTTCTGAGTCCTTATTGTTTCCAGATTACAATCATATTGTCCATAATATAGAGACCCAGACATCTGGTCCAAAGGAAAATGGGCAAAGCTATTCAATCAGGTAATGGAGGAAACACTTCCTGAAAGCTGGTCCAGCAGCCATTTCCACACGTGATATCCTGAAGGTGCTGTTTTGGGCTTTGCTGGAGTTCTAATACATAAATCCAAATTGGACCTTAAGGTGTGACTTCCTGCTATAGTGCAAGGAGGATTGGGAGCCAGACCTGGTGTCCAAACTCAGTTCTAACAATTTATCAACCGATTACACTTGCATAAGTCACTTCCCTAATCATAGGCTCACCTGTAAAAAAAACAGGTAAGAAAAGTAGTAAAGTACCTCAAAGAGCAATGGTGAGAATCAGTGAAATGATACATGTGAAAGCACTTTGTAACATGTCACCCAAAGCAGTGCAAGGTAAGTAACTCTGCTCTGGAGAAGAGAAACTCTAGCCTACTATACTTAGAAGACTGCTGGCGTCCTCAGAAATTCTATTGAGCCCATTTCAGTCCTTATTCATTAAAAAACACCAAATGAACCCCTTAAAAAGAACTACAAAAGAAATGAATGCTAATTAATAAGTAGAAGGTAGGAACGCAAAATTCTCCTAACACAGTTACTTTCTTTCCACTTCTCTGCCTTTATCTAAATTATAAAATATCCAGGGAAAAATGATTTGAGTAAATACTTTATCAAAGATGATATACAAGTGGACGATAAACACATGAAAAGATGCTTAACATCATGACTCAACTAGAGAAATGCAAATTAAGCCCCAGTGAGGTGCCGCTACACACCCACAAGAAAATCTATACTTAAGGAATAACAATACAAAGTGTTGAATAGGATGTGGATAAATTAGATTCCTCATACATCTCTAGTGGAAATATAAAATGGTGCAATCGCTTTGGAACACAGTTTAGCAGTTTCTCAAAATGTTAAATGTATATTTATCAATGACCCAGCTATAACACTCCTACATATCTACCAAAAATATTAAAACATATGTCCACATAAAGACCTGTATGTGAATGCTCATAGCGGCATTATTCATAGTAGTCCAAATCTGGAAACAACCCAAATGTCCAACTGGTGAATGGATAATCAAAATGTGGTATACCCAGAGCTTGAAGTACTACTCGGCAACAAAAAGGAACAAAGTACTGATATATGCTACAACATATATGACCTTCAATAACATTACGCTAAGTGAAAGAAGGCAGACACAAAAGACCATATCTTATGTAATTCCATTTACTTGGAGTATTTATAAAAAGAGTATCTATAGGGACAGAAAGTAGTTTAGTGGTTTCCTGGAGCTGGGGATGAGAATGGGAAGTGACAGCAAACAACCTGTTGGGGTGATGGGCATGTTCCTTATGGGATTGGGGTGATGCATGCGCAACTGTACAAATTAGCAAAACTCTTTGGGCTGTATGTACATTTATAATGGGTGAATTTTATGAGATGTAAATTATATCTCAATAAAGTAGTTAAGATATATTTGAAAAAGGGGAGAAATTATGCTAGCCAATGTGACAAGGGAAGAACTCAAGCTTGTATGAATATGCCTGCCTTAGAGTCAAAACCCAGTAGAAATCTGGTCACTTTAAGGCAGCAATGTCTTAGCTGACTCCCTCCTTACCCTAGCTTTGGCTACCATAATTATGACACCAGCCAGGAGACATATTAACTACATAAAGTTCAAGTTGACAGTTTTGGAAACTCAATTACTACTCTTCCGAAATCTCTTATTTCTTCTATCTCCAGGCCTCTCAGTTTTCTCAGCAGTTGCTATATTTTCCCTTGTCCTCCAGGAAATGTTCTTTTTTTTGTTGTTGTTGTTTTTTTTTTTTTTTTTGCTCAGTTTATACTTCTTTCTTCCACAGTATGCATGAGTTCTGTTGCCTGACTCTCGCCTAATTATACACTCATGGCTCCCACAGCCAATAATTAATAGCAATGAATTTATATTGGAACAGACAGTCCTCATCAGATGAGTGATCAGCTTACTTTGCAAATCTTAGTCTAGTCATTTCCAATGTATAACTATTATTTTTTGGATGCAAAATACCATTACTTATTCAATAATACGGGAGTGACAGAAAGTGAAAATGGATCCTAGACACTACTTAACTGAGTTATTCTGTGAGACCCAGAGGACTCTGGGATAGAGCCAAAGGCAGAAGTAGCCAAAAACAGTCTTTGACACTGAAGTAACAATTAAAGCATCTCCATGTGCTGTACATTGCAATCAGACAATAAGGTAAGAAAGTCTATTTTAGAAAGGTTTCCATTTTGTTAAAACAGTTAACTTTGAAATTTGGGCCCTAACTTTCAGGTGTCAAAAAAGCCTGGTCTTTCCAAAATCCCCAAGAATTTTAGTAATTCAATGTTCAAAATGTACCCAAGAAGGTATGCCAGACATATACTTCATTTATCAAACCATAACCAGTACACTCATCAAGCCAGCTGTACTACAGAGTAAAGAATGTGGAGTCAGCCCTGGCTGGTGTGGCTCAGTGGATTGAATGCCAGCCTGAGAACCAAAGGGTCATCAGTTCGATTCCCAGTCAGGGCACATGCCTGGGTTACAGGCAGGCTCCCCAGTGGGGGTCATGTGAGGGGCAACCACACATTGATGTTTCCCTCTCTCTTTTTCTCCTGCCCTTTCCCTTTCTGTAAAAATAAATAAATAAAATCTTTTTTTTTTAAATAAGAGAAAAAAAAATGTGGAGTCAGACCTGTATTCCTATCTCCTTTGATTCTTCCACTTGCTGGATGTGAGACTTTAGGCATTTCCCTAAACCTTACTAATCCTTAGTTTCCTCTGCTACAAAACTAAAATAACAGTAATATCTATCTTACAGGGTTATGGGGAATTAAATGTATTTGCATATATAAAAAGTACTTTGTACACTGTAGGGACCCATATAAATAGAAGTTACCTACTTTCCAGAAAACTCCAAAATTCCTTATACATTATTCTGAACTTATAGGGCACCTTCCAAAATTACTTAAAAAAAATTCTGCTTTCACTTCCCTGTCTCTAAGGGGTCTTCTTAACCGTTGGCATTTCTGGCCTTCCATATGGTCATTGTTTACTCTGCTGTACGCACACATTAATGGTTATTTTGAACAGTGCTTGGATCTGTTTCTTACACTTACACTTCCTGGCTCGAAAAAGAAAAAATGCTGTCAATCCAACATTTCTATAGCACCACTTCTCCCAAAGGGTTTCCACTTGCATTCCCCACTGGGTGAAATGCAATTGCTATTTAATAGCACATAGCAACACTATACAACAGTCTAAGACAGGATGCGAGAAAAGTAATATTATATGCAGCTGAAAGGATGAGGGAAGCCAATGTCAACAGATGCAATTACCAGATGTGAACTTTGGCCAAGGAGGTCAGGGCAAGCACTCCTTTAAGAAGTACCACGGGATCTTTAATGCCTGAAAGTCAGTGCAACCTTAGTATCACATCTTAGTCAAAATGGACTCCTCTGGAGCTCTGACCCATTGCTATTGCATCAATTCAGTTTTGGGGTGGGGAGTGACTTGTATGTTCTCACTGGTAGATCTCCCATCACTATTCAGAAGGTAAGCTCTCTGGAAAAATCACTTCTAAGTAAGAGCTTGGCATTATTTGGGGTGATTTAAAGGGATGATTGCTGGAGTGAATCTGGACACAAGCCACAATTTAACACTCCTTCCCCGTGTGGCTGCCTTTTTTCCTCCCTAAACACAGTGGGAAGAGCAATTAATTGTACTCTAGTCCCACAGAAACGTGGAATGAGCCAACTGTCCTTATTTTGTTCTCACTTTGACACTTATTTCCTTTCCAATACAAGACAGGTGCACTGCTGCTTGTAGTGTTGGGTGATGGAAATGAACTGGGAAGAATGACACTTTAAAAGGCAGTGGATGCTTTAGCCAACCAGATGCAACAAGAAAGCAAGGAAGTTCACTTTTAGTAAATTATACTCTCCTCACAGCTTCCTTTTCTAAGGCCATCCATGGGGACTTACATGATGGTGTCCACAAAAGAACTCTATTGGGAGGAATGTTAATTTACCCAAGGATTATTTTTCAAATTTATAAAATTCTTGGAGGCAAAATAATAAGGATATGTAAGCATCTGGCACTCCACATGAGTCGTTACTAAATATTTTAATTAAACTTATTTTCAGGAAGTGTCAAATACTTGCGTGTTTATACATAATGAGAAGGGTTTTTGTCCCCTAGGGAGTCTATAGGTGGGTCAGACAAACTTCCTATTCTTACACTTTTAATAAAAACAAAGAAGGAATTTGGCCTGCCTGCTTATTCCATTCTGTCCTATGAGGTGTTACTTTCAAAATGTGAACAGGTCTTTTATTCATGATAAAACAGGAGAAAAACCCATCACCTGAAATTTACGATCAGCTAATTTTCTCATTCTCCAACCTAAAAATAAATTGCTTGCTCCTTCTCCTGCCAACCTGTTCTCCTCTTTCTCCTTCCTTCCCAAACACTCACTAGTGCTGTGAATGAAGTCTGTTCGTGGTCTGTGGCAGTGTTTGTCTAGGTGTGACATTTGAATGGGGGGGTAGACAAAGGCTCCAAGGTGGCCTCAAAAATGATAAATCACCAATAATATATTGTGTGCTTTCCCAACACACTCCTCAGCTGGTGCATGTTCACACTACATCATATAATATATAGATCATTCTGTTTTTCCGTGTAGATGTATATGAACACCTTGCCTCTTAATTAAATTGTGGACCCCCAAAGAGCAGAGGCTGGATTCTATTATTTGTCCATAAGGAACTTGGCTCCAAGGGAATAATACTGCTCAGGTTTTTAAAAAGATTTTATTTATTTATTTTTAGAGAGAAGGGAAGAAATAGAGAAAGAGAGGGAGAGAAACATCAATCGGCTGCCTCTCACATGCTCCTGGAGTGGGAACTGGGCCCACAACCCAGGCATGTGCCCTGACCGGGAATTGAACTGGAAATCTTTTGCTTTGCAGAGTGATGCTCAACCAACTGAGCCACATTGGTTAGGGCACTGTTCAGATTTAAAAAAGAATTCTCTTGTCTAGACTTTTCTCTTGGACTTCTAATTCAGATTTACAACTGCCAAGGTATACTTCCACTTGACTCCCCTACCTCTCACAATTCTCTCCATATGCCTTCCCTAATCACCATTTTCTAAATGCACTGTACAGTTTCACACCTTCATGCTTTGCTGATGCTGTTCTCTTGGCCTTGCCTGATCTCCTGTATTGAAATTCAATTCATCCTGCAGGAACCATCCCATATATCATTTCCTGTACATTAATTCTTCCCCAGTTCCTGCAGCTGAATTGAATTGTTTAATCTGTGCTCCCACAACCTTTTGTTTAGACTTGCTTTAAAGTCCCAATCACATTCTGCCTTGTATTGTGATTATTTGTGTCTGTCTTCTCTATGAGTCCAAAGGTTTTCTGAGGGTGGAACAGTGTCTGATTCATCTTTGTGTCTCTCCCAATTCCCAGGGTCTAGCCGAGTGCCTGGCACTCAGTGGCTGAATAAATGATACACATTTAAAGAGGAGCTCAAGTACTATGTGTTGATGTATTGAATTGCCTGTATGTCTTCTAGCTTTTAATCAAAGAGCCTGGCATAGACCATAAACTCAACACAGAACACAGAACATCTGTGTCAGAATAACTCCAAAAATTTTTAAATGTCAAATTTTTGGAAATTTGTTTAAATTCTTTTGCTTGCACGCAAGCTTTGTAGGCCTGACACTTAATAGGGAAAGAAAAAACCAAATCACTGACTTACCTCCAAAGAGTTTTAGCCACAGAACATTTTGCAGACCATTAAGAATGAGGGCTTCTGTTTAGGCAGTACTGGTTAATTTCTAACGTAGAAAGTTATTTCTGGTCATAGTGTTAGCGCACAGATTTTGTTTTGGTTTTCTCAACACTGCCATGCCCTGAACAAATACTCCTTTTTCAGAGAGTCTGCCTTACTGAGGAGCCCAGAAACAAGAACTTCTACTGTAGTGCAATCCGATGATGTCCCCTTCCCCCATCCCATCAGAAGCTGGTTTGGAATCTCCCTGCAGGATGTTCTTGCCTCAGCCACCAGAAGTTCCAAATAAACCACCTAAAATCCTCTCTAGAAAATATTGGGGGAAAGTGCCTTGGACCATACTCCATTTATACTAAGTATGCTATCCGATGTTTCCAGCGTCAGGTCCAATAAGTCAATGGGATGCTAGGTGTCAATTAGTGTGTGTGTTTTTTTTTTTCCTCTCTCAATCCTAGCCATCTTGGAATCTATGCCATTGATATTCCAACATGCAAGTTATTATTGTGACTAACACAGGCAGAATTACCTACTGCAACATTCCAGGTATGTTTACGTATGACCCTGTCTGACTTGTTCCCTTCCTCCAGCTGTCTCAGTAGGCAGGGTGTGTGAGGGGGGAAGATGGGGATTCACTCCCTGCCCTGAATTTTCTCTAACAACTGTGATGTCAAATGCAATTATTTGTGGAGGTATCTGCTGTGTGCCTGGATGAAAGGGACCCATGCAAATCCTCAACAAGAAAGGGAAATACCAGCTATAGGGAAATATGTCCTGAAAGCATGCCAACTCTGGTCGACTCTGCCCAAGGCCCCCTGTGCAGATATTAACAAGCTGAACACAATATGACTTTAGGAATGCAAAGAAAAAAACTGTTTAACAGTTGAAAAATCTCCTTCTCAAACTGAGGTCAACCCAGCTAATAAAAAAAAGCTTCAAAAACTTCTGAAAACCCATGAATAAGCCCCAGATGTTCCTGTTCTCAGCTGAACTTTCCACCAAGTTATTTCATATCCTCTATTTTTCACAAGGAAAACTATTGCAACCTCTGGTGCTTTCGTATCTGTTTCCAAAGAAAATTGCCACCAGTCAAATTCCATCTCGCACCCACAGTAACTAATTGTCCATACAGTAATTCATCTCCCTTTTTGTGAAAAATTAAATTGGCAAGACCCATAAGTGCAAGAGTAGGAACTTTTTTTTTTTGTCAAGTGCCACTGACCCACAATGGAAATGTATCCACTGGAGCCACACACAAGTAAGGAGCCACACAAATAAGAAGCCACTTATTTTGTGTTGTTTTTGTGGAACAAATATAAAATATTCATCTCACTTCCTTAGAAAATAAGAGTAGGAAAAGGAAAACTCCATTCAATCTATATAATAAACAGTTAAGATATTCCAGGTCTATGTTATAGCAAGTTTTGAGGTGGTTAAAAAGAAGATGCAGGGGATGAGGAAATAGAGATATCGAGAAAAGAAAGGTAAGGTAAGGAATAGAAAGTCAGAGGCCAGGGGATGGTGATAGAGGGGAGGACAAAAACAGACACCAAGAGAAAGAAAAACATGAAGGCTGGGCAGGCAAATCAGATAATCATTAGTTGCAGTAAACAACTTGTCCCACCCCTGTACGTTGGGCATTAGAGTAAGTTATCACTGCCCTTTGAAATCCTTATTAGCTTTCTAGCAGTTTAGGGAAAGGCCTTTCTGTGCCGAGAAACAGCTGGTCTGCTTTGATTTTCAAACTTCAAAGCCAGTTTTTTGAAATAAAGGCTATTTTCTCAGCCTGAAGGTTTTACGTGTGTGTAAAGGAATGACTCAAAGTCTCTGACATTGCAAAATTGTCAGATGGCTTTATCTGTGGTCTTTGAGAGATTAGAGTTGTCATATTTTATTGAGCCTGAATGTTATGTTTATTTTTTAATTTTTATTTATTGATTTTAGAGAGAGAGATCGAGGGAAACAGAGTGAGAGACAGAGAAACATTGATTTGTTGTTCTGTTTATTGATGCATTCATTGGTGACACTTGTATGTGCCCTGACCCGGAACTGAACCTGCAACCTTGGCCTATCAAGATGACACTCTTAACCATCTGAGCAACCAGCCAAGGCCTGAATGTCATATTTAAAACCAGAATTTATTCCACTGATTTGAGGGTTCTTCTCCCTCAAAAGAAACTTACTTTGGGGTTTAGCTGGATCCTGGTGTAGTAGACAATATGAAGTGGAGACCACATACACATCTCTTAAGTCAAGATAAAACAAACCAGCAATCACAGCTCTTAAATTACTACTCTTCCCCCACTGAAAGCTGAACCTCTGAAAGTATGGAGCTAGAAACCCAGCAAAAGAAGTTGCTTTCAAGCTGCAGCACTGATTTTGGAGCTACTGCACATGTGCTGCTGGGATTGTATTCTGTTGATGGTGTGTTATAAAGAAGATAAAATGGAACAGAAAAATGTCCAGAGAAGGAGAAATAAAGTAATAAAGGGTGGAGAACAAAGCAAAGCCATATAATAACAGACTAAAATTACTGGCCTTTGAGTCTGAAAAGATGAAGTCTTAAGGGGAAAACAAGAAAAGTGTATACAATTGTGATGGGTATTGTAACCACAAAGTTATGTCTCAGAACACTGAATTTAGGGGGCACCCCCTTGAACTTGCAAGAGATGATTTTAGGTTAGATGAAGGGAGGCCCTACTTCAAATATCAAATATTAAACTTAAGTAATTTATTTCCTTAAGGGGTGGGGAGGCAAAATATATACATAGATAGATTTTAAGGATTTGGGCCAATTTGTGAATCGGGTTACACTGGAAAGCTCAAAAGTTTGGTGCCACCTCTAACTGTGTACACATTCTTTAGTGTGCCTGTCAACAAGGAGTCCTGGGTGACGTGGGTCATGATGCTGCCTTGTAGACCATTTCTCTAGAGGTCTTTGATGCTGCCCTCAGAGTTAAGGGGATAACTGCAGGCTGAAACACTGGGTCAGGAGGCCGTCAGCCTGGATGTGGTACTCTCAGGGCCTAGCTTACTTCTGAGACAGCTAACAGAGAGGGAGACAGCTCAGATGTGGAGAGACAATGGGGAGAGGTGGGAGAACTTTGACTCGGTCCAGGGTGTTTTAAATTTATATCTGTCCTCACCTATTTCAAAATTTTTGGCATTTGCTGGTGTGCCTCAGTGGATTGAACGCCAGCCTACAAAGCAAAGGATCACCAGTTCAATTCTCAGTCAGGGCACATGCTTGTGTTGCAGGGCCAGGTCCCCAGTAGGGGGCGTGCAAGAGGCAACTGCACAATGTTGTTTCTGTCCCTTTCTCCCCTCCCTTCTGTCTAAAAAGAAATAAAATCTTTTAAAAAATTATGTTGTTTGTTTTAAATGAAAATACTTTTATTGCTTTTCTGATGTAAAAAAATAATTTTAAAAAGGATTTGGGCAGAGTATAGAAAGGTAAAAAAAGAAAATGAGAGTTATCACAATATTGCTGATGTCTTAATATACATTGTTACAGACTTTTCCCCATACATTCATATATACATGTGTTATTTTTTGTAAAAATTGGATTGTACTTTAATATTGTCTTCTTTTTAAGTTAACAATATATGATGAATATCTTTTCTTGCACAACAGTATCTTAAAATATTTTCAAATTATTTTATTTTAAATTAAGTATAGTGGAATAATCTGCATCCATTAAAATACTTTTGGGGTGAATACAGTCAATAAAACATTTTTCATGGCTGCAGATTATTCCATTGTACGGAAATGGCATAGTTCAGTAAAAAAATCTCCTATTGATAGATATTTAGGTTGCTTTTCTGAAGATGCCACTGAAATACCATTGACACATGTAATTTCATGGGTTGCCATAGTCTTTCCTTGGGAGAAACTGCTAGTTGTGGAGCTGATAGTTCTGGGATACTTTAAGCAACCTCCTAGATAGTTAGACTGTCTTCATGCTTCTTCATTGCTCAACAGAGTAGAAGAAAGGTTATAGAATTCAGAGTAAGTTTAATTTTTCAGTCACTTACAATTTGAATGTGGAGTTTGTCATTTATAAAAGAGAATATTAATGATAGCTAGCTCACAGGACACTAGTGAAAAATAAGTGTGATAATGTAAATAAAAGGTCCTGATAAACTTTATAACACAAATGCAGAGGTTCTTCTATTCTTTTTAACACCTTTATAATAAGAATTCAGAGGCAGATTTAGTGGGTCCTGTCTGCCATGTTCCACACACTGAGAAGGCCCCAAGAAATCTCTGAGAGCTTGCCACCATCTACAATAACACTTCCGAGTCCCAGACCTGAGTCATTTGCCTAGAGTGTGAGGGGGCCCTTCAACCTACTGGATGTCTAGATGGCATTTTACTCCCCAAGTTTCATGCTACATGGCATTCACCCGGTGATTGTTTGCCACTGTCTGCTGCACCAGGGAGGAAAGTTTATCTTGTCCTCTTCCTCATTTGGCCTTCTATAAATACACCCAGTTTGTGTGGGCCTAAATTGAACTCTCTGGCAAGAAACCAACGTTCTCAGGAAGAAAGAGATCAGTTGCATTACAACACAACTTGCAAATTCCTTTCCAAATGTCTGGTGCTTTTGCTTTGAAAAAAAAAAAAAAAGTGCTGCTGTTCATCATCACTAGCCAACAGCATTTATATAGATTATGTCTTTTTTTTTTAATCCAGAAGGGAGCACAGATCAAGAATGGTGCTCTTTATTAGATATTTTGAAACACCCAATATAATATAAGTACCCAGCAAGTGCTTAATAAATGCCACTTGGTCTTGATCTGCTTTTCTCCAGGTCACTTTTTTACTATTTTCCATTAAAGACAGAATCACTTAGGGTATATAGAGAAAAAATCAACCTATGAGAGACATTCTTAAATTATGTGGAAGGTGAGAGTGGGTGAGTAGGAAGAGCACGAGTGAGGAGCTGTGGGGAAAGAAGAACCCCTCCCTCACAGGTGACACAGAACATGTGGGAGTCACGGAGACACAGGACTTACAAAAGGAAGGCAACAAGTATTTTTGTGGCAGAGACAAAAATTACACACATGGTTCAACAAAAGAAAAATATAAATACAAGTCGTGCTGGAAACTGTAGGGCTAGAAGAAAACCAAGAAAGAAAAAGAGATTATGGATCCCTATAAGTCAAAGGCAGTGTCTCATTGAGTTTTTTAGTCCATGTGCTTGACAGAGGATTGATGGTGAAGTGAGGAAGCCTGGGCTAGGGTGATGGCAGAGGGATGAACAGCATCTCAGACAAAGGATGCTACAAACAATGACCTGAAGGCACATGATGACTGACTGGCTACAGAGATGAGAGTTCAGGACTAGCAATGCTATGAGAACAATGATAAAAAAAAAGGTGAGTGGCACATAGTAGGTCCAAAGAATATGCGGAAAGTAGACAAGATAACAGACCCACCTGTCCAGCCTCACAAAAACTATTTCCTGGGGGACAGCATGAGAAATTTGTGTAAAGGAAGTAGGTGTGCTAAAGATTTTTAACTACTTTACTCACACTCATATCCCTCCAATAAGAATGTTTTCCCATATCTAGTTACCTATACCTGAGGCATGAGTCACTACAGGACTTCAGGACCCAGAAAAACTGGAGTCTAGAAATAAAACAGGTACATGAATTACTATTTCACCTCAGCTCTTCAAGCCTCAACAAGCTGAGCTTGGAATTGAAAGGAGACAGCCAAGAAAATGAAAGTTCCTATTACTCAGGCTTTGACAGATAAACTAGGTTTTCCAACTTTGCTCAATACCCTATTTTACAGAGACTGAATAGGCAGAATAGGAAGCAATAGGCCATTACCTGTGGTCTCTTTCAAAAATAATTCCACTGAATGAGAGCCATGGCAGAGCTGCCAAGTGAAGGTCAGAAAAGGGAGGCATAACAAGAAGGAGTTCATGGATTTTTCAGATCTTATCGAGTTGAAGACCTTCTGTATGAATGGAATGAAGACTCACAGGGAAGACATGGTACTATTCCATCATGTTTCTCAAGCCAGTGAAGGAAGAGAGTAGATCTTAAGTGTTCTTACCACAAAAAAGAAATGGTAATTATGTGACATGATGGAGTGTTAGCTAATGCTATTGTGGTAATCATTTCACAACAATAAGTATATCAAATTAGCATGTTGTATACATAAACTTTCACAATATTATATATCAATTATATCTCAAGTCAAGCTGGAAAAATAAATAGAATAAAATGTTTTTTAAAAGTAAAGGGAGACCTGGCTGGTGTGACTGAGTGGATTGAGTGCTAGCCTGCAAACTGAGAGGTCACCAGTTCGATCCCCAGTCAGGACACATGCCTGGGTTGCAGGCCAGGCCCCCACTGTGGCAGTGCAAGAGGCAACCAATTGATGTTATCTCTCACACATTGATGTTTCTCTCCCTCTCTTTCTCCCGCCCTTCCCTCTTTCTGAAAATAAATAAATAAATAAACAAATAAATAAAATCTTTAAAAAAGTAAAGGAAGAACTATTATAGATGACTTTTAGAGGATGTAGAACATTCTGTACATACTTTAAAGGCAAAATGCCAGGGTACCATTTTATAATTTTTTAATGGGCAAAGCATCCCCCTGCTCTCATTTTCTCCCTGCACATGCACACACATTTTCTCCCCAAATTCACATTGGCCCCTGTACAAAATACATTCACTCTATCCCAACATCCCTAAAAAGTCTCAACCAATTACAGCATCAATTCTAAGTCCAAAATCTGAACTAAATATCATTAGTTGAAAAGCCCCACAAATCAACACATGGAGCAATTACTGGTGAGATATGGGGTATGGTCCATTCTCAGTCAAAATTCCTCTCCATCTCTGTACCTATGGAGCTAGAAAACAAGTTATCTGCTTCTAAAATACAATGGTGGAATAGGCTTGGTAACAGTTCTAGTCATTCTCCCTGAACTGGAGGGAAACAGCTAAGTCAAATATTGGAACAGAATCCTTCACTTATTCATGCAAGACATAGTTATTAATCACTTATTATGTGCCAGGCACTGTTCTAGAAGCAGAAGATACAGTGGTGAGTGGGGTGGACAAGACCCAACTCTTTCAGAAGTGCTGTAAACAAGACGCTATGCTGTCTAAACAACACACCTTATCTGCCTCCTTCGAATCTGCACTGACCAGCAAGAACACAGGAGTGCTAAGGTGGAGAGAAAAAGCCTTGTCAAGTGCCAGCCAGCCAGTTTTGGTGAAAGGCCAGGCCAGCTCGTTGTCAGCACATGCTTAAGTAAAATTAACAGTCAGAGCCCTATATATAAAGTGTATAAAGTTCTTGGAGACCATTCTAGGGAAAGAGCAGAAACTGTAAGTAGCTGTTATAATTAGAAAAACACAGGATTGGGTAACAAATGGTAAAATGTTTTTGAAGAAGGTTGAAGAAGGCGAACAGTCACTGCTTCCCTCGGGTTCCCTCACTCCTCTTTGTGAGGCTGTCACGAAACACAGTAGTCTCTCCAACACATCTAAGCACCCACAGTGGCAGCTGAAGAAAAACACTATAATCTCTCTCAATCTTTCTCACAGTTTTGGTAATTTGTGAGACTTCAGTGAATGGATGACACTCAACATTCAGCAGCCAAGGAGCCACTCTTAATTGGAATACTGACTTTAAAAAATGTGTAACAAATTGATTAAAAAGTAATAGTTAACACATTCATCAGGGAATCTAAATACTTCACTGTGAGAACTTCTACTTCAGGTTCAATGAAGGACAATTTCTAGAGGTACTAGAATTTCTTTTTAATGTCTTCTGTGGGACCTGCATAAGGTACTGGTCGTGAGAAGGTCACTCCAGGCCTCTGCTTCTGAGACCCAAACTTCTGCATGCTACACCCTCTCCAGTGTCCTGGCTAACAGCCAAAGATAATTGGCCTGACTTTAAGACAGAACAGTTGTCCTTGTGACCCTGGCAATTCCACTGCTGGGACTATACCCTAAGAATCCTGAAACACCATTTCAAAAGAACCTATGCACCCCAATGTTCATAGCAGCACAATTTATAACAGCCAAGTGCTTGCTGGAAGCAACCTAAATGCCCATCAGTAAATGAGTCAAAAAACTATGGTGCATTTACTCAATGGAATACTATGCAGCAGAAAGAAAGAAGGAGCTCCTACCCTTTGCAACAGCATGGATGGAACTGGAAAGCATTACGCTAAGTGAAATAAGCCAGGCTGTGAGGGACAAATTCCATATGATCTCACCAATAAGTGGAACCTAGTAACAAAACAAACAAGCAAGCAAAATAGAACAAGAAGCATGGAAATAAAGAACAAACTGGCAGTAACCAGAGGGGAGTGGGGAGGGGATAGTGAGAGGAAGGGATTTCAGGAACAACTATAAGGGACACAAGGACAAAGTCAAAGGTGGATAGGAATGGAGAGTGGGAGGTGGGGATGTTGGGTTGGGGGGGAGTGGTGGGGAGAAAATGGATACAACTGTACTTGAACAATAAGAAAAATGTAGAAAAAAGGTAAAAAAAAAAAAAAAAGACAGAACAGTTGTCAACTCCTAAACAATTCCATTAGATAGTGGAAAGGAAGGTTAATAAATTTCAAATGAACTTCACTCCTTTGCTTCAGAATTTGTCAACTTTAACTGGGCTCCTTGCTTTCAGTTTCTGATCTCTATACCACCCTTTATGCTCCTGGAAAGTTAACAGCGTAAAACACTGATCTGACCATGTCACTCTTTCTCTCTAATCCCTTCCCCAGCTCTCCATTACTAACAGAGTGAAGTTCAGTGTCTTTATTATAGTGTTCATTGTCCCCCCCATTTTGTACCACCTTTTCAGTCTTGTCTTTCACTGCCCAAATCCTCTTCTACTCTGCCCTGTGCCCTCAGCTCTCCAACTACATAAGGCTATTGATGTACTTTCATGTCTTGGTGCCACTGTTCATTCCAAATTCCTTTGCCAGGAAGATCCTTCCTTCCTACCTCTATCTGTCAAAATTCTCCTCATCTTTCAAAGCCTGGCTTAAAGGCTACCTATTTTTGAAGTCTTGTTTCATTCCCTTGGTAGGAATTAATCCCTCCCTTCTCTGGGCTAACATAGTACTTGGTTTATATTTCTCTTATGACACTTAAACTATGCTTTGGGTTATAGTTATGTAGGTATGTTTTCATCACCCTCCTTGAAAGCAAAGATTGTGCTTAAATTATCTCTGTATCCTTGTACACAGACCCTGCTCCCAATGCTTGTCACACAGAGCTGCTTCATATTGGACAGATGAATTCAAATGGTAATGATATATGTTAAATGATGATAACTGCGCATAGTGGGTTTCTTCATGTCTTTATCAACGAAGTCCACTAAACTCAGCACTACACCCCATGGGCATTCAATAAATAACTTGGAAACACATGATGAGGATATATTCATATATTTTTAATTATTTATTTAATTTTATTGGGGTGACATGGGTTCATAGGGTCATATGATTTCCAATGCACATGTCTATAATACATGATCTGTATATGGCACTGTGTGCCCACCACCCAAAGTCAAATCATCTTCCATCACCATAGATTTGGCCTCCTCTACACTTCACTACACCTCCCACCCCCTTCCCTTTGGTAACCACACTCAAAAACATTTATTTGCAAAGACATATAGTTTCAAATTTTATGTTAATTTTTTTTGGTCTGATGAGTGTCATTTTGAAATGGAGGCATGTGAGTAGTCATGGTTTATGTGAGTTACAAGAACAATAGACAAAAATAAAAGCAGTTCAACCACACAGAAGCTCAGAGTTGAGCTCCATCTCAGCATCTTATAATGGAACCTGGAGCTTTAACAATAATTTGTACAGAATGCAATTGTTGATCAATCAATTTGCCATACAATAGCCCAGGGAAGGGCATTTCTTCAAAAACAAATCAGCAGTAAGAAAATTTCTCCCACGAGATCCCCTCATTCTATGCTTGGGTCTGGTGAACAAAGGCAACAGTGCTACTGTGTTCTACTCTGGAGAACTTTCTGGTTCTCAAACACCTTAAAAAATCCATATGTACCTATAAAAAAACTAGCTTAATCTTTTATATTAGTTCGTTCATGAGTCTGGATTCCTTCCCCATTTTCAATGGTATATCAGGCAGGAACAAAGGCTCAGGCAGCAGGGGACAGCTTTGTTTTTTTTTTTTTTTCCTGGACAACAAGTAGTCGCTGGTCCCAAATATTGGCTAACAAATCCCATAGCTCTCGGATAGTAGAGTCCACAGAATGGGTCTTCTGTATCTTAGGCTCTGCAATGCCAACTAGAGCTTTGAGAATTTGGGCCTAGGCAGTGTTCCTGGCCTCTGTGACATCACTCTAACAGCTGACAGTGATGATGTCTCAAGAAAGCTTGTAGTCCCAAGCCCTGTGAATTCTTTCTGCTCTGTCGGCATGTGAAACACACACACACTCATGAACATATTATACACCACTCAGAACCATTCTAAATACCTCCTGTGAGACATCTGCCAATAAGGATATCATGTCAGCCGGGTTTTAAATATAGGAACCTCTCACCATCTTCAACCAGAGAGGAAAATGCAAAAGGAATGCAGATTAACTTCTCCTGAACTTTATAGCTCTGAAGTCTCTTCACTTGATACCATCCTTCCATGAAAGGTCCTGGTGGGGCTGAAGATTATAATGGGGCTCTGAATCATGTGGTAAGATCTCTAAGCTGTACTCTAAGGGCAGCCTGCTTATTTATAGATCCTCCACTTTAGGGCAGAGTTCAAACCTGGGAAAATCTGAAGAACTTCATTTAAACCCACAGATATATATATATATATATATATATATATATATATATATATATATATTCAATTTATCATCTTCATTTTCCACTCAGTTACTTTGAGCCAAACTTAACTTTAAATAGTTCAAAAATCTGTTGAAGCTTGGCTAGATACATTTTTCCAAGAATCTTTAGCATTTGGATTATAATATTTAGAATTTTAAAATTATTTAAAAAGCAACCCAAGATAGAAAAGTTGTAGTCTCTCCATTCCATAAACTGATAAACCGAGCCACAGAAAATCAAGCCACTTTAAAGGTCACTCCTGAATTTCTCTTATGCTAACATTTCCTACTATTATAACATGAGGAAAAAGAGTAGATATACTTCATTCACTGTCTACCACCCATTATCTCTAACACTTGTACTAATCCTTCAAGAGAGATTGTAGTATACCCATTTCACAGATTAGGAAACTTGAGTATAGAGAGGTTAAATCATTTGGCCTGAAGCCAGGCAACTACAAAATGATATATCTGGGACTTAAACCGAGAGCTACATTTGGTTCTAGAATCTTTATACTTTCCTTCAAACTACATTATATAGTGCCATAGTTCTCAGTTTTCTCACTATGACTCTAAATCACACACAAAAAGACTTCACAACAAAAGTAGGTAGTGCTGACCTAACAAAGACTGCTGTGGAGCAGTGAACATTCGATCCCAAAATAACTTTTTGAGTGTCTAAACAGGATGGATAAAGGCTCACCCCAACACACATATACATATTTACCCACCTATCCCCACCATGCGCCAGTTATGGCTGCAATATCAAAAGAGCTGGTAAGCGATGGCCACATTTAAGAGACAGAGTTTGGTGGGTTAGTGACAGTTTCATTGCTCCCCATTGTTGTTCCCATCATGACTAAAAACAATTATGTGTACTGAGTTGGGTTACCCCACTGTTTGTACAGTCATGTTTGTGAATCTACATGTAAATACTTTACATTTATGCCCATAACATTTCACTTTGCTAGCTTTATCTGCTATTCCAGTCTACTGAGATATTTTTAGACCCTGATTGTGTTATCTATGTATTTAGCTTAACACCACCTAGCTTCTTGCCATCACTAAATATTAGATGCATGCTCTTTCTGTCTTCAGTCTCTTTCCAGGCTGACATTGATATGTTCAACAGTGTGGTGATTGCAGGGGGGTGGGGGTGTAAGGGGACTAAATGATAATGGAAAAAATACAATAAAAATGGAAAAAAAGAAAACACTGTTCAGATACGCTGATGGTTAATTAGCTATACTTTACAAAACCATATTATTATTTAGCCAACATCTCTCTCTTCTACTTGTTGAAAAATGATCCTGGGAATATCTGTCAAACGCTTTGCTGAAATCTAGACATACCATATCTGTGCCATTCCTCTGATCTAGTAACATCAGGCCCAGGCGTGTGCACACACACGGGGAAGTGATCTGGTTCTGGACTTTTTTCTGAGTAAGCCCCTACTAGCTTCTAGTAATCATCATGGTGACTTCTGAAAGCTCATGCTCTCCAGGAATCTATTCTAGAATTCTGCTAAGAAGTGACACCAGGATCCTTGACTTGTGGTTTCCACAATCCAATTTCCACCACTTATTAAAGGTGAGGATAAAACGTGCCTGTCTTTAGTCTTTTGGCTCTCCTTCTATTTGTTGTGATGACCCAAATTTCCTAACAGTGATACCATGATAATAACCAGAACATTCTTCAGTGACCTGGAATATACCGGATCTAAAGTTGGGCCTCATTATTTATTACTGTAATGGTAATTCCTGTAGCTTCTTTGGTCTTGTTAACTGCATGTGCATAATACGCAATAAATATTAGTATGAAAGTGATGCTCTAGCAAAATATGGACTATGAAAAAATCTAAATCAACTACTTAAACAAAAAAAGATCATACTTTAACCCTACTAAGAAATTATCCAATAAAATCCAATAATAATATAATTCCTACTCTGGACATTAATTAGAACTCTGCTGGAAATGTTCAACTTAATTAACAGTTGCTATACAAAATCACTGTGATTGTTATCTAAAGAAACCATAGAGTTAAAGATACAGAATTGATCTCATTATTAGTATTTTACCTTCTCTCAGCACTAATACTGAGCCTACACAACATATGGTACTATCCCTGGTCATGTGTCAAATAAGTTTGCAGTTGAAGGTTTAATCTGAAATAATCATGGGCATACAAGACAGAAGCTGAACATTTAATCGAGCTAATTAACATGGGACTGTCATCCAGGGGCAAAATTGTCTGTTCTGTATAGACAAGCTAATTTAGGACAAATTGTTCCATACTTATTCCCATTGGACTTTGTCAGAATCCTAATGACTTGGAGAAGGAAAATTTAGATGTGTTGGACTGCAAGTTCAAATAAGATGCTTTGGCTCACTAGTACAAGAACATAGGCCCTCCAAAATCACTTTAGAACCTCACTTCCAGTAGGAATAATGTCTACATAAAGCTATTCACTATTTTTAAAATACTTTATTTATTTATTTTTAGAAAAAAGAGAAGGGAGGCAGAAAGAGAGGGAGAGAAAGATCAATGTGTGGTTGCCCCTCACGTGCCCCCAACTGGGGAGCTGGCCCACAACCCAGGCATGTGTCCTGACTGGGAATCGAACCAGTGACCCTTTGGTCAGCAGACTGGCACTCAATCCACTGAGCCACACCAGCCAGGGCCATTTGGTTACCATTTTAACTAACAGTTCTTTTACTAACAGTTCAGGAACTGGAAGGCATTCTGTGACTGCCTGGTGTATTGTAGATATTTAGTACACTCACTGAATAACTGCTGAAATGACAAAAATGGCTCACATGAGATTAAACCTTTAATGTGAGCTTCAAGGGCACCCTGAAATTTTCATTCTTTTTTTTTTTTTGCTATTGTTAAGGTTTTACATATTTATTTTCAGAGAGAGGGGAAGGGAGGGAGAGAGAGAGGGAGAGAAATATCGATGTGAGGGAGAAATATTGATCGTTTGCTTCTCATATGCACCCAGACCAGGAACCAAATCCACAACCCAGGTACGTGCCATGATGGGGAATCAAGCCGGCTGGCTGCCTTTCACTTTGTGGAACGATTCACAACCCACTGAGCCACATCAGTTAGGCAAAGATTATTATTCTTTTAGAGATTGGAAGCCTTTGTTTAAGTGTAATCTTATGTGAAAGACTGATATATAAAGCAGATTTTTAAAATGTAGCTGCTTTGGCTAAAATAGGAATGGGAAACTTAGAACAATCCCATAGCACCTCTCCCACCTCTCTACTCCCTATGGAACACAATCTGAATACACTGCCCAAAAAACTAAGCTAACTGGCATGTAAGCCCACTGACTAATATGATGGTAATTTTGCCATACTGGAAGGAGGGAGAAGGCACCAGATAGATTATTATAGGCTGTCCAGGAAGGTGGAGGAGTTGAAATCAGAACACGAGAGTGAAAAGATGACTGTTCCTGAATGTGACAGAAGCGCAAGTCAGATGGTGAGTGGGCATAACTCCATGAGCAACAGGTCCTGCTGACACCGTCTGCTTTTGGTTCGGTGATCCTGGCAGCGACCCTCCGCCCCCTGACCCATGTGCAACAACTGTTCAATGGGTTTAATGAGGCGGTAGGCACTGAGGTGTACTTGTTGTGACCAAACACTAGTTAATATCCATAACAAGAGACAAATAATTAACAAGAGCATGGCTCATGCTGTACTGCGTTTTGTTCCTAAGGTGTACTGATCAGGAATGGGCCTCTGCTATGATGGGGAGTACGGTGTAGGAACATGTGCTTGCATGTTTGCCAACATGTTTTGTATTGCCCAAAAACCTCTGGAAGGACAACAATGGCCCTACGGAATACCGACCCATTCATTTCCCAGTCTCAGCTTTGTCATTTACTGGCAATATGACTTTGGACAAGTCATTCCCCTCTCTTGGCCATAATTTCCTCATCTGTAAAACCAGAGGGCTGGACCTGGCAACCTAAAGGACTCTGCTAATTATAACTTTGTACTTATGTAGCCCTTCCTTGAGCACAGTAACTGGTTAATATTGAATAGGAAAAGTACCTTAAATTGAATCTAAATTTAGAAATAAATTGAGAGCAGCAAAGGTTGAGATCTTTGAATGAATTGATCAATAAAATATTGTAAATATTGAGAACATAATGTACATATGTTAGGTACTATAGGAAACAGAAAACAATACGCATAATCACAGACTTAAGGAGCTGACAGTCCACAGGCAAAATACATATTCATAAATACATCTAGGTAAAAAGTTATTTCTGAATTTCTCAAATAGTACTTGAAAATAAATACTGCTTATAGTAAAGGTTTATGGCAATAAAGAACAGCAATTTATAACCATTTATTTAAAAAGCATTGTGTTACATTCTCCCAGTAGGTAAGTATAACTAGAATATAAGACCCTATAATTTTCATAGATATTTTTGAAATACATTTTTACCTTTGTAAATCTGGTTGCCTTTATAGTTTAATAAAGTTCACTTTTCATATGTAAAACTTGTCTTTCCATAGCTAACACTTCCAATACTTCTAACAACAACAACAAAATTCATGAAAGAGTACAATACTGCAAAAAAATATTTCTCTTCATTGTTAAATCAAGATTACCACAAAACCCTTATCAACAATATTTTCACTCACCACTCTTGATTCACCTTCCACTTTTGAGAAATTTATTAATATGCAAGCACTAAAATATATGACCTGATCTAAGTGTCTTTAGTCCTGTATATTCTAAATATAGAAAATAGTTGAAGAAATTTAATATGCAATACTTGGGAATTCTTGGTGCAGTGTTATTAAACTTTACACAGTGATTAAGATATTAAAAACACATGTTCCCCAAAGCCACCAGACATAGTAATTATTTTTCAGGCTATTAAGCAAAATGACAGAAGATTTTTTAATGATAAATCTGTTTTGGAATGCATCAGCTAAGTCCCTTTTACTTCATGAACTAATGTTTAGCTCTACAGAATCTAAGTCTGGTATTTAAAGGCCAATATGCATTGTCCTTTTCTATCTCAGAAGTCATTCATTGGCCGTTGTTAACATGCCATTGAGATACTGTCTTTCACACAGTATCTACACACACAAACACTGGCTGCATATGGAAATGGCAATTATTAGAGTTGTGCCATGCTATTCATATATGAAGAAGTGTGACAGACACTGAGACATTTTATTTACATTTTATTCTATTTTATTCACATTTAAACTTGACTCTCAAAAGATTTTTTTTCTTTTATTTAGAAATTTTACATCAGTGTTGGCTTTTCTAGCAACTATTGGACCAGGGCAGTGTTTTATAATTCTCACTATTCTTTTTAAAGATTTATTTATTTTTAGAGAGAGGAAAAGGGAGGAAGGAGGAGAGGGATAGAAACACTGATGTGGGAGAGAAACATAAATTGGCTGCCTTTCTCATGCTCCCAGCTGGGGACCTGGCCCGAAACCCAGACATGTACCCTGACTGGGAATTGAGCCAGTGACCCTTCAGCCCACAGGCCAGTACTCAATCCACTGAGCCACACCTGCCAGGTCTGATTCTCCTGGTTTTATTGTGAGAATATTATGAGAAAAATGATTCAGAGTATCTTTATCATGCCTGAGATTTGTTTAAATATTCTCTTTTTAACCACATGCTAAGGAATGTTTTGGGTACTTCTCTGGCACTTAACAACTTTACTAACTAACTTATTTAAAGACTTGTTCACAAGAGGGTGCTGGGTTAATGCCTGACCTTGGACCACAGATCAAGGAATCACACAACTGGAAGGAATCTTTAAGAGGCCATCTTGTCTGCTCCCTCACCATTCAGCAGGACATTTCAACCATCCCAAACAGATGAGACTTTATCCCACTTTGAATAAAAAGCTCTAATGCCAAATGGGCAGGTATTGACTGCTCTGGCATCAACTGTTTACAACGGGCAGGGAAACAATTTCTGGAATTTTATTTAAACCTGAACTGAAGCTGCAGAAAAACAATAAACAGCTAGATTTTCCTTGGGAACAGTGACTCCTAAAGCAATTTCAGGACTGCTAAATTAGCACTAAGTACATAGCAAACTCTTTCACAGAGAGAAAATGTTACCAAATAAAATAGGGTTGGAAGACAAATGGCCCACAGTATCATGTGGGTGAGAATGTATCATGATCATTCTTGGTATTTGTGGCACCTTCTCTCCATGCAGGAACCTTGGAGCAGAAGACTAACAAAACCAAACTTTCTAATTAAAAAAGGAATATGGTCCTGCAAATTCCAATACTGACATTTAGAACTTTAAAGAGTTCAATTCCTCTCCTAATATAAGAAAATAAATCCTGAAACAAATTAGAAACTGAAAAGGAAATTTAAAAAAACAAAAACAAAAACCTCCTTTCCAATCATGGGAATGTTATGCATGAACTCTGGCTTGGAAGGAGGGGGGAGAATATTCCACACCTGCAGACCTTCCCATGGAAGGGGCCCTGGGCCTGACCCTGAACCTATCCCCTCAAGATTACACCATGGGATTGTCAATACGGAAATAATGTTACTTTATTCCCACAGTGAGTATATTATTACCAGTGCTATCAACAGCAACTATAACCTGAATGTAGGCAGCTGAGAATTTCCATGGAAGAAAGTGAAGAGTTATTTTGGGAGGTGCTCATAAATGGCCTAACTACAGCCCAAGTGGATGGACAAACATGGGTATACAGGCATAGATAGAGAGAAATAGCTCTGTATTTATAAATATATATGTTGGAACACTCTACTGCAGTTTAATAGACACATCACCAAGTAAGGGGCTGACAAAAATCACATTACACTCCTGGTTCACCGCTCATGTACATGTGAACTTGGGCAATTTAACTTGATTCTGTCTTCCCATCACAAAAACTTTAGGTCAGTTTAGTCAGGCATTCAGTAAATCCAGATGTTTGGCAGTATATAGGAAACAACATCTGGATGATTGATCAAATTTTCAACTGAACTCACTGGATGTTTTGGCAGTATGCCCACATAGCCTTAATGGCTTTCTGCCTCAGTTTCTCCAGCTATAAAAAGAAAAAAACATTATTTATCACTTACCTCCCAGGGGGCAGTGAGGATGACACAGTGTCCAAGGGTAACAATGGGTTCTTGAATAGAATTAGTGGAAGCAGTATATCTTTTACACTTCCAGGTGGCTACTTTCCCCAATACAAGCAGTTAGACTTTTAGGACATAAAATTCCTTTTGAAATATGGCTAAATGCTACTCAAATACAAATATATTATTTTTATCACCACCACCACCATCATCATCATCATCACAACATTCTTCTTTGTGACAAAATATAAATTTTATTGAAGGTCTGAGAAAAATGCATCTTGGCTATGGAAAGCAACACAGATGAGAGAGAAAAAAAAAACAATGTGGGTGTTTGCAGCCAACCAATTTTAATAGCTCAACTTAAACAGGTAGAACTGGTCTATCAATGTGAAGTAATTGGTTACTTAATTGTATTTGTAAGGGAACAAAAAATGTTCACACACACAGTCACGGACACAGGTAAGAGAAAGAAGTTGTAAATTGTGACCTTTCCTACTCTGACAATGTACACCTCCCTAATATGAATCTAAAAGCCTTTGTGGCTGGAAGCTACAGGACAAGGAAATAAGGAAACAGTATGAAAGAGAAATGAAGAGATGCATCAAAGGGATCTGCAACCATATAAAATTGGGGGAGCAGAATTAGGCTGGTAAAAAATACTGGAATTTTGCTCTGTTTCAAACTCTGGTCCTGCCTATAGAGAAAATCCTTATTATAATCATCTTAACTGCCATTTATTATCTGTCATGCACATGTGCTTACCTATATTTGTATATATAATATATAAAATACACTACATATTAATTACAGTATATATGAACTTTATGTAATGGGGGTGTGTGTGGTTATGTAAAAGTATATATTCTAATCCTTACAATAACCTTGTTTTGATATCTCTGTGTACCACAGATGTGGAAACTAAAGCTCAGTAAGCTTGAGTGATTTGCCCAAGGTAATATACCCAGTTAGAGCTACACCTGAAGTCAGGTGCATCAATCCCCTATTCTTTTCCCTATAGCACATGGTCTCCCCCAGTATCAATATCAAATACCTAACTAAGTCTTTGCTGAGAGGACCTGCTATAAATATTTTTAGTGACCATTGGATCATATAGAAGCCCATGTCTGATGCAGCTTTCCCATTTTCCAGGGTTGTTGGGGGGGGGGTCCATTCACAGGTCTTTGTCTAATCTTTCTTATGACTGCCACTCCTCAGCTTGTCTTTACTTACTCATTATCAATGGCAGATCTTAACACCTGCCTCTCTCCGAGTGCTTCTCTTACTAGCCCACCTTAGCCCTAAGAAAACCACCCAAAACTAATGAGCAGCATCACTGTTCTGGCTCTTAATCATTTTTATTTATATTTATTTACTTATTTGTATTTAAGCACTTTCTACACTTACGCTTCCCCTCAAAGAAAGCTGTGAAAACAGAGGATTAGTCTTCTTTTGAACCCTCAAACTTCCTGGCACCTGGCTGAACACATAGTGGGTATCCCTTAAGGTCTGTTCACCAAAGAGCTCTGTTGACAATATTCTTCACTTAGCATTTTGGGCACAGTGGTGGATCCTGAGATTTTGGCGTCACCAATCCTGGGTCTAGTCAAGTGAGTGGAGCCACCCAGACAAAATTGGTTTGAGGTAATTTGCAAATAATTCAGAGGACAAATACTGACATTTTCCCCAGGTGAAACACACCATGCCCTCAGTTCAGCCATTAGTGGTTTATATTGTGCTCTGAAGCCTTCAGAGATGCATTTTGAAAGAATCATACTATATCTAAACAGGCTTTATAGAACTTAGTGAGGTTGTGAGTTCACGGGAAAAATTAATTATGCACATACTGCCATTATCATGTGCTTAGCAGCAGTAACTACTATTTATTAAGTGCTCACTGAGTATGGAGCACTTTATTAGGCACTGGAGGAGTCACACCCAAGTGTGTTGTAAATACTTTCACAACGCCATCTGCAGTGAAATATACTGCTATTTAGAGAGCCTTTCTAAACATTTTCTAAGAACCACAGAAATTTCACTGCTATACTTCATATTAAAAAACAAAATCATGCCAACATTTTCATAGAGAAACCTCTGTCCTTGCATGAGGATTTTAGCTTCATTAAGTTCTTCTTAGGCCACAAATAGAAGTCAGTGGTGCCAGGGCCCTCCCACCCATGCATCATGGGCAAAAACACTGTCACTCTGGTATATGGTGGCATTTTTTTTTTGTTGTGGCCACAAAGCAATCACAAGCAGATGGTACAACTAACTTCTATTTCTGTCTTAGCCACTAAACTCATGAGAGGGAAAACTCTGTGTATAGGTCAAGGGAATCTGTGGGTGTCTCTGTGGGTGGCAGTGAATCAAAAGTTGCTACAGGCAAAGTGAAGCTGGTCCTCTCACATCTTTCGGGTGGCAGTGAAAGCCAGTATATTCCCATTGCAAGGCAATTTAGAAATACGCATAAAAATGCTCACATCCTTTAACTCAGTAACTCCAGTATTTAAAGGAAATAATCTAAGATGAGGAGAACGCATTGTATATGAAGAGTCAGCTTTATTTATGATGGTAAAAAAGGTTGAAGTGATCTGAATGTGCAGAAAAGCAGACGATTAATTCTGATAAACACTTAAAGGAATCTTATGGCCATAACAATGATTAATTGGAAGATTTGTGGCAACATGAAAAAGTGTTTCCAATACAGTGTAAATTTTAAGAACTGTAAATCACTTGTATACTTCCAGTTATGGAAAAAGTCTGAGTTGGGATATAGTAATGCCATCGTGAAAAACATTTTTCCGTCTATTTTCCCAGTTTTCTCTAATATTACAATATAATCTTTTTGATCTAAAAGTGGGGTGAAAATGAGGGTCAAAAGTTCTTTTTAGCAGAGAGAAACTTTGAAGAAAATGAACAATGGCTGCCTTTTCAAAAAACGTAAAAATACAGCTTTGCACAATGGACATCATCCATCTCTCACTTTTGTGCTGCTTTCATTTGTGTTGAATATAGTTCCACATACCTGGTTAATGTGCTTCAGCTTGTCAATGATTTGACTGACCACTGGCTCAGGACCCTTCATTTTCAGCTCATGGAGGTTGAACTGATTTTTCATTCCATTCCTTGCGGCCTTTTGGCTGTATCTGGAAAGGTGAAGGTAAAGATAAGATTTGTCACAAGACAGTCTGAAGCAAAGTGAAAGCTGACTGTATTTGGCACCAATGGTCAAGCTGACTTCAAGCTCTCTCCAGCCTTTTAAACCAGGAACAACCCCACGGTGCAAAAGTAAATAACTCTAGAGAGAGTCTTTTCACAGTGGAGAACATTCATTTAACAGCCAACAAACATTCATTCAACATCCTATTTCCCCTCCTTGGTGTTGGGGACACAACGATGAACATGGCAGAGAAAGCTTTTATTGTGCTCTCAGTCGAGTGCATAGTCCAGAAGAGTAAGGACCAATTGCAATGCAGAGTGATAAGAGCTATGCTAAGGGAGGTCCTGGGTCTTGGCCAGTGAAAGGAAAGGCCTTAACTCTGAGTGTTCTTTCCATTCATTTGAAGGAGAAAGACTCTGCATGTGCTTTATCTCTCTTTCTTCTCCAATTGCTCCTTCCACAATTTCTGTCAAGTCTTGTAGCTGGGTTTCATTTCAGAAGGCTTTCCCAAGCCATTCACAACATAAATTTGCCCTTATTTTATACATTTTTAAAAAGATTTTATTTATTTATTTTTAGAGAGAGGGGAAGGGAGGGAGAATGAGGGAGAGAAACATCAATGTGTGGTTGCCTCTCACATGCCCCCCACTGGAGACCTGGCCCACAACCCAGGCATGTGCCCTGACTGGGAACTGAACTGGTGACCCTTTTGTTCGCAGGCCAGCGCTCAATCCACTAAGCAACACCAGCCAGGGCTATACATTTTTTTTCAATTAAAATAGGATAGTCAGTTGGGTTAAGAATAATTTTTTATTTTTATTACAAAAATAATAATGTGCATTGTAAACAATGCAAACAAAACATCAAGTAAAAGTCCCCCCATCATCCTACCCTTTGAAGACAGAACCATGGTTAACAGCTAGATATGTATTCTTCTAGGGCTTTTCACATGCATGTACTAACATAATATTAACCAAAGTTGGAATCATACTAGTCGTACTGATTTGCAGCTTTTTTATTAGTTAATATACATATTTTCATATCAAAATATAAAGAACTTCCTTGTTGTTATTTCTTTATTCCTTTGTATGGCTCTGTCATTATCTACCTAATCCTTTAGTAATGAGCAATTCCGTTATTTCTAACATTTTGTTAAAATAAACAATGATGCAAAATACATTCTTATATACTAATCTTTGCACATTCACAAGAATATAAAGGATAAGTTCCTAGCATTTAATCAATTTACATTTTTAATCCCAAATTATGATGTACTATGAATAATTAATACTACTGCATTTTGGTATAGCACTTTACAAAACAGTTTCGTATCACTCAGCTCATTTGAGCAGAAGCTCAAGGACATTGTAAGATTGATAGGGCAGACTTCAGCATCTCTTTATTTTTGAAAATCTCACAACTTCATATTGATCTGATTCTGTTAGGCTTTCCCTTCCAAGACAAAATGTATCTGCCAATTTTAAGGGCATGTTTTGAAAAACAGGTATGGTAGCAGATGATATCAGGAAATCTAGTTCTGACTTTTATGATTAAAAGTCATCCTCTGAAAAGAAAAATATTTTGTAGTCAAGTTGAAGAGAATATCTAATTGTATTTCTTCTAAAATGGTAGCCTAACATATTCATCTTATTTAACTTTGAAAGTTACCAAATACACAAATCACCAACCATTAAATACCAATCACCTTTGGGGGCTGTGTTAAATGTAATACGTATAATAAATGTGTTTGGTGGGAACTGGCTTGCAACTAATCTCCTTTTTTAAATTTATTTTTAGTGGTTTTTATAAAGATTTTATTTATTTTTAGAGAGAGGGGAAGGGAAGGAGAGAAATATCAATGTGTGGTTGCCTCTCATGTGCCCCCTACTGGAGACCCAGCCCACAACCCAGGCATGTGCTGTGACTGAGAATTGAACCTGTGACCTTTGGTTTGCAGGCTGGCATTCAGTCCACTGAGCAACACTAGCCATGTAGTCTCCTTTTTTTTATGTTCATATAATGCTGTCTGTTAAAATATCATTTCCCTCTGATGATGCCACTAACTGCATCTTCTTTTTGTTTTTACCTACTGGTACCTGAAGCAGATACCCTGTTTATAGAAAAGAAGGTAAGGATCATTATAAATCTTCTGAAATACACTTAAGGAATGTGTCCCTACAGACATTTTTTGGACGCTTGTTCATATTGAAGCTTGCTGGCCACTTTTATGCCCACTTCTACAAAATAAACATCTTCCTGAAGTTCATTATCTTGATTGGAATAGTGCAAAGACATATGCCAACTTAGGGATTTTATACTATACTCCCTCCTCCAGCTCATTTATAAATATTAAATCAAATTAGCCCCACAGCTGATTTCTTGTAGCCCTACTATATTATTTTCTGCCATTCAGAAGAATGTCCCTTTAGTTCTATTTTTGGTTTCTTATCTCCAAGCCATCGATAAGGAACCAGGACTAAACACTGCTCCCCAATTCCATGGTGACCCAATTTTTTAAAAACAGCTTTGGGTTTAAAAGCTTGCCAAACTTTTTGAAAGTCGAAATAGCATACACTGTTCCACTCTCTCCATGTGCTATTTAAATCCTCAAAGGACTCTAGTAAATTAAGCATGGTGTATGGTTACAAAAGTGTTGGGAAGAGCTGGTCTGTGGCTAAGACCTAAAACTTGCTTTTATTTTATTTACTACACAAAGTAGTAACCAAAAGTACTTACCAACCCAAGTAATGCTGATAGCTGCTAAAATTTAGCGTCGCTATTTTATTTTCATTTTTTATTTTTAAGTATATTTTATTGACTATACTATTAGAGTTGTCTCATTTTTTTTTCTCCCCTGTATTCCCCTCTACCCTGTACCCCCTTCCTCTGGCATTCCCCACTCTAGTTCATTTCTGTGGGTCAAATATATAAGTTCTTTGGCTTCTCTATTTCCTATTCTATTTTCTTAACCTCTCGCTGTCTATTTTGTACCTACCATTTATGCTTCTCATTCCCTGCACCTTTTCTCCCATTCTCTTCCCTCCCCCTCCCCGCTGAGAAACCTCCATGTGATCTCTATTTCTGTGACTCTGTTCCTGTTCTATTGTTGGCTTAGTTTATTTATTTTTTTTAGGTTCAGTTGGTGATAGTTGTGAGTTTGCTGTCATTTTACTGTTCATAGTTTTTGATCTTCTTTTTCTTAGATAAGTCCCTTCAACATTTCATATAATAAGGGCTTGGTGATGATGAACTCCTTGAACTTGACCTTATCTGTGAAGCACTTTATCTGACCTTCCATTCTAAATGATAGCTTTGCTGAATAGAGTAATCTTGGATGCACATCCTTACGTTTCATGACTTTGAATACTTCTTTCCAGCCCCTTCTTGCCTGCAAGGTTTCTTTTAAAAAATCAGCTGATAGTTTTATGTGAACTCCTTTGTAGGTAACTGTCTCCTTTTCTCTCACTGCTTTTAAGATTCTCTCCTTATCTTTAATCCCAGCAGTTTAATTATGATGTTCTTGGTGTGCTCCTCTTTGAGTCCAAATTATTTGCGACTCTCTGAGTTTCCTGGACTTGTATGTCTATTTCCTTCACCAGCTTGGGGAAGTATGCTTTCATTATTTTTTCAAATAAGTTTCAATTTCTTGCTCTTCCTCTTCACCTCACACCCATATGATTCGGATGTTGCAATGTTCAAAGTTGTCCTGGAGGTTCCAAAGCCCTTCCTCATTTTTTGAATTCTTGTTTCTTCTTTCTGTTCTGGTTGAATGTTTTTTTCTTCCTTTTGCTCCAAACTATTAATTTGAGTTCCACTTTTCTTCCTTTCATTGCAGGTTCCCTGTATATTTTTCTTTATTTCACTTTGCATAGCCTTCACTTCTTTCTTTATTTTGAGGCTGTACTCAATCATTTCTGTGAGCATCCTGATTACCAGTGTTTTGACCTTTGCATCTGATAAGTTGGCTATCTCCTCATTTCTTAGTTCTTTTCCTGGAGTTTTGATCAGTTCTTTCATTTGGGCCATATTTCTTTGTCTCAGCGTACCTGTTACATAGTAAGGGCTGGAGCCTTAGGTATTTGCCAGGGTGGGACAACCTGCATTACTGTGTTGTGGTGCTGTATGTGGGGGAGGGGTCTGAGAGGGAACAATGCTGCTTGCTAGGCTCCTGCCCCGCTTTCAGTCACTTCCCCCACTTCCCACAAGTGAATCACACCCTTTTTGGTGTTGCCCTGGTTGCTGATTCCTGGGTGGGTGAGCTTCTGTACCTTGTAGGAACCTATCAGCACCTTCAACAGACTCTTCTAAGAGACTGGTAGTTTCTCCTGCTGCTACAACCCCCACAGATTTTTATACCCAGAGGCTTTGCGGCTCTATTTGTCTGGCACTGTAACCCTGGGTTGCATGGTCTGTCTTGCTCCCCAGTTGTTCATCCTGGTTTATCCACACTCAAATGTGGGACTGCCTGCTCCACCAGCCACCATCTTGCCGAATGTCCTCTGCGCCCCAGCTGTCTGTCTCTGCCCTTCTTACCAGTCTGGACAAATATTTAGTGTTTAACACCTTGGTTGCTGGATTTCTACACAGTTCAATTTTCGGGCAGTTCTGATTGTTTTTTTGTTTTTAAACTGGTTGTTATCCTTCTTTGAGTTGTGCAAGGAAGCAAAGCATATCTATCTATGCCTCCATATTGGCTGGAAGTCTCCAGTGGTATTATTTTAAAACTCTGTGTTCTCACATAATCCCTTTAGGTGTCTCAATACCTCGCTGCTAAACCTCAATTTTTTTTCTGCTTCTCACTTTTCTATCCTTTTCTCCTTAGCCAGACAAAATATAGATTGGAATTTAGAAGCCATGTTATAATGGAATATTATGCAGGAATCAAGTAGATATGTATGTGGCATAGAACCAAGTCTAAGATAAAATGTAAGAGATGCAAGTAGTGGTTACGAATGTACAGTGTGATTCTGTTGAGGTCAAAAATAGGTCTGGGGATATGTCACTCTCATATACTTCATATGAGTTCAAATATACACAGAAAAATTTTAAGAAATACTAATAGCAATTACTTCTGGTAAGTAAGAAGGGGATGTTAGGAAAGTTTTATTTTTTCTTTTATGTCCTTCCATATCTTTTACATTTGTATTTTTATAATGGTTTAATTTTTAATAAGTGAAATTTTATATAGTAGTTGATTTTTTTTAAGACTAAAGTGAAAACAAAGGAAAAGAAAAACTAAAAGCAGGGCCAACACAATGCATGTCACAGGACCTGTGGGAAATCTTACTTGCTAGTAAGAGTTATGTTGGCCATCACTAGTGCCCCAGGCTAAAGGGGATTTCTTATGACAGAATGCATATTTGGGCCAATATATACAATGTTACCCTTCTAACCTCAGATAGATATCAGGTCACAAACTCTACTTTGTTAGGTTAAACACAGCCTTTATGCCTTCTACTCTTCAATGAGGTAACTCCAACCTGCATATTTCAAAGTGAACAGTGTATCAGTGAGATGTGAATATGAATATACATTCTTATGAAGAGGATCCTCCTTCAAAACTGCAAAAAACTTATTTAAGTTGTCACTTGCCTTCCCTGTAGGTGCCTAAAGTTCTCTCCTGATGGGAATTGAGGGCCTCCTGAACCACTCTGATGCATCCTGACCTGCTTACCCTTGCATCTAAATGTATCATGGGTGTGGTCCTGAGTTCATTATGCTTCTTTTATGTACATTCCATGTGCCAGCCCATAGAGTCCGTGATCTCTCTCAAGACTGAGGCCTGGTTAGTTTCCTTTTTTACTACCCAAAACACCCTATGGTACTTATAATAATAATAGCTATCAGCAATGAGTGCTTTCTCTGTGCCACTGTCCTAAGCACTGAAAAAAAAAAATCTATTACCTCACTTTAATCTTCCTAACAATCCTCTGAGATAGGCATTATTATTATCAGCTTCTCCTTCTTTTTTTTTTTGCAGAAAACTAAGGCACAGAGAAGTGAAATCACTTTCCCAAAACCACACAGGTAGTCGGTAACAAAGCTGGACTTTGAATTTTGTGAGTGTACCTCCACGCTGCCTCTGTTCTTAACCACTATCCTACTATTGCTTCTTTAGAAATAATCCATGCTGACTAAACATTTGACATTTCCTTACCACACTACTCCATTGTATGAGATAATTTGCAAGCTACAACAGTGCCTGGAGCAATAGCTCTCTTTACCTACTCAGCAGATTCTTGGGGTTGTCTTTTAAAAGCCCTCGGGGACAGCTCTGTGTATGGAGTTTCTTCTCCCAAACCAAGAGGTCCACAGTATTGCTATTTACTGAAATATTTGCATTCTTGGGAGATAAGGTGTTGAAGTTAGAGAAATAAATAACCCACTACCACCACCACCATGCTACTAGACAAACACCAAAAGTGATTTGAAATCTCTAAGGACAATAGAAAAATGAATGCAGGAAAAAATTGTGCTTGATGGCTTTGTCACTCTGACTATAAAATGTGACATATGTGATGTGTCCCTGGTGAATTTTATGTAACATGCATGCTCTGAGCTTCAAGCCCAGAGGGACTCAGTTCAGGGTGTCTCTGTAGCTTTGCGTTAATTAATTCAGTATTTCTTTTCCACTCCCTTCCTCTGTGCCACTGGTGTTCATGGTTCATGACAGGCTTTGCATGTGGATGAGCCATCACAGCCATAATTCTCCTCATCTGCAGATTGCCCAGTGTCAGGAATGAGGACACTGTTGGCCATGGGGGATTTTAATAATGGGTTGTCTGCTTAGTAACACTCATCTCTAATTAGCTTAATTGTCCTCTCTTCAGAATACTGCTTCTTTCCTAAAGCTCTGAAATGGCTCTGGCAAGAAATACCGGCCAGTGCAGGAGGAAAAATAAATATAAGGAAGTTGCTACCTCCCAAATCTAAAATTTTCTTAAGTGGACTTGTGTGTGGTTAGAAGAGCCACCTTTAAGCATTCCATATGGTGTTTTCTCCTTTCTCCATGCAGTTTGGTATCTGTTTAGCACAAAAAGGACTGGTCTAATACCAAGAAAACCTTATTTGTGCAGTGAAATGTGGGGGGACATGTTTCTGTTCAGGCAGATTGGTTGGGCATGGGGAAGGAGAAGGAGGAGGGAAAAACCTGTGCAAACGCCATAAAGAGAAAAGGAACCTAATTAAAACAGGACATCTGGGCATGCTAGTCTTGGGATAGTTGAAGCAAAGACAGCACTTGTAGAAGAGGAATAGAGTCAAGTAAGTATAAAGTGGGTGATCTTTTCTTCCCATTTCTGTGCTGGCTGAGGCAGCAAGGGTGTAGTGGAAGGAAATCAACAAATTCAAATGTAGACCATTCCAAATGGAAGCACCTTCAAGAGATCAACTTGTCCAATCCACTCATTGTTTAGATGAAGAAAATGGAGACCCAAAGAGGGACTTTCCTAACAGCACAAGTGCTTAATTTCACAACCTCCACATTTAGAAGAAATTCCTTTCTTTAAAAGGTTCCTTAATTATACATTGCTGATTTTAAACACTACTAGTAATGATTTAGGACAGGAAAGCTGCTAGAAAATTCACTTTTCTTCTTCCCTTAGGCATTAGAATGGTGGAAAAAGTTTGAGAGCAAATCTTAGAAGGAGTAACACACCCATCACCACCAAAATACTTGATTTCACAGAAGTTTAATTTGCTACCGGTTATAGATGGCTACAAATAAGTTATAGATCTCACATTCTCTGAGCGCCATCTAATGGACAAATTGTAGTATTGCATGTAGACCCTAACCCAAAGTGATTTATCAGAATGTTTCCTTGGAAAGAACTCCGGCTGCAATAATCACTATGGAAAATTGAATAATTTAAAGAGCATAAATAGCTTTAAAACCAAACTAGAACACAGGGTAGAAAAGCCATCTTATTAAGAGGCCTAAAAAGTTGTTCCCTTTCCTAAAAGAGTCTTAATTTAAAGAGTCTTAAATTACATAAGAGAACAGAAAAATAAAAGTCTTAATTTATGTAAGAGAACAGAAAAATAAAGCAAAGGTGAAAAAAGCTAGCTTTTGAAAATACTCTTAATAAAGATGGCAACAATTTATTTTTCTTATTTATGCACATATTTAAAGAAAAATGTTTTCATAATTGTTAGCACAGCAGTACCACTCCCAAGCAAATTTCAGCCAGGAGAGCGCTACAAACAAATAAATCCACCATACTCTAAGAAATACCTCTGTTCTCAAGCAATAGACTTTCAGAAATTATAAATAGATTTCAACTGAAAAGGAGCAAAAGCTAGAGCAGAACCCAGGGAGATGTAAACCAATTAAGTCTCCTTTAGTGGACATTAGGTATATAAGGAAATAACTGTATTAGAACATGTTTTTAGCCTATTTTCAAACTTCACTGTGAAGAGGGACTAAAAGATTGCGTTTGGAATGTAATCAAGAAGTCATTTAAACCTGGAGAAGCAAAGACTGTTTTCCAGATGGTGAGGAAAGCTTGAGAGGTTGATATCACCACCATAGGGAAAGGAGTCTATGGTCATGGGGAGCCGTCCCCAGCAGAGAAGGGAAGATAGAGAGAAAATGCCTGAGGTGGGATCACCTGAATGTTTGTCTCAAGAAGCAAGCTCTGCAGAGGAACCTGGAGGCAAGGAGACAAAAATGTACGTAAGGAAGAAAAGGGATTCTTGTGAGAACCAAAGAATATGTGGCAACACTGGTGAGAACTGCCTCCTGGGCTTTGAGCCCTGACTTCCGTCAGTCAGGATACTAGGCCAGGGTAGACCGACCTGGCGAAAAGTTCTCTGAGGGGTGTCCAGGAGGGGAACAGACCAATGAGGAAGAGAGGTCTCTTACCCAATTTAAATCTTACACTAACAGAAAAAAATTCAATTCAGAAGGTCAATAATTGAGAAGGGGGGGTGTAACAGAGCACAGTCTGTGATGGGGATTTATTATTTAATCAGTCCAAACTCATTTACCAACTCCTTCTAACTCAGAAAACCAGATGTTTTCTTGTCCCACTGGAGTTAAACAAAAAGGAAATGATCTTTACCTGTTTTTAAGTTCTTTTTTTTTTTTTTAAGTTAGATTTTAACCCATGGAAATTTCAGACTTGGAAAGGACCCTTGAAATCGGTCCAATGTTGTCCTCTTACAGATGGGCAAATTAGGCCCCAGAGAGACCAAGCAGTAGCCATTCAAGTTATTATTGGCATAGATGCTGGTAGAACATGAATGGAGCTGTAAGTCCCTCCAAAGAGAGGTGCCAAGAAGAAGGGGTCAGAGAACAGGTCACATACCTCACCAACACATGAGAGCATTGTATGAAAGTAACTGGTATTCAAAATAATGGCCAACAATTAAATTTTTAAGAGGTGAAATTCAGTTTGGTATTCACAGTTTACTGAGACAGCACGTACACAAGATTTTAGAAAGGCTGAGTCATATGGTAGAAGGAGCACTGCCCTTGCGGTCAAGTCGGAGGTTCAAAAACTGGTTCTACCACTTAGTCTGTGACTTTTGACAAGGAAATAGACCCTGCTGAGCTTGAGTTTCTTCATCTGTAAAATGGGATAATGCCATCCACACTGGTTTGAGGATTCGCTGATACACTGAATATTAGTAAACTAAGATACCACAGGCAATGTGCTTAGTTAGAACAGTGCCCAGCCCATCTACCTGAGGGCTGTTATTCTCACTATGTGAACGTGCCCAATGCAGTGTCACACATGCAGTAAGTGTAATACATGTTATTGAAAAAGGAATTCCTCAGAGGATGAATAAATCTTGAATTGAAAAGTTAGGGGAAGCTTCAAATCTGCTCACACTCACACTGAGAGACCTTGAAAAATGCAAGTTTCCTTTGTCTAAGTGTGTCCTAGATAAAGTTGGAGCAAGGGTGGGAATAATTTTAGAATTAGGGAAAATGACAAGACCACTGGCACTGGAGCTTTCTTAGGTATTCTGATTGAGCAATGCTGTGTGAGTAGGCAGCACCGAGCATGTAAGCCTGGCTATAAGGAACTCTTTGGCACAGATGTCCTCACAAAGCATCCAGATGCCAGGACATCTGAGGAGGGAACTTACCAGAGGGGACTTGAATGGTTCAAAATGAATTTCAGTCCATTGAAGAACAAATCATTTCCTCGTCGCCCAGGGCAGACAGTTAAGCTTCCCAGGTGGCCAATGTTGGGTGTCAAAAGCCTATTTCATTCTCTCCTCCCCCCACATTCAATATTCCTCCTCTCAATGATAGAAAATATTCTGCTTCCACTTTGTATAACTGTCACAACTAATGAATTAGATGGCTGTTGAAAACACCCATATGCTTTTTCAAATCTCTCTCTTCAGAACATGGCTTTGTTTGTCTGGGCTACCAGCAGGGTCTACAACACTTTAATGAAGTGATCTTTAAAATGAAAAAAATAGAACTCTCAAAGTCTACCTACAATCACACCTCAATGATTTAATACTAGTCTCAGAGAGAGGTAAGTCTGAGTTAGGGAAAAGTTGGACTTGTGGGGTTTTTCCCTTCTGCTTCATTTCAGATATATGTGGCAACACAAAGGAACCCCCCCACAATGTTGCTTTGGATGTCCTACTGAACCTTATAATGGGCCACCAAACATCCTGAGAGAAGGAGAAAGTGTTTTTATATGAATGCAGACTGCTGAAATACTGTTTTAAAAAGCTCAAAATTCCTGGCACTGTTTTCTGATGCTCCTCTTAGCCACATTCCAGCCCCTGTGCCATCCCCATGGACCAGTCCCTGGTTTCTCACACTGAGACCACCCAAGGTACACACCTGGTAGTAATATCAATTTGCATCATAAATACTTTTCTTTATTATTATTATTGTACATTTTTATTTATTAATTTTTAGAGAGCGAGGGAGAGAGAGACAGAGTAAGAAAAACATTGATTTGTTGTTCCACTTATTTATGCATTCATTAGTTGACTGTTGTATGTGCCCCGACCAGAGATCAAACCTACGATCTTGATGTATCGGGAGGACGCTCTAACCAACTGAGCTACCCAGCCATGGCACAAACCCTTTTCTAATAGTATAAACTTCAGCCCACTTCTGGGTCTATCAAATGAGATTTTACTGTTGTGAAAATAAATCTTCTGACATAAGTGTTATACTCACTATGATCAACAAAATTACTTTGAGAGGGTTACAAATCTAATCATGAAGTTTCTCAATTTGGGGGATCAGAGAAAGAATTTGCTGTCTTCCATCAGGAATCATGCAAATGCTCTCTGTTCAGTACTTACCAGTCAATCATCTACATAGCCTGTGCTCAGTCATAGGACCCTGGTAGCTGGAGGCCTGAAACTTTCCAATGTTCTGGCATACTATCTTTACTTTGGACTTCATGGACCGCATCCTGGTTTGGCTTTGGCAGATTTGCCCCTCAGAAAATGAAATCTTTACCTAGTTACTGTGTTGGATTTCCCTGCGAACCTGTGATTCACTGTACGCAGCTCTACTACTTCATGACTCTCTGCAGACACACCACCGCATATCACAGTCCCCAGAGCCCTGGCAGAGAGTGCTATTGTGGCTGACAGGAGGGAGAAGGGACTAGCAACAATAAGGCGACTCCGCATTAGACGTGCTCAAGAACACTGAAAGCTCTTGTCTGCATAAAGTAGAATGCTACTTCTATGTCTTCTCTTCAAATCATTCCCAGAGCCCCAGAATCCAGGCTGCAGTCAGAACCCTGAGGTAGCAGAAGGAAAGACACTTGGCAAGTCAGCCTGGTGGAAGACATTGGTGATCACAGGCCTGGGCATGGTAGCTGGCACAGAGACATGGGAAAGTGCCCACCACTGCCAGTATCTGACTATCAGACTAGCACTGCCCTTGGCAGGTCCAAGCCTGGCACTGTCACTCTCTAGCTTCCAGCAATGAAATAAAAGTAAAGAATAACAGAGGGAAGAAAAGGTGAACTGAAGTGTAAACCACCCGTACTCCAACCGCTCCAGTAGCTGCAGGTGCTCTCGGCTCCTCAACCCTTTGCACCTGCTGTCCTGCTGGAACAAGTGGCCTATTGTGTGAGGCTATGTGCATGGAGGTGCTAAGCAAACAACAAGTGACTCTCCTGATCATAAAGTAGATGAGATTCCAGGAAAACTTTACTAAGCCAAATAAAAGTGATTGTAAAGCACTTGGTAAAATATAAACTGCTGCATAAATACTTAATAAAAGCTTAGAGCAATGCACACAAGGACAACTAGGTCAAAAATTACCCTTAGCCTGGAAGGTCTTCGGAAAGAGTGAAAATCGTCTCCCTCACTTTGGTTATTTCAGCCACTTTGTATTTCTCTTCTCTTAGCTGCCTTTGGCCCTTGGCACTTCTCTAGATGTATCTCTCCCCTTACTGATATATTTGTGTGGTTAGAGGGCTTCTAATCTTCATTCTGGCTGGTTGTGTCAAATATTATTTGGAGCAATAGACATTGAATTCCATTTATTTTGCTGAGGAGCCCATTGGGGTTATATGGTGCTGTGGGGGAGACATTTTCTTGAAGATTTAATTATGTGAATTTCACCCCAAACCCTCCAATATCAGAAACTGAACACAACTCTAACAACATCTCAAACAGCCAACCTACCTGCTTCTCTGTAGCCCCAAAGATATCTGGAGAAGTCAAGTGAAGAGAACAACTCACTACTGTCCGAATGAGAATGATTATACCCTGGGGCTCCTTTTGAATCACTTTCACTTTGATCTGTTTAGGAAGCTATTAGGGAAAGAACTAGAAATTCAAAGTCATAAATGCGGCTTTATGGAATTCCTCCTTTCAGACTCCCTCCCCTTCAAATATCCTTGTCATAGGATCTCATAGCCAGTTAGAACTGGAAAGAACTGTAGAGGTCATTTTGTCCAACTCATTTTTAAAATAAAAGGCTGAAGGACAGTGATTTGCCCAACAACACACAACCAATCCATGGAAGAGCTAGGACTCCTGATCTAGAGCTAAAGGGGTCTCTTCTTGCATAGGCTTCAAAACTCTACAAGGGATACACAGGCAATGGCTCTATTATAAGAGCCACATGTGCGGAGGAGATTGAATGGAAGGCTTGCTTCAGAGAAGGGTGAAGGTCATCAGCTTTCTCCCAAGGGATGCCACCTTACAGCCTTGGAAACATCTGAGAGCAGGGAAACATGGTAAGAGAGGCAGGAAAAGTACTGCTACAGTAGTTGGCCTGTACCAAGAAGTGACCAAAGAAAGGATAGAGTTTAGTAGCACAAGTCAGGGAAAACCTGGACTGAGCGTCCATTCCAGGTCTTCTGGACTAGAGGGGAAAGCAAGCTTAGGTCAGGATTTCCATCAAGAACTAAAAGAAGGCAGCAGGACTTTGAGCCCATAAAGGACAGAAGACATGTATTTAACATGTATGGCAGTGTAGTGGGTAAAAGGGCAGAAATGGGCTGAGTTTTGAACCTCTCTCTCTTACTAGTGCTGTGGCTTTTAGTAAGTCATCTCATCAGCAAAATGGGAGTAATAACAATGTCCAGCTCAGAAGGTTGTTCTGAGGATTAACCTAGTTAATGTATACAATGTGCCTAGCACTGTGCATCTTTCATGTGAAGCACTATAGAAATGTCAGCTATTATCATCATTAACCACCTCTACAGTTTCAGTCCTACTTTCTGAAGTCTCACTGTACCCTTAGGCAGGATCTGGGGGTGGGGAACAAAAGGAAAAGAGAAATGAGCGGAATGCTTCAGGGAGTAAAAGGTAAAAGAAGTTAAATAGTCAAGGCAGAAAAACCAACAGAATGACTAAGCTGCAGTACCCCCAGCAATTCTTCATCCTTCCCACATAAATTCCCTACAAATGCACCCTTTCCACATGTGTAGGAGCTGCTAGAGGCATAGGTGCCAGTAGGTGACCAACTGTCTCTGCCTGTGACAGAAGCATTTCCCAGGACTTGGCACTTTCTGTGCCCAAACTGAAAAGTCTTTGGCAAACTGGGACCAGCTGATCACTGTAGGGGCCAGAGGGTGTTCATTGCTCAGAATTACTATCTGTCATAACATGAGCACAGAACACTGTTGCTAGTTGTCATCCACTGGGGTTTGAGAAAGCTTCTGGTTATCTAGAAGCCATATTATAGGAGTTTTTAATTGGACTCAGTTCATGGCTGTGAAGAAAAGAGAATTTCTTATATAAGTGGTTTCTCTAGGGGGACGTTGGCCAATTTGAGGATGCCAGTCTTTAGCAGGATATTTCCACAGCAATAGCCTAATTATCAATGATTCTTATTTGTTTGCTTTGATTCTCTGATGCTCTCTTTCTCCGAGTTCTATTCCCAGTAATGTTATTTTATGTGTTTAAAAGTAATAAAACTTGATTTTCAGCATTTAAGCTTGAAACATGTAACATGTAACCAGATGGAATTCCTTGAGAACTGTACTAAGATGTTTCAAGGAGTTGAAATCTGAGGAGGTAACAAATGAACTAGAGTTACAAAACTTTAATAAACTGAAGAATTTGAAGATAGAGGGGTAGGTAAACATGCTTGGCCTCCTTGCACAACCACAACAAAAATACAACTAGACTACAAAACAAATATCACCCAGATTCGTCAGAAAATTGAGTTGTATGGAAGTCCTACAACCAAAGATTTAAAGAAGCCACATTCATCCAGATGGTTAGGAGTGGGTGGAGACACACAGAGGTGCTGAGAGGTGTGGATTGCTGAACTGTGTTCCCACATCCAAGTGTGGCAAATAAAAATCAGGAAGGATACCTTGGGAGCAAAGGACCCTAGCTCCACACCAGACTATCTAGCCCAGGGTTTCAGTGCCAGTAAGATAAGCCCCCATAACTTCTGGCTGTAAAAACCAGTGGGCGTTGGGGTGGTGGAAGAAACTGCAGGATTCTTAGGACTTTACTCTTAAAGGGCCTGCAATGGACTTAGGAATCACACAGACTCACCCCCTCTGGGATTCAGCATGAGGGCAATGTCTGGAAAGAAAGACACCAGTGTCTTAAGGGGAAAAAGTGAAGTGACTGGCATCAGGGCAAGTGCTGGGAGACAGCTTCATCCTGAACAAAACCCCAGAGGCCAGGCAGCGGCATCGTCCTCTCTCCAAGCCCTCCCCCACACAGAGTTACAGAGGGGTGAGACTGGTTGCCCCGCCCTTTTGATTACCTCAGGCTCCGCCCCACACAACTTACCAGTGCACTTTTCTATCATAGGCCACGCTACTAAGAGAAGTAGTCAAAGCAGCTGTACCTGATACACTGAAAGAAATACAGGGAGGCTGCCAAAATGAGGAGACAAAGAAATATGGCCCAAATGAAAGAACAGAACAAAACTCCAAAAAAAGAACTAAATGAAATGAGATAAGCAATCTATCAGATTCACAGTTCAAAATCCTGGTTATTAGGATGCTCAAGGAACTCATTGGGTACTTCAACAGCATAAAAAAAGACCAGGCAGAAATGAAGGTTACACTAAGTGAAATAAAGACCAATTTACAGAGAAATAACAGTGGAGGGGATGAAGCTGGGAATCCAATCAATGATTTGGAACATAAGGAAGGGAAAAACATTGAATCAGAATAGCAAGAAGACAAAAGAATTAAAAAATGAGGATACTATAAGAAGCCCCTGGGACATCTTCAAAAGTACCAACATTCACATCATAGGGGTGCCAGAAGAGGAAGAGGAGGAGCAAGAAATCGAAAACTTATTTGAAAAAATAATGAAAGAAAACTTCCTTACTTTGGTGAAGGAAATAAACATACAAGTCCAGGAAGCACAGGGTGTCCCAAGCAAGATGGATGCAAAGAGGACCACGCAAAGACATCATAATTAAAATGCCAAAGGTTAAAGATAAGGAGAGAATCTTAAAAGCAGCAAGAGAAAAGCAGACAGTTACCTACAAAGGAATTCCCATAAGACTGTCAGGTGATTACTCAAAGGAAACTTTGCAAGCTATAAGGGACTGGCAAGGAGTATGCAAAGTGATGGAAAGTAAGGACCTACAAGCTAGATTACTCTGTCCAGCAAAGCTATCATTTAGAATGAAAGGGCAGATAAAGTCCTTCCCAGACAAGGTAAAGCTAAAGGAATTCAGCATCATCACACCATTATTTTTATTTTATTTTATTTATTTTTAGAGAAAGGGGAAGGGAGGGAGAGAGAGAGGGAGAGAAACATCAGTGTGTGGTTGCCTCTCACACACCCCCTACTGGGGACCTGGCTGGAAACCCAGGCATGTGCCCTGACTGGGAATTGAACTGATGACCTGTTGGTTTGCAGGCCAGTGCTCAATCCACTGAGCTACATCAGCCAGGGCCATATGCATTTTCTTACTGGAGGCTTATCACAGCACTATGAGGTAGACAGGGGAGGTGTTATTTTCACCATATCACAGAAGGAGAAAATAAAACAGAGTTTAAGTAACCTGCCCAAAGGTACATAGACATGCCATGGAGAAGCTAGATATGGTACTCAGGTTTGTTACTAACAAGTATGTGTGTTGGTTCTTCCATTGAATTCAATAAACATGTATGGAGAGTCCACTTTCTGCCAGGTAAACTAACTATGAGTAAATTTAGATAGGAGACTAAGTTCTTGTCTTGAAGGAACAAGTGGAAGAACAAAGATGGACATATAATACAGGGTAATAGATGATATGCTAGAGGGACACCTATATGCTGAGGGGTCCTTAACCCAGACTAGGGCATGGAGCAAGAAGATTTAGGTTCCTCAGAAGACATGCCACTGAGTGAAGGATAAGAGGGGTAAGCCAGCCCAACAGTATTTTTTCTGGCCCCTTCTAGGATGGTCCTTACTTTAGTCCTCCCTGGCAGTAGTTGGAAGGTAGCTTTTCAGCCTGAGTTCTTATGTAGCACCACCCCTTACAAAGTCCTCCAAACCAAAGCTGGTATATCCCAGTCTCAGGAGAGGTTGGCTTACTCTGGCTTCTGTTGAACAGGTCTGGGACTGAAGCCGTTCCTTGAAGCAAGAAGGGGGACAAAATGGGCAAGTGAGTGGTTCAAACCAGGGTGGTTTAAAATCCATCTGACATATGGATCAGGAAAATCAAAGGGGGAGAAAAGTAGGAAGCTCCTGTGACCCTGGAGCAACAAATTAAAATAAGTTTTCCTTCACATGGAGATGAAATTTCCTTGTAAAGGCGACAAACCCGATGATCAAAGTGAAACTCACATAAAAATAAAATTCATTGGCTTGAGAAATAGGGAAATCATGACTGATTTTAATGATCTCTCTCCTTTTCCACAAAGGTTAACCCAAGGGTAACAGAAAGGCCTTTACAGAATAGGTCGAGTAGATTTGGCCTACACTAGACCCATTCTGGTTTCCAATGTAGGTAATTTTGAAAGACTGCCTGGATTAATCACTCAGAAGTCCTAGGAGGAACTGTTGAAACTCTTTGCTATAAAACAAGATATTGAAGGGAGGAAGGCCAGCCAGTGCATGCCCTTAGATGCAAATAACTCTCAGTAGACCCCCAGTAGACCCAAATACCCGCTTTTTGCACCAACCTGAACCAGGGATGGGGATTTTGATGATTTTGCAGAAGAGAGAAGTAAAAGTGAGAGGAAGTGAGTGAAGCTGTGTTACTGAAGAATGAAGAAATGGATCATTGAGGGGAGCTGAAATCAGGCCTAACTCCATCTATCCTCCAGTAAAGAATTCCAACAGCTGTTTTTCTAGGTTTGTTTTATTGGATAACAGCAATCAAAGTTACCCTTTCTTGAGGACCTACTGAGTTCCAGGCACTATACCCTGCATTTCATAATCTCTCTGAATCCTCTCAACAATCCTTTAAGGTAGAAATTAATAACTCCACTGTACATAATAGGAAACTGAGGCTCAGAGAAGAGAAAGCTAATACATCCTGGAGCAGAAATCCCCTAAACTTGTGGGCTGAAACCCTCTACTCTGTCTGATGCATTTTATGACTGCCATGTAACTTTAAAATTTGCCTCTGTGTGATTTTTGTCAACCCTCAACTTCTTGGCTATATTACTATCAGTAAAAATCATCAAAGAAACTCAACTAATATTTTGCACTTATTTAAGTATAGGAGGAAAGGGGAAAAAGTAGGAGAGCTGAGCTACTTTCATTTTTTTAAATATTTTTTAAAATGTTGATTAATTTTTAGAGACAGAGGAAGGGGGGAGAGAGCGAGTGAGCGAGCACACAAACTATGTTATTCTACTTTATGCATTCATTGGTTGAATCTTACATGTCCTCTGAATGGGGATCAAACCTGCAACCTTGACATATTGGGATGATGCTCTAACCAACTGAGCCACCCAGCCAGGGTGAGCTGAATTACTTTTAGAGGAGCCCCCAAAACCTTATACTCTGTGGGAGGAACTGAGGCCAATGGCAGCAAAGAAGTGGCACCTGCTAGCCATTTTCTGTGGCTTGCAGGGAAGAAAAAATACCATTACAACCACAAGGGTCAAAATACTAAGGAAATTGGAGGGGTCTATCAGCAGGGCTATGGCAGGAGGCTCCCAAGAGGCTTCCCTAACAGACCTCCCCCTTTACTTCCAACTCCAAGTCTCAAGAGGTCATTTTCTTTGATGCTCAGTGACCAATTACTAGAAATAACTCCTCTGGGTCAGAGTAATTGGATGAAAATATTTCAGATCTGTTTTGTTTGTGTAGATCAGAGGCATTCTGATGAAGAGCCACTTGTATGGCTAAAGGAGACTGACCACCTGTCTTATTAGGAAAACATCAGGAGACTTTGTCCTGCCCAGTAGCCTTGTTTCAATCAATTCTGCACCTATCTAATATGCTCTCTGAGGGGTGAATATAAAGTAATGACAGATTCTAAGTTCGTAAATATCTATCAACCCCCTGTAATGTATACAGTCCAAATCATGTTGTGTCCATCCATGATTCTGACATTACTTAAAATATTTCTGGAACTCCTCTTTGGAAATCTCCTTTAAAGACAGTTTAAGCCCTGGCTGGTGTGGCTCAGTGGATTGAATGTTGGCCTGTGAAGCAAAGGGTCATCGGTTTGATTCCCAGTCAGGGCATATGCCTGGGTTGTGGGCCAAGTCACCAGAAGGGGGCGCGAGAAAGGCAACCACACACTGATGTTTCTCTCCCTCTCTTTCTCCTCCCTTCCCCTCTCTCTAAAAAATAAATCAAAATCTTTGAGAAAAAAGACAGTTTATCACAGGAAGTAAAGAGCCCCATTAGTTCATCCTGTCACCCCAAATGGACTCCAAGTACAATAGTATAAACCTGCTCGATCAGCCTTCCCCATTCAACAGTTTGGTTCCAAAAGAATTGTATGTATTTCTAAAAAGTGCAGTTTACCTATACAGGAAGAATGACCTGTATGTCCTCATCCTGTAGGTACATGGCCTACTAAACCACACTACACTCATGTGATAATATCAGCAACAGCTATATTTATGCAGTGCCTACATGTCAGAGCACATGTTCAAAATAACCCTGTGGAAGTATCAGTATCCCTATCTTACACATAAGGTAACAGAATTTGATGTTTAATGACCTGCCCAAACCACACAATCAGGGTCTAAACCAGGATTACAATCTCCAGCAGCATCATTCTAAAGACTGTATTCTTCCCAATGTGCACCAAGCACCTGGCTCATGTTTCCTAACTGCTCAGGGTCTTCTCACTATAATCCTCAGCCTAAACCACTTATGATCAATGGGTTGAGAACCAACCACTTGAAGGCTGCAGGTCCTAGAGAACATATAGAAAAATCTTTTGAGGACTGGCAGCATCAGTAAAATCAGTAAATGACCTACCAAAGCACCTGCTTTGAAAGAAACAATAATATTTAAAGGGCACAGAAGCTCTAGTATGTTAAATTAGTAACTTTTAAACCAATTATAATTTAAACCAATTATTCATGGACCCATCTCCTAAGGCACAGGGGGCAAACACAAGGTCCACAAGCCGAATCCGCCCCTCCACCTTATTTTATCTGGCCCAGCACTTTGTTTCTACGTGGTGGCAGTGCTGAGCTCCCCCTTAACTGTTAAGGAGTAGTTATATTTATATAGTGCTAAAATTACATTCGGCCCTTTGAAGGCAACCTTGAGGCTGATGTGGCTCCCAAGTGAAAATGAGTTTGGCCTAAGGCTTCCCAGCTCAAATAGAAGAGCTCTGGTGAATGGAGCAATGGAAGTAAGGGGAAATGGGCCTTACCCCTCAGAACCACATTTCAAAGAGGACATTGTAAAGTGATATTTATTTGTTTAGGGTATGGATATGCTGAAACCTGCCTTGGAGACCCCCAAATGATCTCCTTATAATTAAATGATCCAACTGAATGCAGGTAAGGCTGGCATAAGTACTAATAGGATACAATCTGCTTAAAGTAATAAGCTAGCTGGCCTTGAACAGATGGCTGCAGACATCAGTGGTGAGCCATGGAAATGTCTCCTCGTGCTATTTTGGACGTGATGGTCAATAAGTACAACCCATCCGAAATGTGGAACAGCACATTAAACTGTCAGTTAGTAGGATAAACTGGATTTTCCTCACTCAATTCTGAAGGTAGAGCTACTATATGTGACACCATAATATTAAAGGGTAAACGTCACTGTATCGCCAGAGAGTGGGTCCTGAAGATGGCTGCCACTACAGACTATTTTTTAAAATATTTTACTTATTTATTTTTAGAGAAAGGGGAAGGGAGGGAGAAAGAGAGAGAAATATCAATGCGTGGTTGCCTCTCAAGTGCCCCCTACTGGGGGCGTGGCTCACAACCCAGGCATTTGCCCTGACTGGGAATCGAACCAGCAATCCTTTGGTTGGAAGACCATGCTAAATCCACTGAGCTACACCAGCCAGGTACTTTTGAGATAACTGTATGATAAAAAAAATGCCAATCTAAGCCCTTAAAGGGATTATTACATGGGGTTAAACTCCAAACTTCTGTCTTACCTTACCAGGATTGGAAAAAATACTTAACTGACATAAATATTTCATGTTATACCAAAATAAGTTATCTTCTACATAATACATTTTCCTTCAAAGCTTTTCCATGAACAATCTTGTCTTATTCAAAGTAGGCAGAATACGTAAACTGTCATACTAGTAAGCAGTATTATACTTCAGGACTTGCATCTAGGGCATACACTCAGGCCAACATTGCAGGACCCCAAATCAGACAGAATGAAGTGTCATGTTTCTGCTTCTAGGAAAATGAAATGAAATGAAATCCAAAAAGGTCTGAGGGGGGCCAAGAACTGTGGACACACTGATACAACAAATACTCTCTCTATCTTCCCAGCATTTTAAAAGCATGGCATTCTACAGGATAAGTGGCAAGGGAAGAAATGGACACAAGAAGAAAGAGCTGGGATGTTGAAGACTATACCTCAGTTTCTAACCCTTGAACCTCCCATAATAGGGTAGAGTAGTTCAGAAGAGATACTGAGCCTTGGCTTCAGGATGACATTAGTCTGCTTTGTGCTTAAACAAACTTGGAATCAAATGACTTTAGCACCTGACTCGACACTATTGAATACTAGACTTCTATTCAATGTAGACTTCTATTCTACATTGTTTACTCTCCTTCCTATGGCCCCTTCCTCTTGGCCCTGGTTTCTTTATGTTATATATTCATTTCCCTATTGGTGTTTTTATTGGCTGTTCTATATTTAAAGTTGTATATACAATACCTTGATTTCTGGATGAAAGCCACCACATAAATCTAAAAGACAAATAAACAAAACCCAAACAACAAATAATTAATGACTTATTTTAGCAAGAGATCTTAGGAGCTATATATAGCAATTGCTGCATATCACTGATCTCTTCTGATATGATTGGAATGATCTGTTCATGTGTATCTGAGTATGTACATACTCCAGCATATAAGTATATTCTTTACTTAATTCCTTTACCACTAGACTGAAGATTCTGAAGGTCTTTTCCTTTTGGCTATATATACTAGTGAAAGAATTGTTAGTGCTAGAAACTGGCCCTTCCCTCTCTCAAGTCTTCAAAACATAGTGCTGTTAAAATAACTGCATTATAAAAATAAAATCAACCATTCTCTCTCACCTTTCCCAGATTATGGGGCAGGGTTGGGGGAAAACTAAGCCATTTTGTTCATCTCTCTCTTTAAAAAATATTTTGTCTGTGTCAGGAACTGGGTGGTAAGGGTTCTCTTGATCACTCCCACTTGTTGATATGTCACAGTCTATTCCTCCAACGCAGGAGATGATAAAAATAACAGTCTCTTTACCTCACTTTCCTGTATTACCTAGAAGGTTTTGAGACGCGAACAAAAATCTAAGAACTGAAAGAATTGCTTGTATATGTCTGCTTCTGCTTTTCCATTTAAATATAGATATCCTGGAGGAGCAGTATAAACATTGGAAGACTTGTCTTAACAGTAGAAATAAGGGAGAATTTAAAGTGACTGTGTTTGCACATTATTTCTTAGGTGACACAGAGGCAAGACAGGAAAGAGAGGCGATACCTTCACTGCAATTTGCCCCTGTAGATCTCATGGAGTTTATTCTGTAATGTCAGATGAGCCATGTACTCCACTGAGAGTCTCAGAGATATCTGAGAAAATGCAAAATGAGTATTGATTCATAACCAACAGGAGTGCCTATACAGAACTACAATCCAGAACATAATAGCGATATTCTGGAGCTGATACCAGAATTCAGGCCCATCCAAGCCAGCAACATGACAGAAGAGAATCAAGACCTGCTTAGGACTAAATCACTAAGGTGTCATGCCACAAAGTAAGGTATACATAGTTGTTATATGCAGAATTGATAAGCCTCAAAGCCACCAAAGAAGTATAAACACTTATAGGAGGTATGCTGGTTGTAGAAGAGGCCAGTTGACCACACACACAGGACTGAGAAAAAAAGACTTAGGGAAGAATAGTTGCAAAGATATATAGAGATGGGGCCAGGTCAAGGAGAGGCTAGGATTTAGGTGGTGGTCAAGTATGATGGGGATGGTAGGCATGAGAGTTCAGCTGTCCTGTCCTCAAGGTTAAGGGTGAGCCAAGCTGAATCCAGAGGGGGTTGAAGAAACCTAATAGAGTTGTAGTTGTTCAGGGTTCATATAACATGGGCAGAAAACAAAATGTGCTATACCCATACAATAAAATATTATTTGATAAAAAGTAATGAAGCAATGATACATGCTACAACATGAATGAAGGTTCAAAACATGATAAGTGTGATATCTTCTATATGAAAAAATCCAGAATAGGTAAATACAGATACAGAAAACAGACTGTGAGTTGCCAGGGAGTGGAGAAATGGAAAGTGAATAATGATGGATAAAATATTTCCCTTGGGAGTGATGAAATGTCTTGGAATAAGATATAACTGATGACTGCATAATATTGTGAATGAATGAAATGGTACTGTATTGTATACCTAAAGTGGTCAATTGTATGTTGTCTAAATTTCAACCTCCATAAAACACATGAACACACACATGTGCAATACAAATGGGTAAATACTCTGTTGTGATGCCTCTGAGGGGAAATTCCTGGACTGCTGAGGAAGGGTACTAGTTGATTATTTTCTCCTCATCCTTCTCATTAAGTTGTAAACTCCTCAGCAGGGGTAGGGACTGAATTCTACTTATCACAGTATGCCCCACAGGGCCTAGAATATAGTATGTGTTCAATTTTTGTTGAATGAGCCTGAAACATTGTCCAGGATAGACCACATGTTAGGACACAAAACAAGACTCAATAAATTTAAGAAGACTGAAATCATATCAAGTATCTTCTGTGAACACAATGCTATGAAACTAGAAATCAATTACAAGAAAACAACAGAAAAACACAAACATATGGAGGCTAAATAACATGCTAGAAGACAATGAATGAGTTAAAAATGAGATCAAAGAAGAAATCAAAAGATACCTTGAAACAAATGAAAATGAGAACACAAAAACCCAAAATTTATGAGATGCAGTAAAAGCAGCCCCAAGAGAAAAATTCATAGCATTATAAGCCTACTACTACAAACAAGAGAAATATCAAATAAACGATTGAACTTTACACACAAAGGAACTTAAAAGGAACAACAAACAAAGCCCAAAGCAAGTAGAAGGAAAGAAATAATAAAGATCAGAGAATAAATAAATAAAATAGAGTCTAAAAATGATAACAAAAGATCAATGAATACAAGAACTGGTTCTTCGAAAAGATAAACAAGATTGACAAACCTTTAACAACACTCATAAGAGAGAGAGAGAGAGAGAGAGAGAGAGAACCCAAATAAATAAGAAATGAAAGATAAAAAAATAACAACTGACACCAAAGAAATACAAAGGATTGTAAGAAAATATTATAAATATGCCAACAAAACTGGACAACCTGGGCAAAATGAATAAATTCCTAGAAACGTACAATATTCCAAAACTATATCAGGAAGAATCAGAGAATCTGAATAGACAGATGACACCTAGTGAAATTGAAGCAGTAACCAAAAAATTCTCAACAAACAAAAGCCCTGGACCAGATGGCTTCACAGGTGAATTTTACCAAACATCTGAGAACTAACATCTCTCCTTCTCAAACTACTTCAAAAAATTCAAGAGGAGGAAAGACTCCCAAGTTCATTTTCCAAGTCCAGCATTACCCTAATTCCAAAACCAGATAAAGACACTACAAAAAAAGAAAATTATAGGCCAATATCCCTGATAAACATAGATGCTAAAATCCTCAACTAAATACCACCAAACTGAATACAGCAATGTATCAAAAAGATCATACACCATGATCAAGTGCGATTTATTCTGGGAATGCAAGGTTGGTACAACATTCACAAATCAATAAATGTGATTCACCACGTAAACAAAATGAAGGATAAAACCACATGGGCATATCAATAGATGTAAAAAAGCTTTTGATAAAATCCACCACCCATTTATGATAAAAACTCTCAGTAAAGTGGGAACAGAGGGAACATACCTAAACATAATAAAGCCCATATATGACAAACTCACTGCCAGCATCATACTCAACACAGGCAAAATCTATAAGTGTTCCCCTTAAAATCAGGAACAAGACAGGGATGTCCACTTCCACCTCTCTTATTCAACATAGTACTGGAAGTCCTAGCCACAGCAATCAGACAAGAAGAAATAACAGGCATCCAAATTGGAAAGGAAGAAGTAAAACTGTCTTTATTTGCAGATGACATGATAGTGTACATACAGAACCCTAAAGGTTCCACCAAGAAACTACTAGAACTGATAAATGAATTCAGCAAAGTAGCAGGATATAAAATTAATGTCCAGAAATGAGTTGAATTTTTATATGCCAATAAAGAAGTAACAGAAAGGGAAATTATAAGCACATACTGTGTTCATGGATAGGAATAATTGACATCATTAAAGTGTCCATCCTACCCAAAGCAATCTATTGGTTCAGCATAATTCCTATGAAGGAATGACATATGACATATTTCAATGACATATTTCATAATATAGTTTTGAAATATTTCAAAACTCTAAATGGAGCCAAAACAGATCCCAAATAGCCACAGCAACCTTTAGAAAGAAGAAAAAGTTGGAGGAATCACACAAACTGATATCAAACTATACTAGAAGGCCATAGTAATCAAAACAGCATGGTACTGGCATAAAAACAGACATATAGACAATGGAAAAGAATACACAGCTCATAAATAAATTCATACTCTTTTTAGTCAGTATTTGACAGAGGAGGCAAAAAACATACAATAGGCTAAAGATAGTTTATTCAATAAATGCTGTTGGAAAAATGAGACAGATATGTGCAAAAAGTGAAAGTAGACCACCTTCTTACACCACACACAAGAATAAACTCAAAATGGACTAAAGACTTAAATATTATACTTGAAACCATACAAATCTTAGAAGAAAACATAGGCAGTAAAATCTGAGACATTTCTCATAGCACTCTTTTTCTCATAAATCTCCTTGGGCAAGGGAAACAAAAGAATAAATTAACAAATGTGACTATATCAAACTAAAGTTTCTGCACAATAAAGGAAACCACCAACACAATGATAAGACAACCCATTGAATGGGAGAACATATTCACCAATGATACATCTCATGAGGACTTAATACTCAAAATTTAATAGCAAAAATACAAGCAATCCAATTAAAAAACAGGCAAAGAACATGAATAGACACTTCTCCAAAAAGAACATACAGATGGCCATTAGACATATGCAAAAACTGCTCAATGTCACTAATCCTCACAGAAATGCAAATTAAAACCAGAATAAGATATCACCTCACACCTGTTAGAATGCCTATCATCAATAAATCAACAAACAAATGTCAGCAAGGATGTGGAGAAAGGGGAACCCTCATGTACTGTTGGTGGGAATGCAGACTGGTGCAGTCACTGTGGAAAGCAGTATCAAGTTACCTAAGATATTTAAACATGGAACTGCTGTATGACCTAGCAACTCCACTTCTGGGAATATATGCAAAGGAAACTGAAACAGTAATTCTAAATAATATATGTACTTTTATGTTCATTACAGCATTATTTACAATAGCCAAGATCTGGAAGCAGCCCCAATGCCCATCAGTGGATGAGTGGATAAAAAGGCTGTGATATATTTACATAATGGAATACTAGTCAGTCATAAAAAAGGAAATCTTACCTTTTGCAACAGCATGGATGAACCTGGAGAGTATTATGCTAAGTGAAATAAACCCCTTACAAAGTACCATATGACTTCACTTATATATGGAATCTTATAAACAAAATGAAGTAACACAAAAAATAGAAACAGACTCACAGTACAGAGAACATACTGACAGCTGTCAGAGGGGAGGGGGGTTGTGGGGCTGGGTGAAAAAAGTGAAGGGATTAAGCAAAGAAAAAGCTCATAGTAACAGACAACAGGATGGTGATTACCAGAAGGAAAGGGGGTGGGGGAGGTAGAAGAGAGAAAAGGGAGGATGAATGGTGATGGAAAGAGACTCGACTTGGGGTGGTGAACACACAATACAATATACAGATGATGTAGTACAGAATTGTGCACCTGACACCTATATAATTTTTTAACCAATGTCACCCCAATAAATTCATTGAAAAATAAAGACAAAAAGCATTTTGCTCTCCAAATATGGATTTTGAACATGTGTAAGTTTAAATAGTTTCTCTATTACACTAATTTAACAGTAAATTATAAACAATAAAATGGGGCTTATATACAGTATCAAACCATTCAGAAGAATGAAAATTTCAGTCAATTATCCTTACATTTCACCTAACAGTTCTAAAAAGGTGCTTGAGAATGTATGTACTAAATTGTTCATTCTTCATACTGGTATTTTCAGTGCCAATGCAGTTACCTTACTTCCATGGGTTCTTAATTTTTCTCTTGGTTTCAGGGATTCTCTAATTGAAATTCTCTGTAGTTCCACAAAGGCAAAAGATGGAGAATTTTCTGTCTCAACAATTGTAGAAAACCTTTGCCCACAGGTTACATAATGGCTTACGTGAGTGAATCTCATATAAGTCAAGCTTGCAAATTCAAAGATTTAGGCTAAATCCTGGAAGTCAACATTTATCTCAAGTCAAGATGGGGCAATAGGCTTATGTGGTCCCTGAGACTAGATCTGTGAAAACACTCTCTTCATTCATACTTCAATCGGTTGGACTCATAAGAGATAAAAATTAAAAGGATGTATTGTATGACCTTATTTAGAAAGACAATGACTTGTTTAAGCCTTTACAAGTTGAGAGATCGGTACATCCAGAGTAGGAGGATATAAATAGCTCTGATAATGCAGCTGACCTGGATATTGATATTTTCTTAAGTGTCAGTATTTTCCTTTTAGTCAGGCATCTCTGCTAGTAAGTCTCATTCCCTTTTAGGATCCTTGAACTTCAGAAATTTTCTTGACTAAAGTATAATATTTTCAAAGGAATGCAAACTCAACCCATAAGGATAGAGTTACAACCCATTTGGCAATACAAAGTTGCAACTGTTACTCAAAACTAAATTAAATTAGAGATTCACTGAAAATCTATGGAAGGTTTTAGCTATAAATGAGAAATGCAGCACAAAGCTAATCTTTATAAATGGTACAAATAGAGGGCACACATGTCCTCAGGCTATAGAACTTCATATTATTAAATGTATATTGCTAACTAATTAAAAAAAATCTAGTTTGACACTATTCCCTAGTCCCATCATTTCATTAGGTCAGTAATTTAAGTATGGGTTAATTATAACCCGAGGATACTAACCAAGAAGTTACTTCCTGGATTATATAACCCTTATTCTGTCTACAAATACGTTTGATTTCATTCCTTCCTCCCTCCTTCTTTTTCTCCCTTCCTCCCTCCTTCCCTCTCTCCCTCCCTCCCTTCCTTCCTGGATAGAATTATATATATCAACAGTAAAAGTTGTTCTGAAAAGATAGATTTTTTGAAAGCATAAATAGAAATTTGGAATAATAGCTTTTCTCCATACCATAATACTTATTTTATTATTTGTTCAATACCCTAAAATATTTGAAGCTAGCATATTAAACAAAAAAAATTTCAGTCAGTGGGGTTCTATTAATGGTGCAAAAGTACATTTGGGTAACTTTGGGACTCATACAAATTTAGCAGGCTTTGGATTCCACCATTTGAGAGAAGAAGACTTTCTTGGTTCTAGGGCAACATCCTTCACAAAAGTATACTGTATATGAAGTAGTTTATGTGAATAAAATTCAATTTAAAAAATCCTGCTAATTCACAAGATGTAGGTGTGGGCAGAAATTCCTTGGAATTAACTAAAACATGATCTCCTCATATATTAGAAGATATATCCTATCAGGATATATTTGCTCTCAGTAATTGTACAATGTAGAACCCAATATTAGTGATATATATATTCTAGAAGAAGTAACACCTGTTTGAGTGTGGTTGGTAGAGTAATAATATGGGTGTAATAATTTATAGTTTTAATTTGAACATTTCACCTTAAAATGTCATATGGTGTGCTTGAGTGTGATATTGCTATGTTACACAATTATACGCTTATGAGTTTTTAAGAGATTTTATTTTTTATTATTTATATTTAGAGAGAGGGGAAGGGAAGGAGAAAGAGGCAGAGAAACATCAATGTGTGGTTGCCTGTCATGTGGCCCCCACTGGGGACCTGGCCCACAACCCAGGCATGTGCCCTGACTGGGAATTGAACTGGCGACCCTTTGGTTCTCAGCCTGTGCTCAATCCACTGAGCTACACTAGCCAGGGCTATATGCTTATGATTTTGTAATAAAAAAGAGTGTTATTTGTGCTGGACCCTATACATATTAGGTGCTCAAATATTGGTTAAATGAGTAATAAGTGTTTGATTGTACTAATAAATAAACATATTGCAAACTAAAATTTCCTTTTTAATAAGAGACCATGGCTAGAAAATATGCTGCTTAAAACAAATTATTATTCAGAAATTGTTCATATTTCACCAGATTGACACATTAGTGGGTAAGTCACTGGGATGGTTTTTAATCAAGTTTATGCGAGATCCATATATTTGACCTTTGGGCATTTTCTTTTTAAATATTACATTGAGGCACACAGTTCAGGGCTAATGCATCTACTTTTCATAAAGCCAAATCTCAAAGGCTTTTCTCTGACAATTTAAAAAATATTTCATAGTAGGTACATTTTCATGATTCTACTTAGTACCTGATGGGCTCATAGGCTGATAAATATACACTATTCCTCAGAGTGGAGTGGGCTGCCTGGGGCCATTAATCCCTCCAGCCTGACTTGCATTTGCTAGGGGCAAGTCTACGTCCATGTGAGTTCAGTGCCTCATAGAGGGTGGCATCCAACCTCAATCTCATTGGCACCTTGTTCTCATTTTCCCAGATCAGTAAAATAGCTTAGTTGAGAAACAAGCTATGTATAGGCATGTGTTTTACCTTATATTGGGAAAAGGAGCATAGAGGGTGAAGGGAGAAAGAAAAGAAGTAACCTGCCCTGGCTGGTGTGGCTCACTGGATTGAGCTCTGGCCTGTGAACTGAAAGGTTGATGATTCAATTCCTGGTCAGAGCACATGACTGGGTTTTGGGCTAGGTCCCTTGTTAGGGACAACTGATTGATGTTTCTCTACCTCTCTCTCTCCCTTCCTTCCCATCTCTCTAAAAATAAATAAATAAAATCTTTAAAAAAAAAGAAGACAAGTGACCCGAATTGGACTTGCAGTATATACCAATCTTCCAATAAATACCAGTTTGCTATGGGCTTTAGATTTATGATCTCACCTAAAAGTTACAACACCCCCATGAAATACCCTTCCCTTACAGAGAAGGACCTTGAGCCTTTCTAAGTTACTCCAAAATCATACACAGTAAATACCAGAACTGAGATGCAATATCAAGTTCAGCTGGCTCTGAAGCCTTCTTCTGCCCATTACATTACTTTGCTATTTAATTCCATTTAGATTCATGATTAATTATCCTATGTCCTGATATTGGTTCATACTACAATGTAAACTCCTCAGAGCAGTTGACTTACCTATATTGTTCTTCCTTGTATCCCTAGCACCTAGCTTGGTGCTTCACATATAGTAGTATCTCAAAACATAAATGTTGATGGTATGAATGAATTAATGAATGAATGAGGAAAAACACACATATTGTCAGACATAGAGGGCCTGTAACCCAAACATAACATTTTTTAGGTGTGGAAACCCAGGCCCAGAGAGATTAAGTCACTTGCCCTAGGTTAAGCAACTAATCCAAGAAAGATTCAAAATGCCAGTTCAGGTCTCTTCTGTATTGCCCTCTAAAACATGCTACTGCCTTGGCTGGTGTGGCTCAGTGGATTGAGTGTCGACCTATGAACCAATGGGTCGCTGGTTCAATTCCCAATCAGGGCACATGCCTGGATTCCTGGACAGGTCCTCAGTAGGGGGCATGCAAGGGACAACCACACATTGATGTTTCTCTCCCTTTCTTTCTACCTCCCTTCCCCTCTAAAAATAAATGAAATATTTTTAAAAATAAAGATTAAAAAAATAAATGAAACATGCTACTACTCGTACAAAAATTTTTGAAAGCATGTTTATCAACTCCATGGGGTTTCCTAAGCCTTCTACCTTCCTTATTTAATTCCCTAATTGCAAGCTATTCCTTATACATGCAAAGCCAATTAGCCCACTAGAATGAAACCTCTGTGAGGACAGGGAATTTTGCCTGTTTTTTCATTTCAAGATGACTGGCAGTTTGAAGGTACTCAGTAAATATTTACTGAATAAATGAATAAGTGAATATATATTATTTACTTTCCAGCTATGAGCAAATTCTTCATTGATGAAGAATGTTAGCATGGATTATGCTAACAAACACTCAAATGATCACATATTTCAGTAAAACTGCTCACTGAAACAGCACTCCTTTTCCCCTCCCATCTTCTTTCCTTCACCTTCATCACTAAAATAGGAAAAAAAAAAAAAAAACCCCAGCAGTATCTATTTCATAGGATGGATGTAATATTAAAGAGAGTTAATACAGACAAGTACTTAATATGATATTTAATACATAGTTAACTCTCAATACATGATAGCTATTAGTATAAATATGATGTATTCCAATCAATCAATGAATAACAACCAACATAATTAGGAGATGGATTAAGCCAATAATTCTCTATGAGCTTCAAAGTTTGTAAATTATGAGGGCTGTAAGTTATAGAAAGAATCTGGCATATCATAGATACTCTGTATGTTTTTCCTAGAACTTTTCTTGTGAAATTAATGAAGGCAAGAGAAGGTGTAACCATCCCTGAGATGAACATATGATGATTACTCCTCAAACACTCCTCCATTTATCATTCAAAAAAGATTACCTCTCCACAAGTTCTTGTCCATTCCAGCAAAGAGTGTCATTTTCAGCCACAGGGCTATGGCTGCAGATGTAGCCGGGCAAAGCACTATAGAAACTGATGAAAGATTTCAGCTTCTGAATTAGTTCCCTGAAAGAAAAACAAAACATCTGTGCATAAGAAGCAAGTAAACTCAGTATGAGAAAAGTTTAATTTCCTTATCAGCATGACAGAACAGCTCTAACAGACTGATTAGAGCAATAAATGATTTTTAAACACATTCTTGGCTGTAAGGCCACAATTTCATTTCTTAAAAAAAAATCAATAAAATTATATTAGAAAATAGTTGCCTGCCATATAAGGTACTGTTCCTATCAGAAGGATGATTTAATTCCAACATTCATTTTCTAACATGTTCAGCTTCCACTTTTGGTTCAAAACGCTGTTACTTACATTCTCAAAGGTGCTGATTACAAGGCACACCAGAGCACTACATATCTTTTGGTTTCTGAGTGTAATTGAGTACATTGATTATAATTTACAATGCTATTACCCTAGAGATGACCCCTTTCCATGTAGGCTCTGCCTAATAGTTGCAGATCAGAATTGCAGGGTACTCAGGGCAGTAAAGCTCTATGAAATTCTCCTAATTATATAGTCAGAGAAACTGCTAGAGGAGGAAATTTTCATTGTGTGTATATTGTGGTACCTATGGGAGGAGGGAGAAGGGAGCACATCCTAGTATATTATAATGCACTCCTGTGTATAATATGCACCCAAGTCTTTGGCCCAAACTTTCAGGGAAAAAAATCTTTCATTCGAGAGTTATTTATTTATTTATGTTTAGATACTTGTTTTTTGTATTATAAAGGAATTTTAGCATTTATTTTTGAACACACAGATATAATTATTGCTTTCTAGAGTTACACTTTTAATGCATAAGCATAAATAAAAGAGTTAAAAACATTTATATAGATACAGAATTAGTTTTACCCATGTATAATGTGCATCCTTATTTTTCCCTCAAAAATTTGGGCAAAAAGTATGCATTATATATGGCAAATTATGGTATTCATTTGCTTTGGCTTTAATGATATATATGATAAGACAAGGGTGTGTGTTTGTGTGTGTGTGTGAGAGAGCGCGCGTGCGAGAGAGAGAGAGGGAGGAAGGGAAAGAGCAACAAAGTGACAGAGACAGAAAGAGAGATTGTATTAAGTATGCAAATATGTATAAATACAAACACATAAGAACCCAACCAAATTTCTGGCCTATTATCTTGTTACAGATATACATGGACACACAAAATACTACAGACTGGAGAGAAGTAGATATTCTTATTAAAATATTAAAGCAATAAATGCCTAGTGGTAAAGAAAAACAAAATACTTTTTATTTTCTAAAACAATGTTCTTGGTAGAAAGGAAGTTAAAGAGTTCTTCATCTCCAAGTCTGTCTTAAGTCTCTCCTAAGTTTTTGGAGATTCTGCTAGGGAATTTCCTGGCAGTGGAGTAATTATTCAATTCTGTCTCCAGGCTAAGAATGGATTGGTTTGATATATAGGCCTCTGGAGGAGCCAGAGGTCTGAATCTCATTTGGACACTTGTGGGAGTCCTGAAGCCCAGAAATGCCTTCTTGGGGTTGTTCGTAAATCAGGCCAAAAGAGGAAGACTGGTAGAAATTATTTTCTTGCTTTTAATGCCACTTTCCATTTTATTACCATAAAACAATTCACTTCAACTAATGATTTAAAAGAGGGAGAGCTTATAATACACATCTTCACAAAGGCTCAGGTCACAGTAAAACCAGGGTGGTGGACAGAACAACTAAAGAAAGGTTGTTGAGATATATATCTCCTGATACCCCAACAGTTGTTTCCTGCTATACTCAAACCCCCTCACAGACTACTCATGGCTGGGCTCCATCAATTTCCAAAGTAAAGAGGCTGAATTCAGGGATCTGAAAATAAAAGTTAACATTATGGTTTCTCACAGAGGAAAAAGATGGGTTCAATTAACGCTAATAGGAGAGATGCTCTGTTTTACAAGGTAATAATACGGTTCCCAAGAGTGGAAACTGAAAGACTAAAAGCTGAGACTGAGTAATTCCACCCCCCCCTTTCCATGAGGAAATGGAATATGGCATTAGTCTATAAGAAGTGATGGCTCTCTCTTTAATGAAAGAGTTTCCCTTAGGCCTTCTCCTACCTCCCAACTCTCTTTCACTAATGTAGCACATGGCAAGAAAAACTGAACTCATAGAAAAGCCTTCCAATTTGACTTCCCTAGAAGTTAAAAAAATAAAATAAAAGCACTCAGGACTTCTCCCAGCCTCTCAACTCTTGAATTTTTCTTAGCTGACCATAAAGATCACCAAAAAATTGGAGAGGATTCAGTGTCTATCTAAATGTTAAGGGGATGAGAGGCTGCAATAAAAGTAAGACCTCCCACTTTAGTATGGAAGGATATTACTTGGTGGGGTCAAGATAAAAGTTGAAGAAAACCACAAAGAATGTGGATAATGTGAACACAGTCTGGCCATCAAATTCTAGAACTCAGGGGAATCTCTTTGAAAGTTAAACAAGGTAACTTGGGTAAATAAAATGCCACCCTACTTTATAGGGTACCCATTACCACCAGAGAATAGACAAGATGGACCTATGTGTTTTAAAAACATTGTTTCTGAACTTGTTATTTTGAATTTAGAACACAGTTCATTTATCAACCATGCTGTAATGATGGTTAGATTCTCAGACCAGGTCCTCAAAAATGAGTAGCAGCTAAGAGCCCTGACTTTGGAATTTAACCTATGTGAGTTACAAATGCCAACTGCTCTCTCACTTACTTAGCAGTGAAACCTTAGGCAAATTCTAAACCTCTGAGCCTTCTTTTCTTTATTTGTAAAATGAAGCTAATGATAAGTTGCTGTGATGAGTAAATGAGACAATGCATGTAGAATGTTTGGCATAGTACCTAACACAGAGTAATCCTCCAGCAATGTTAGCCATTTGGCAATTTACTACCGTTATTATGAGCCTGTAGAATGTAATTATACTATATATGTGAAATATACTATATTCCAGGTAAATTTATGTATGAATTAGAATTAACATTTTTCAAGTTCTTGATGTGTACAAGCTAAAGAAATCTTTCATCTTTTAAGGGGGGTACTAAAATGTACAACCATGTTCTCTCCCACAATATTTTTCCTGATATTCTTTCTCAATGAGCAGCTAGCTATTGGGCTGTGTAAACCACTGAACTAATCTAGTATAGCAGTTGGCATGGTCTTTGCCTGGTAAGAAGGTGGTGGGAGCCTTTAGAGAGAATTGAGTCCAAGAGTTAGGTATAGAGCATCCGAGGTAGAAGGCCAAGATGAAGTTGAGCTTAAAAGGGCAGATTAGTCATTAGTTATCAGGGAAATGCAAGTGAAAACCACAGTGAGATACCACTTCGCCAGGATAACTTTAACAACAACAACAATAATAATAAAGGCAGACAACATATGTGGTGAGGATATGGAGAAATTGGAACCCTCATACATTGCTGATAGGAATGCAAAATGGTACCCCTTCTGTGGAAAACAGTTTGGTGGTTAAAGATAACCAAAGAGTTACCATAGGATCCAGCAATTATGCTACTAGGTATAAACCCAAAATAATTAAAAGCAAGTACTCTAATAAGCATAGTTACATACTTGCCCATAGCAGTACTATTTACAATAGTCAAAAAGTGGAACCAGAGATGTTCAACTGATAAAAGGATAAACAAATAATATTCTATATAATGGCATATCATTCAGCCTTAAAAAAGAAACCAAGGGTGAACCTTGAAAACATTGTGCTAAGTGAAAGAAGCCAATCATGAATTACCACATTATATAGTTCTATTCATGTGAAATATCCACAATAGGGAATTCTATAGAGACAGAAGGTATATTACTGTTTGCTTAGGGCTAGGGAGGATGACGGTTGGGGAATGACAGCTAAAGAGTATGGGACTTCCTTGTGAGGTGATGAAAATGTTCTAAATTGATTGTGGCGATGGTGGCACAACTCTGAAGATATTCAAAACAGCTGAACTGTATACTTTAAATGGATGGATTATATGGTATGTGGATTATATCTCAGTAAAGTTGTTATAACATATAACCACTCCCTCCAAAAAAAAAAAAAAGGTCAAGAAGATTTGAAATGTGCCTCAGAGAAAGAGAGGTTTGGCTACTGAGAGAGGGATGTCCCTTGGAACAATGGAAGGAGATAGTACAGGAGAGCTAGGAAAGAAGCAGGTTTGGATGGACATGAAATAACATCACGGGTGAAGGGTGAGAAGAGAAATTTTTATGAGCTGCAACTGCATCATGGCAAGAGCTATAAATGGTGTTTAAAATCTATTTTTTCCTTCAAATGAAGTTTGTTCATTTTCTTTCCCATCCTAAAACAAATATATGCTCACTAAATATTTTCTATATTTAGAAAATATAGGAAGGCAGAAAGGGATGAAAACATTATTCCCACCAGCCAGAGACAATCACTGTTACATATTTAGCTGTACTGCCTTCTAGACTTTTCTCTCTGGTAAAGTTTTTTATTTATTTCTCTAAAACCTTTTTTTCTTGATAGTGTTCTTCACTGAATTGTTCTTGACTTGTAGTGTGCATTATTGCCATTAGGGCCTACTTAGAATTTAAGGTGGATTTAATTAGGGGAAAAGCCTCAGGATAATGAAATAAATGCAGGTTCTGAAATAATTCCCAGGGCCTGTGGGATGAGACAGTATTTGGTTCTGGCGCAGCTAGCAAAGTGGCTAATGCTGTAGGATTCCCAGGCACAGTGTTACAGTGCAGCCCATTCCTTCATGCCAAACCTTCTACATACGGTGAGAAAATAAACCTTGGTTTCCAAAAGCAAATGTGATTTTTTTTAAAAAAAGAAACCCAGAAATACTATTTTTCAGGGTAGAAGAAAGGCTTCTTAAACTGTTGGAGAGTTAATGAGTTTTCCCAAAGAGAGTGACAACAGATGATAATGTCCTCTGACACCACAGCTAGAAAGCAGCAGAGTGTGACAGGAGTAGTTTACCTAGTTTACCTCCTACCAAGTTTCCCGGGACTCTCTCATTTCTCCTCTTCATTGTCATTCCTTCCTAAACTTCCTAAACTGGTATGGGAACTAAGTGGATTTTATTTTTATCGTTTCTCAAATAAAGCTTTATACCCCCATGCTTACAATTTTTAAAGCAGGTCAGTTGAATATTCTTATTTCTCTCTTTAAATAAAGACAGCTAAAACTAAATTAAGTAACATATTAATTACCCACATACAACTCAGTCACGATTTCTTTTCTTTGTGCTAGTAACGCATGACAGACAACAAAAGAATTTCCACCCATGAATTTAGGCTGTCTGCTCAACTGAATTGTCTCTAGAAAAAAAAAAGATAGAAAGTTTGGATAATTAGGTGCCCAGGATGAGAAAAACAATTTGTTTGGGAGGAACGTTCTTTGATTCCAATTCCACTTTATTCTAATACATACATGCCAAACAAAGCATTTGACATGTAAATAGTGGAGCCTATGGGTCTCACTTAGGACAAACTGAACACTTGCTTACAGCAGTCTGCTCAGGAAAAAAGAGTCACTTCATAGAGGTTTCCATTCAATGTGTTAAATGTGGAACTAAAGGACGGGGCCCCTTTGCATGCACGAGCCATTTTGAAATATTGCAGCTGGGTGCACGTGATCTTCCCTGAAGGGCTCTCACCATTCTCCAGAGTCCTGTTCTCGGGTTGTGGGGGAGGGGATTCCCTTTGCTTTCTTGCAATGTTTTGCTTGGGCAGGCATCAAAGCAGCACTAATTGGAAACCACTAAAAGTAAAAACAGCCTTTCATCCCCTAGTGCAGATCCTGAACTTTTCTCCTTTACCAGTAAGCCTCCTTTTTTTCTTAACATAAAGTAATATGAGCTCATTATTTTTTTCTAAATTGAAAATACAGAAAAGCACATAAACTAAAATAATTATAATTGAAATGATGTAGGATCATGCTTAGTGCTGCTGCAGAGAACCTTTCACAGTCTTACCCTAAACCATAATTTTCTACCATTCCAGACACTAGCCTGTACTTTTTCTTATACTGTTCCCTTTGCCAGCAATACCCTTTCCCTCCTGTCTGTTGAATTTCTACTAGTTCCTCAAGGCCCAGACTAAAAGTTACAGTACCTGTTCCAAGAAGCTTTTCTTGACTCATAGGAGAGCTGCTACTTCCCTGCCTATGATGCTGCCACCCCTTTGTACATATCTGTTTGGGCCCTTGCCTCTAATGTATGAAAACTATTCATTTGTGTGTCTGTCTTCCTAACTAGGCTAGGAGGAGCTGCTCCTATTCATTAGAGCCTAATCCTTACACAATGCATAGCATATAGATGGTGTTGACAAATGTTGAAAGAAGTAGCGTCCAATTTAAAGTAGAATGACTTGTACCAGACCCGAAACTCATTGATTCACTCAGGACATACTTTGTTGTTTTGTTCAGAGGGTGGAAAGCATCACTGAACTTACAAAGCTGCCTAGCCAAACCAGAGCAACAATCTGAGAGGGAGTGGGAGTCCGCATTGATTTGGACCACGGACCTGAGATCAGCTTTTGTTCTTTTCTTTCTAGGTCATTTGCTAGTGTCACCTAATCTATTGCCCCTACAGACCAAGCCAGAGGGAAAGGGGAGGAGGGGGGGTACAGGAAGAAGAAGGCTGGAATACACAGATGTAATTTCACAAGGCTGGAGGGACTATGTGGCTTTCTCACAGGTCAGCAGTTGGCCCAGAAGCTCAGTATATAGATTTTGAAAAGGGAAAGATATTGCTCATGTGTTCTACTGAACTTTATGGGGGATATGCAAATGACAAGGTAAACAGTAACCTAAGGGAAGTAGTGAAAGAGACATTCAAAGGCTGATATCTGAGATGTGCTGGAAATATTAGAGTTGAAAAGGGCTACGGAAATCTCATTTCATCTATTCTGAATGTGCTATTGTACATCTTGTCCTATCCTCACTGTTTTAAATCTGATGACAGATATTTTAAATATTTATACCTTAAAAAGATGCAGAGTCTCATATGTAGGCCATCAACTGAATATCAAAATGCCTTTAAATTGAACTAAGGTATTTCTAAGATTAGTTGTGTGTTGCAAACTACCCAGTTGGGGGCAGACAAAACAAACACATGGCTGAGTGCTACCAAAGGAATCCTGTGTTTCTTTGTGTATTGTTATTTTTAATAAGGCAATGGGCTTTTCAACTCATAATCAGATTCAGACGGCTTGCTCACAACCTCCACAGACTGAATGCTACATTAGGGTTTCTTTCCAATTATCATATTTTTAACCACAGAGGATGGAGCTTGGGCATGGGTGTGAGGGTTGCTGGAAGCACATACATTTTTCTGGACAGTGTAAAATGCTGTGCATAACATACTGAGAAGTTTACGAAGGTACTAACACTGCCAAAACAAGCCCTCCAATAACATCAGATTGCAGGGGGCAGTGCGTTTAGCCAGAGATCATCTTAATCTCCAGTTCTTTCCTTTCCTTAAGAGGGTTTACAATGCCCATTTGAAGGAGTTAAATGAAATCAGACACTCTTTTGCTGTTGTGTTTTCTTATTCTGCCAGAGAATTCACAAAGAATGGCTCCACATCAGACTCCAATGCTTCATTTTACTAAAAAGATGAGAAGCATCATGGGTCAGGCTTATGTTTCCAACATCCAAACGAGCCCTGCCTGACTACCACTTACTCCAGTCAACAGGTTTTGGAATTTTTCTTACTATCTTTTCTTTTCTTTTGGGATTAACAAAAAGTCCAAAAATGAATATAAATGAAGTGTCAAATCTCAGTGCCCAGCCAAGAACCCGTTGATCAATTTCTTTTTTTCCCTGGAGGTATGAATACCCACAGAGTCCTCCATGTCCCTCCACAGAGCTCAAGATAAAAGCCATGGCAGCGGGGCCTTGATGAATCTCTTACTTACTGAAAAATATATCCAGGTTGCCCTGACTGGTGTGGCTCAGTGTGGCTCAGTGGACTGCTGGCCTGTGAACCAAAGGGTCTGTGGTTCGATTCCCTGTCAGGTCACATGCCTGGGTTGTGGGCCAGGTCCCCAGTAAGGGGCGTGTGAGAGGCAACCACACATTGATGTTTCTCTCCCTCTCTTTCTCCCTCCCTTCCCCTCTGTCTAATTCTTAAAAAAGAAAGAAAGAAAGAAAGAAAGAAAGAAAGAAAGAAAGAAAGAAAGAAAGAAAGAAAGAAAGACCCTTTAAGTACCCAGGTTGACAAGGTAATCTCAAAATGGGACCGGGGTTAGAGTGTTTACTTTGAAAATACTCTATGTGTGATCGGTTACAAATCCATATACCACCTCCTCCATGGCACTTTCACTATAACTCCCTGGGCAGAGTCTCTTTCCCCATAGGCTGCTTGTATATACACTGGACATTCTTTTGCACTTACAAAACTGTTTTGGAATTATTCGCATTTAAGTCCATTTTCACATTACACTGATTTGGAGAGCAGACACTGTGTCTTGATTTTCAGTGCCTAGTATACATATGCTGGCACATAATAGGTGTTACCTAAAATTCATTTATATAATGATATAAATATACATTATTATATGTATAAATACATTACACTTATAATTTGTATTTTACTTATACATAATATATAATGTCATATAAATTATTTGCTTCAGTCTAATGTGCAAGGGGTTTCTACCAGTAGAAGATCAATGGCAGGTTAATTCCTCAGGTGGTTTAGACAGAATGAAAGCAACAGCAAACAACAGACAAAGGACATTCAGGGGCTAAAGAGATCCTGGGAGAATGGCCTAATTTTGTCTTTTTTGAAAAACAAAAAGTTGCCAAAGAACCCCACGGTATAGGGATATGGTTCTGAAATATTTTGGTGCCAGGAACCTGTGGTGGATTTTTAAAGATGTCTATGAATCCTTTGATACTATGTCTTTCAAGAGGTGGGGTTTAATTTCCCTCCCCCTTGAATTTAGACTAGAATTTGTAACTTGCTTTTAACAAACCGAGCATGTCAGAATTGAGAGTATGTCAACTTCTGAGACTGGCTCATAAAACACATAACACCTTCTTTCCTTGCTCTCTTCCATGGATCACTTATTGTAGGGGAACCAGAGCACATGTTGTGAGGATACTCATGAGATCCATGTAGTGAAGAACTAAAGCCTCCTTCCAACAACCAGCATGAACTTGCTAAATGTGTAAGTGAACCACCTTGAAAATAGATCCTCCAGCTTAAATCAACACTCAGATGACTGCCAGCCCCACGCAACATCTTGACTGAAATATCTTTAGAGACTCAGAACCACCTAGCTAAGCAGTTAGTTCCCAAATTCCTGACAGAGACTGTGAGATCATGAATTTGTTTGGTTTAAATCACTGTTTTGGGATAATTTGTTATAGAGCACTAGATAACTAATACGACCCTTTAACACTCAAAATTGTTGAGGACCTCAAAGACCTTTTGCTTGTGTAATATATATCAATTGATATTTACTGCTTTATATATTAAAACACAGAAAGAATTTAATTATAGTATTAATTTTAAAATAACAATCAGACATTATATGTTAATATAAATAACATTTTAATGAAAAAAGTAATTTTGCTTTTAAAATATTTTATTTATTTAATTTTAGAGAGAGGGGAGGGGAGGGAAAAAGAGAGGGAGAGAAACATTGATGTGAGAGAGAAATGTCAATTGGCTGCCTCTTCTACACACCTGGACTGAAGACCAAACCCACAATCCAGGCAGGTGCCCTTACCAGGAATAGAACCAGAGACCTTTCGCTTTGCGGGATGATGCCCAACCAACTGAGCCACACTACTTAGGGCTGAAAAGTGATGTTGTTTTTGCATTTTTGCAAAATATCTTTACTGCCTGTCTTAATAGGAGACAGATAAATTCTTCCATTGGCTTCTGCATTTAATCTGTTTCAATATGTTGTTTTGGTTGAAGTATATGAAAAAAAGCCAGCAAAAGCCAGCATATAGTTAGCAAAAGGCAGATCACATCAACCTCCTGAAAGGGTCTGTGGGACTCCTTGGGTACTAGAATCACACTTGAAAATTTCTGCTACAGGGAAACTAGGAATCCATTAGTTTGGAAATCAATAAAAGAAAAGAAAATGGGACTTCCTGATATGCTTCTTTGAAGGACTATCTCGCAAGCAGCCTTATTGCCTTCTCTCACTCTGCACTATATCATATATGACTAGAGATGACCACTTCAAAATCTCCTGTAGTAAATGGATGTGAATGGAATAATTTATCTCAAATCTAAGATGTTACTTATTTCATCTCTTTATTTTCCATCTGTAGGCCAGTCTCTCCCTATGTCCTCAAAGTCGTGAGGAAGCAGAACTCATGTCTACCTATTCCGGAGCCAGTCACAGGGTTGGCTCCATGTGCATTGCTTTGGGATAAGGCAGTTCTCCTAGATTTGTGTTGGGCTTCCTATCAAATTTCTGTGACTTATTTGTAAACATGAAACAAGAACAGGAAGGGAGGGAATCTGGATGTGGTGAGGAGGAATGAAGAGAATAAGAAACAAACTTTAATTTAGTACTTTGCCTGCTATCTTAATAAATAGGAACCGATTCCTTCATTTTATCATTCTTAAAAGAGTGTGTAGAGTGTGCAGTGTGTGTGCCATTTTCTCTCTGGTGAACACATCCTGGACTCACCGTTAATAATGGGGAAAGCCGCAAACCAAATCATCAGAGATCAAATCTCTGATTTGAGCATTGTGAGATCAAATCATAACAAAAAATGTTTTATCAATAAAATTCTTGATTACAGAAGTCCATTCCACCCTGCCTTGCTATACTGAATAGTTACATATGGTAAATTTACATGTGCATATGGCTTGGATATAATACAATATCTTTTTCCTTTAACATTGACAGATGACAGAATTTAATTAACCAAACACTTTACTCATAAGGACTAACTAATACGTATTTAAGAAGCTTCACTCCAGTGGTTTTTTACCTTAAAACACAATTGCTAATTGTATACTAAAATAGAGGAAAAAAAAAAAACTCTCACCTTCTTCGACTGGATAAGGTTTCTTCATGTTCTACATGAGCAACTTTTAATACCTTCTTGTCAATAAACAGATCCTCGGGATAATAAGCAGATCTATATTGGCGTTGTTGAGAATGGGCACATAACTTGCCAATCTGGAAAAAGAATGCAATATAATTATATGATACTTTCAAAGATATGATAGTAGAAACAAATTCCGATGTGCTTCAATTTCTTCCCCAATTTCTTTTTAAACAGCAGAATGAAGCTGTTACTGGAGTCCAAAAAGATGACATGCTTTTAACAGAAAGAACCATGTGCGGAAAAGAAGGCTAAAACACCACGGGTGGGGGCATTCTGAGCACAGCATCTTCAGAGATTCCCTTAGATACAACATGCTTTGTTTTCTATAGTGAATGCATATTTGAGAGGACCCTCTACACAGGACTTATGCCATTGATATCTTTTAATTGCATTTGGTATTTATACGTATAAAGAAGTTCACAAGCGGGAATTGCAAAATTTAGGAAGAACCAGTGCAGAAAATGAGGAGGTGTACGGAGAAGTTTAGAGTATTCTGTTAATAGAGAAGCCTCCCATGCACGGAATGCTCTCCATTCTTATGGGCATTTTGCTATAAGACCTAAGCTAGGGTATTCTAAAAAATAAAAAATGTCAATGTAGTTTTTTATCGGGCTTTCCTAAAAATGCCAGAGGGAAGGAAGAAGGCAAGCCCACCAATCAATAGCCAGTATCATTAGCTATGAATAAACTAAGTATGAGTTTATTGAATAAACTCAGGATTGAGAGTATTAAAGAATATATGAGGTCTGTCTGGAAAAAGTCTAAGCCATTGTTAATATAACAAGAGTGCTTTGCACAACACTGATGTAACCTGGCAGTCAAGGAGAGTGGACTGGAATGTACATGAGTGAAAAATGATGACTTCACTGTACTAGTCAGTGGGGGTAGACACCATTGAGTCAGCATGTGTACTGTGAGGCCCTTGCATTCAAAATGACTGAGCAAGTAGAGCAACAAATCTGCATCAGATTTTGCATGAAGCTTTAACATTCCTCCATGGAAACTATTCGGATGATTCAGAAGGCTGCAGCTGTGGGCAACTGCTGATTGGCAACTTCATAACGACAATGAGCCCACTCATGCATCATGTCTCATGCAGAGTTTTTTGGCGAAACATCAAATCACCCAGGTGACTCAGTCTTCCTACAGCCAAGATTTGGAGCCCTGAGACTTCTGACTTTTCCCAAAACACAAATCACCTTTGACAAGGAAGATATTTCAGACCATTGATGAGATTCAGGAAAATATGATGGGGCAGCTGATGGCCATTGGGAGAACTGTGTGAGGTCCCAAGGCGCCTACTTTTAAGGGGACTGAGGCATCATTGTCCTATGTACAATGTTTCTTGTATCTTCTTCAATAAATGTCTCCATTTTTCATATTACATGGCTGGATACCTTCTGGACAGACCTCGTAGATACTTTAGAGAGTCTACCTTCTTTCCTCTCTTGCTGTTTCCCCATTCCTTCTCTACCTAACTCCCTTTCTTCCTCCCTCCCTCCCTTTATCCATTCACTTGTTCATTCAGAAATACTTATTGGATGCCTTCCTCTAAAGCTTAGATCTTTTACACTTATACAACAATGATAAAAATGGCACCAGCTTTCTTATCTTAATTCTAAATGATTTGGTTAAATTATTTGTAGATTTTATATATTTTCACTTTCAGACAGAAGCCTAATTAAACTTCTACATGAAGAAGTACAAATACATATGCATAACCCATAAAAACAGACAATAGTTTGGTGATGGCCAGAAGGAAGGGGTTGTGAGGGGAAGGGGTCAGTGGGCAAAAGAGAGGTAGTGGGGATATCTATAATAGGGCAAACTATAAAATAAAGTAAAAAATAAGTATAAATATTACCATATGTCTCCCCTGTGTCAGATACTATGCTGAATGTTATCACTCCCATTCTATAGGTAAGGAAATTGAGTCTCAGGGAGGTTAAGTGACTTGCCTAAGGCAAATGGGCAGTGGATTCAATCTAACTTTGAACCCAGTTGTCAGACTTCAAAGCTTATATAATATCACCTCACCAAAAGACAATGCTTGATTTCTAGTTCTTTACATTCTATATTTTTAATTGAGTTTATTAGGGTGACATTCATTCACAAAAATTCACAAAACTGTACAGGTTTCAAGTGTACAACTCAACAAAACATCATCTACACACTGCACTGTATGCCTATCGCCCCAAGCAAAGTCTCTTTCAGTCCCAATTTCCCCTTCTTTGCCCACCTCCACCCAGTCCTTGCCCACCTTTCCTTCTGGCTATCACCATACTGCTGTCTGTGCCTCTGTGCTGTGTATATATGTTTTTTGGCTAATGGAGGGGGGGATTTCCAGTCCTGAAAAACAGTCGACACAGCCCAAGTGAATGCATAGATTATACACGTTAGGAAAAATATTAGAAAGACCTTGTGAAGACAGGGATTATACCTTTGTTACTTTTGTACCTCTGTAGAATTCAGACTGGATTTAGTATACTGTTAGCACTCAATAACGGTGAATCAACTGAGTGAATGGAGGGAACCTCCTCGTATCAGGACTAGCATACCATTCTACTGATAGGCAACCCCAGCTTCCAGATTTCTCAAGATGGTCACAATAATATTTACTAAATTATTTATCTCCTTATAAAGGCATAAATGGCACTGAGTTTGCATAGCTCAGGAAAGTTTTCCATATATAAATAAATTATTAGAAAAAATCTAAATCAATAGTAGATAACCTTCATTTATGAAGGACAATACCTAGAGTCTAATATTCATACTAGCTATTCTCAATAGTCTACCTTAATGAGAATGAAACAAAAGTTGCAGACACTTTAAAATACAGTTGACTCTTGTCCTGCTTGTGTGGCTCAGTTGGTTGGGAGTCATCCTGCAAACTGAAATATCGCCGGTTTGATACTCAGTTAAGACAGATGCCTGGGTTATGGGTTCAGTCCCCAGTTGGGGCACATGATCAATGTTTCTCTAATACATTGATGTTTGTCTCCCTCTTTATCTCTCACCCTTCCCCTCTCTCTAAAATAAAAAATACAGTTGACCCTTAAACAACACAAGTTTGAACTGTGTGGATCCACTTGTATGTGGATATATGGGTTGTTTTCAATACATACACACAGTACTGTAAGTGTACCTTCTATTATTTTACAATTTTCTTAATAACATTTTCTCTAGCTTACTTCATTGTAAGAATACAATAAAAATATTTATAACACACAAAATATGTGTGAACTGTCTATGTTATTGGTAAGACTTCTGGTCTGTAGTACACTATTAGTAATTTAGTTTTGGGGGAGTCAAAAGTTATACACAGATTTTCAACTGCACAAGAGGGCGTCATTGCCCTAACCCTCCGCATTGTTCAAGGGTCAACTGTACTCCACTTGGCTTTGGAATGTATGATACTGAATTTTTCAGATGTGCTCATATAGAGCTATTTGACCTGGGCTAATATTAATTTCAAATGAGGAATCTGCATTCTCGGAATTTGCCCTAACTGGTAGCAGTTTGGTAGGGTGCTTTAGGGTAAGGCAGCAATTTTCAATCATTGTCATCTTATCACACAGATAAACTAGTTATTAAAATTCTGCACCACACCAAAAAAATAGATTTTTTTTGCCAATCTGACAAAAACTAGGTATAGTTTTGATTCATTTGTAAGAGATAGCTATTGTTGTGTTGACTGTTATTATTTTTTAAATTTGACAGTCTAAGGGGAAAGAGGTCTATGCCCCTGAATAAACAGTCAGGTACTGCATGTTTTACAAATTCTTATGGCACACCGGTAGAAAATTGCTGGGCTAGAAGCCTGCCTGGTTGGACTGGGGAGTTAAGCTCCAATCACTTCCAAAGCACATAATACAGATACAAATAACTTAGGGTAGACTGTGCATCAGTAAATTATGTTCTTAGACATATACAGCTTTACTTTGTTAAACTGCAGGGAAAACATTCATGGAACAAAACCTTGATTTTTGTTCCATAAATATCTATTTATTATTCTGTGAACATACGTCAATGTGAGAGTCTATTCCACCATGATTGAAGTAGTCTTAGCATATTCAGGAGCACACAACACATTCTCTTGAGCAACACCTGGTCCAAATCTGGCACTGAAATCAAAATCTTTCACAGTAACTTGTCTACTTGCAGCCTACAGCTGTGAAATCTCCCTTCCCATTGAATGTCTGCCCTTACTATCAGTGAATACTATTTGGGCCACAGCAAGACTTTAAAGTTTTGAACCCCTTCCAACCTACTGGAAAGGGGTGCAGCTGAGGCAGAAGTAGGAAGGTTGAGATGAAATGAGAATGTGGGCAGTCTGCAAGCTACCCTTTCTTCCCAAGTCACCCAATGTCGTATTATGGAGCTGACTTCCCAAGACTCTCTGTGTGGGGTAAGGAGCAAAGAGTGGTGTCCTGCCAACACCCTACTCCCTCTTCTGAAATCTAAAATTCACCACATCCTATCAGACAAGCTGTATTTTCTTCCACAAATTCATGATGAAGCAAGTTCTTGGCATATACAAAGAATGTGTCAAATGTAGCCCCCTCCCCATCTTTGGTCCCTTCTGCCCACATCTTTCACCTCCACACTGTGTGAGCTTTAGTGAATATTATGATCTTATTTTGAAACGTGGACATGAAAAGAAAACCCAATTTACAAAGAGATGCAGTGTTCACATTAAAGAGGTCCTTTCATCTTCACACTCGGGAAACATCAGCTTATGCGGGGAGCCTTGGGAGTTAATCTGCAGTTGCACTTACTGAAGATGCCAACCTCCCAAGTGGTATTTTAGAAATCCGTGCTCTGCCCAACACTTTCAGACTCTTAAATAAGAAGTGCAATCCAATTTCCTTTCACTGACTAATGTACCTAGTCAAGGATGCTGCTACCTTTAATTTACTTAGTTGAAGTGAATTTATTGAACAGGCGAGCATCTCCTTCAACAGACCTAGAATATAAAACCTTTTTGTTTTCCATAAACTGTGATTTCTAATCGTGCCTTTATTCATGTGCCAGAACCTGCAGCAGGGAACGCAAAAGTGCTATGAAGTGTTATAAGACTGGAAACATCAGAAGGCAGGGCCTCTGACCACATCCAGGCCAGCAGATCATTCTAGTCACCTTAGTACCATTCTTTTCTAACCAGGCTCCGGAAGCACTAGCTTTGTACATACATGAAGGGAGTACACTGCTGGGGCCCAACAAGGTATAGCAAAGAGCCCAGTAGACTGAACATCAAGAGACCTGGCCTACAACCCCATTCTACCTCTCACACATAACAGGATTTCGTTCCTTCCCTACGATACATGATCTGTGCACATTGCATTGTGTGCCCACCACCCAAAGTCAAATCACCTTTTGTTGCTATAGATTGGCCCCCCTCACCCTTTACTACCCCTCACCCCTTCCCTCTGGGTTTTGTTGACTCCACCTGTGAGTCTAGCTTCATACAAAAGAGGAAGATGTGATATTTGAAGTGCATATTTTATTCTGGGCTCTTGAAAAAAAGGGGAGGATTACTTTCCAAATAGAATGTGTTTCCAAAGACTTTGAAACCATGCAAAGCATTCACTTTGATGTATTTCAAACATGCAACCCATAATTGACATGTAAAGAAATGTATATACTCCATTGGTTAAAATTTAACTGTATTCTTTCTCAGGCCCCTATTTGCAGTTGGTTCTGGGAGCTCTCAGGTAACAAAAAAAAAAAAAAAAAACCTTGGACTTCATTTTGCCCTCTGGATGGCTAAGCAGAGAAAGAGAGTCTATAGTACATTGTAAGCTTCCCAGTATTACCAATTACTTCACATTTGTAACATAGTACCTTACTTCTGCCTCCTGCTCTACAAGTAACAACTACATTGATTCTCCATTCTTCCCAGCGAGTCTCTACAGCAACCCTCTGAGGCATACAGAACAGGTATTATTAACCCTATTTTGGAGATAAGGAAATGGAGGCTCACAAAGGTTAAGGAACTTAAGCAAAGCCATGGTGCTCCTAAATGGCTGAGCTAGAACCTGAATCGAGATCTGACTCCAATGCATATCTTTCTGTTTTTTATTCTCCTACCCCCATGCTGGATTTCTTTTTTTAAAAAAATTGAAACTATTTTATTTATTTATTTTTTAGAGAGTGGGGAATGGTGAGAGAGAAACATCAATGCATGGTTGCCTCTCATGTGCTCCCCCTGCTGGGGATCTGTCCCACAACCCAGGCATGTGCCCTGACTGGGAATTAAACTAGGGACCCTTTCGTTTGCAGGCTGACATTCAGTCCACTGAGCCACACCAGCCAGGGGCCCATGCTAGATATCTGTCAAGAGGATAGATACTGGGGCTTCCCAGTATTGGCTGTGGCCAAGCCCTGCAGTCCTGTGGACATCTCATCCATAATTGGAGAAGAGTAATAATTAGGCAGAATTTAGAATCATACTTCAAAGAAGAGCTAGTTATTAAAGATAGACAGAAAACTGACATCCAGTTTTAACATGAGGTACAGGCAGTATTCCCAGTAGAGTGATTTAAATGTAACCTGCCAGGTAAGAGTGAGTTAAGCATACATATTAAAGCACTGGATGTCAAATTCTGTGGCAGAGGAGGCTCTCCAAGGTCTTCCTTGCTATCTGCAGGATAACCCCGAATGATGGCCCCTGAAGTCAGATTCTTGTATCAAGTACAAAATCTGTAATTCCTACAATCAAACCCAGGTCTAATCTGATATATGAACTGAGTATATGCTTTATAGTTTCCTCCCAGTGATCAAGCCAGGTTAATCCTATGGCTCCAAAAATACCTTTAAGCCTTTAGCTGTTATAGCCTAAAAGATTTGAAAATGGGGGTCGGAGGGTGTTACTGAATTAAAGTGTACCTCTGATTCTCTCCCTCTCTAAATGAGCCCTAATAGATTTATTTTGCTCATGATTTGAAAATCAAATGAATGAAAACCTTTACATTTTCTTCCTCAAGAAATATATAAAACGGGTGTGTGAGTGTGTGTGTGTGCGCGCGCGCGCGTTTTAATTCACATGGCCCATATGCCTGCCTTATCTGAGAGTTGTGAGAGGATCAAATAAAATAATTGATCAAAGTGTAATGTCTCCCATACCCAGAATAGAGGAAGGAGGTAGAGGGTGGGGAGAAGCAGAGGCAGAAAGGGAAACATTCCCATTAGTGAGTCTGTGACACTAGAAAAGCTACGTACACATCATACTGCCCTTGAAAATGTGACAGCTTTTGAGAGTGAGGATGGCTTTCCTGCTGTATTGTACTCCGTGATCAGCACAACTGCTTCCCTCTGAAGAGCTGCACCCGAGGCCACCAAGACTTGAGAACCTCTAGAGGGCCTTCTCGGTTCTATTAATTATATAACTTTCCTGCTAGAAACCAGCTGACTACTGTTGTCCCAAAGGGGTGCTTTTCTGAGAACTGTTGCTACATAATTTGTATAAATTTAGTATTTAATCACTGATAGAATCATTAGGGCCCTGAAGAATTAAAAATAAAAACTTTCTCTAAGGTTATGCAATTTAAATATCAATTCTGATGCTGGGATCTGGAGGCCTATAGCCCATGGCATTTGTTTTTAGTATAGGAGCATAGTGGAATGGGATAGGGTGGGAACTCTGAAGGTTTCCAGTTAAAATGAAATCATGAACTTCAGTTCATTCTGTTGAATTTTCTATTATACTGTTGTTCGATTTCATTTAATTAAATCTTAAAAGTTTTAAAACAAAATATATATTGAAATGATGTAATATCTAAGGAAAACTTTTTAATACTAGTAACCATGCCCATTTAACAATTCTACAGGTGTAATAAAAATGCTAATATATGTTAATGTTTAGTTTGCGGTTAATGTTTTGTCTTGTTAATTTCCCCAGGGCTTTTATTACTGATTTAAATCTGCCACACCACTCAACTGTTTGCATTGCTTCCACAAACTACATGGAAGCAGCTCAAATGAATACTGATTAACAGAAAGGAACAAACATTTGGCTGGGCAAACCATTCTTATATGCTTGTAATCATTACATACATTTTCTTAAAATGAGATGGGCATGGCAGGTGTTTTTCATTCATTTTTTTCCTACAGAAAATATGTATATGAGCATTAAATTACTTTATAACCCTGTGCTTCAGGAAGCACATCATCATTAATTAGCTATTGATTGACCTGGATATAGAGCACAGAGGATAATGAACAGACCTGGTGACAATGTAAGTGTTTCCCCCACCCACAGATGTTTGTGACTCATCAACTGCCTGAGCACTAAAATGAAAATTCACTAGTAATCTGTAATGTATTATGATTCAAGATATTTAAAGAAAGTAGTGCTATTATTTGAACATTCCATTTAAGCCGGCTGTTTAAATAAATTGCAATTCAAAAACTGGAACTTAGGTCCCACAGATTGGTCTGCTGTTAAGTTGCACTACAGCACTGTAATACGGTGAGAGGACCACACAAATGTGGAGTCAGGAGACCTGACTCAGTCCCAGCTCATCCTCTTACCACTTCAATAACTCACTTCAATAACCACTTCAATAATTTCCTTCAAACTCAGCTTCCTCATTTGTACAATGGAGATAATAACACAGCTTACCTCACCTGAGAGTAGTGAGAGGATCAAATGAAATAATAAATGACAGTGTAATGTCTCCCATGTCCAGAGAGAGAAATCTGACTCATTCACTAAGTGAGGACTGCTTACCTTCTACAGCCCTCTTTCTGTGTTAGAATCTTGGCTTAGCTTGGCAGGGATGGTAACTAGATCTAAGTAATATCTGGAGGAATTCTTTAACTGAGGATTTTGAAAGACAGAAAATGGGTTTGACGAGACAGGGTCTCCACTCTGAAAGGGAACCACACTAAGTTTGCCCATGTTGTTTGTGATCATGCAGTCTAATCTGTTTTGCTTTGAGATAACTTAAAATATCCTCTTCTGTTCTTCAGGACCCCAATTTCTGATAGGTGGTACATGATCTTTGCTGATTGCCCTGTTTCTCCAACCTGCGTCCTTGTGTTTGTGGGCAAGAATGCTATAGGGATTGGAAACAGGTTTTAAATCTCCTTTTGTAGAAGAGACTTCCATTTTACTCATTTATATCTATAACAAATGGTTTCTCTGCTGAAAATACAATCTTGCACATGTGCTTAACACTTCTTATCAACACCAACCCCTTGCCAGCACTAAGAGCTCAGGGCATTATTGCTTAATCATATGTGACCAACATTATAGGGGTTAAATGAGAACCTCACGTAGTCAATACACTCAATACTGAATTCAAATACTGCTTCTCCAAATGTATTCCCCTGCTTTTGTGCCCTGTCACAGTGAAAAGGAGTTTTCACCTACTCAGTTTGTCAAGCCAGGAGAAATAAGGCACTTCTGGTAATTTCTCCCTCTTCCTGACTACCTTATGTCCAGTGACTAAGTCCTTTTTACTCTCATAAACAACTTTTAAACTTATGCACTTTTTTGCATCTTCAGGTCTAGGACTCCACTAATTCTCTCTTAGAGCAGTGTTTCTCAAATTTTAAAGTATATACAAATCACCTGGGAATCTTATTCATATAGAGTCATGTACAATAGGTCTGGGATGACGTCTGAGATGAGCAGCAAGGTCCTAGTATAGTGGATGTCAAGTGTGGCCCCCAAACAAGCAGCGTATGTCACCTGGGAACTTGTTATGAACGTAGATTTTAAGGGCGGACTATAGACTTACTGAATCAGAAACCATGTGAGAGGGGTCTGGCCGTGTGATTTAATAAGCTCTCCAGGGGTTTCTGATGCTTGCTCAAGGTGAAGAACCATGCCGCATTGACCATCCTAACATCCTCCTAATTGGTCTCCCAAGCTTCAGCTTTGACCTCTTCCAATTCATTCTTTATAACAGCATTTCTCTGAGACTTTCTCAGGAGGTCCTAGAGATCACACCCATTTTCATAATAATACTAAAACTTTATTCATCCCATTCACTGTTTTATTTTCTTTATTTTTATTGTGCTCCCTTCACTCTTATTTCCTCACAAATATATAGAGAAAATTTCCAGAGGGTACATTATATGTAATGATGTCATTGCCCTGGATTATGTATTACTGTATTCAAGAATTTTCTAAGATAGTTGGTTTAGGGTACAGATATATGCATTTTTAAGAGGTTAATTGTGTCTCAGTATATAGTGTTGTTACTGGCTGCTTAGATTATACCTACTATAATCTTTATAACCTGATTATCATTTGTTATTGTGAAATCCAGAAGTTTTATGTATGTGTGAAAATATAAGAAGTAAATACACTTTGTAGTGCTATTTGTAACAGTATTTAAAACATTTTTGAAAATCTAAGTTTAAACTTAACTATACACTTTATTATTATAGATTTTATATTTTATTATACAACACAATAAAATAATTCACAACATATTTTTGATATTTAAGGATGGATAGTTGGCTTTAAAAACAGAAATTATAAGACTTATTTGATCAACCCATATCTGCAATGTCTAGGTCTGAAAATGCTAAAAAGGCATGAAACTGACTCATCAGAGTTTTCTGACTCAGAGAAAGAAGGGATCTCCATAGTAGATTAATACTGTAATTAAGAAACAAAAATATAACAAAAACTATCATTCCTTGGGCCTTATAGACACTAATAACTTAATGTATCTGAGGCAATAGAACATTTTAGAGTTAGTGGTAGCAGTTGCACAGTTATCTTGCTATTGGTCATTCAGAGTTCAGAGAAAAAGAAATTAAATACTTAAAAGTACATATTATAAGCTCTCTAAAAAATTGTTAGTTTTTCAGAATATACGTGGAAAGGCCACTGAAACCTAGTATAGGGTAGAGCTATGGTACCTGGAAAAGTACACGCAGTAGTGGAGAAACTAATAAGCACTGTCGAGTTGACACTGCTGAATGCATACAGTACGGAGAGTCAGGAGAGGAAATCATGCCACATTCCAAAGACATTAACTCAGTGAATTAAAGATTTAGCTGCAAACATGAGGATGAAGTTCAAATCTCCTCAGCAGAATTGTGACTTTGCCTTTCAAATGGACAAATCTACAGACATAAGCTGGATTTGCTCTTTTGCTCATATTCACCCCACATCAGAACCAACTAATCATTTAAGAATATCTACAATATGAGAGAGCTTGGGGGAAACATTAGGAGTGCTAAAATATTCAGTGTTCCATAATGTTGTTGAAATTAATGGTTTATCCTCAAACAAATATGAGCACATTCACACTGATAGTGCATAAGTTGTGGCAGGTAAAACTGGTGGCACCTTAGCATGAGTCAGGATAATGGTACCAAACTCTAATAGCAGTCACTGTAATTTTGAATGCTAAACACTCCCAGTTTTTTAAAAAGCCAGCTTCGCTTAAGAAAGGAAAAGCCCGCATGCGGTTATGAGATGAACTAAACATTTTTTCCAGGAGACAGTTTTACTTGAAAAACTAACAAACTAATGTTTTTCAAACTTGAGTATTTGTCAGGCATTTTTTTTTTTTTTGGAAAGGAACAAAGTGAGCCTGTTACTTCAAGGATAACAACTTACAGTGTTTGTAGACAATGATAAAATTTGTACTATCAGAGTTTCCAGTTCCACATGTAAGGAGCTTGGAAGTTGCCGTTCCATCCTAATAAGAAATAAGAAGCTAAACAGACTGAAAAATCAACTCTTCTTGGATTCATAAGAAAAGAGAGGACAGAGGGTAAACCACTGTCACCAAGATTGGACAGACAGATTGGCAAATACAGGGATTTGGTTTCACAAGAGCAGAGATTCAGGAGTCTGAATCTCTGAAAACAGCACTTGAACCCAGTGGTGATGTAGGAAAACCAAAACTGTAAATCACAAATCGCTGGAGGCTCAGTTCATACCACACTGAGAGGTAAGATCTCCAGGGGAGGGTCCCATAATAAGAGGACCCCACAATATTATGAAATTGACATTCAGGAGCTTGACCAGATTCCCACAGTAAATATCAAAGAAAAATTCCCTCAGGCTTCCGGCATGGGGTAGATAAAAGGAACCAATTTTAAACACATCAGAGCATTCTGTTCTCAGCAAGGACTGCCCTCAGGAGAAACTAGTTAACCAAAGCCTAATTGCTCAGATATTATCAGAGCCTAATTTACCTGGGGAAGGAAAATACCAGACTTTGGCCCACTCTAAACATCCTGACCCACCTAAGGTGGGATAAAAAAAACCTTAGAAATACTTGTGAAGTTCACAGTCCGGAGGCCAAGGCTCATTAAAATGATGAGGACTGCTCTGGCTGGTGTTGCTCAGTGGATTGAGCACTGGCCTGTGAACCTAACGGTCACTGGTTCAATTCCCAGTCAGGGCACATGCCTGGGTGGCAGGCCAGGTCCCCAGTTGGGGGCATGTTAGAGGCAACCGATCTGTTTCTCTCACACATCAGTGTTTCTCTCCCTCTCTTTCTCCCTCCCTTTCCCTCACTCTAGGAAAAAATAAACAAAAAACAAAACAAACAAACAAAAAAAAAACTCAACAAGAAAAAAAAACAACCCAATTAAAAAATGAGCCAAAGACCTTAACAGATTCCTCTCAAATGAGGGTATACAGGTGGCATATGAAGAGATCCTCTGCAATATATGCCATCAAGAAAATACAAATTAAAACAACAACAAGATACCACTACACACCTATTCTTTTGGCTAGAATGCCCAAAATCTGGAACACTGATACCACCAAATGCTGATGAGAATGAGGAGCAAGAGGAACTCTCATATATTGCTGGTGGGAATGTAATATGGTACAGCTACTTGGGGAGACAGTTTGGTAGTATCTTACATAAATAACAAAGCATACTCTTTCAAAAGAGATTTTATTTATTTTTAGACAGAAGGGAAGCGGGGAGAAAGAGAGGGAGAGAAACATCAATGTGTGGTTGCCTCTTGTGGGCCCCCTACTGGGACCTGGCCCACAACCCAGGCATGTGCCCTGACTGGGAATCAAACAGGTGACCTTTTGCTTTGCAGACCCATGCTCAATTCACTAAGCCGCACCAGCTAGGGCTAAATATACTCTTCCCATATGATCCAGCAATTGTGTTCCTTGGTATTTTCCTGAAGGAGTTGAAAACTTATGTCCACAAAAAAACCTTCCCATGAATGTTTACAGCAGCTTTATTCATAATTTTCAAAGCTTGGAAGCAATCAAGATATCCTTTAGTAGGTGAATGGATAAATGAACTGTGGTACATCAGACACTGGAATACTAGTCAATGCTTAAAAGAAATGAGCTATCAAGTCATGAAACATGTGAAGGAAACTTAAATGCAAATTACTAAGTATATGAAACCAATCTGAAAAAAACTACAATTGTATGATTGTAATTATATGACATTCTGGAAAGTGCAAAAATATGAAGATAATAAATAAAAAAATCAGTGGTTGCCATGGGTGGGTGTGGGGGAAGAGATGAATAGGCAGAATGTAGAGGATTTTTAGGGCAGTGAATATACTATATATGATAATACAATGTTAGATATGTTAGATATATGCCATTAAACTTTTGTCCAAACCCATTGAAGGTACAACACCAAGAGTGAACCCTATGATAAACTATGGACTTTGGGACTTCGGGTGATTAAGTGTTGATGTAGGTGCATCCCAGGAAAACAAAACAGAAAGAGAGAGAAGAGAAGAGAAGAGAAGAGAAGAGAAGAGAAGAGAAGAGAAGAGAAGAGAAGAGAAGAGAAGAGAAGAGAAGAGAAGGAAAAGGAAGGAAGGAAGGAAGGAAGGAAGGAAGGAAGGAAGGAAGGAAGGAAGGAAGGAAGGAAACCACTCTAGTGAGGGATATTGATAATGGGGTAGGCTATATATTTGTGGGGGCAAGGAATCTAAGGGAAATCTCTGTACCTTCCTCTCAATTTTGTTATAAACCTAAAACCACTCTAAGAAAATACAGTTTTTAAAAAGAAAATATTTTTTTCACTATAAAGCAAAAATCAGAATTTGGGAAAACATATCTTCCACTATGAGCTTGACAGCTTCCCAATATTTAAAGGTTTTTCTGATGAGAATGTGGTGGAACTGATGTAGAGTAAGTCATCACTAACATTGTCAATAGGTTCTAACACTTTAAGGGAAATAACATATAAGTAAACAAATTTTACTACAGCCTAATTGATATAAATAAGAGTTAAGTTCCTATGGCATCTTATGGACATTATAATGAAATGGCATTTGAACAAAACGATTTTATTCAAGGACCTGCTGTATATGATACGTTGATGTTGTATAACAAAGTGCTGTTAACCTCTAGCAGATCAGCATAACTCAGTGAACCAATATTGTCAAATGAGTGATGCAGCATGATACAAAAATCATACAATGGCTGAAGATCTATTTAAAGTGCAAGAAACATTGAAACAGAAAATAAAAAGCTAATTGATATGGTTTCATATTCCACATTGCAGCTAACCTTTAAGAAACTACCACTTGTCAAACTTTTTGTGTTGTGTCAGAGAAAATTAACCTTAATTATCAAAAAGGGTATTAAAACACTTTTCTTTTTCCAACTGTATATTTGTGTGAGGTTGAATTTTCATCACTTTAATCAGATTGATTGCAGAAAAATATATGAAAATCCAGCTGTCTACAATTAAGTCAGTAATTAAAGAGATTTGCAAAGACGTAAAACAATATTACTCATCCACTAAAGTATTTTCATTTTGGAAAAAATATCTATTTTCTTAGAAAAAAAGACATGTGAACATGTGATGACATTATTATCATTAACATTAATTTAAAATGAAATGGTAAATAGTTTTTTAACTCTTCAGTTTTATTTTCTAATACAATAAATAGGAATAGATATAATTTACATAAATGAGTCTCTTCGGGGAGGAAGCTCTACAACTTTTAAGAGTATTAAGAGTCCGAACAGCAAAAATTTGGCTCTATATTAACACACAGAAAAATCTGAAAGTAATAATTTATAAGTAAATTATAAATAAATTTAATTATTATAATGGACTAAATTGTATTTATGAAAAATAATTTATTAATCCATAAGTCACTGTGTGTTCCAAATGCTGGATTCATATCTAAGATAATGTCATTGCTCAGTTTAAAACAGAGTGCCTTCCCATAGACCATAGGATAAAGTATATATCTTAACTTCATTTATAAGATCCTTGATAATCTTGTTCCTTCAAAACTCCTTGATTCAGCCCTGGCTGGTTCGGCTCAGTGGATTGAGTGCTGGCCTGCCAACCAAAGGGTAAACCAATTTGAATCCCAGTCAGGGCATATGCCTGGGTTGCAGGCCAGGTCCCTGATAGAGGTGTGTGTGAGAGGCAACCACACACTGATGTTTCTCTCTTGTCTTTCTCCCTCCCTTCCTTTCTCTCTAAAAATAAATAAAATCTTTAAAAAAAAAAAAAAGCAAAACTCCTTGATTCACGTCACTCTCCTCCCATCAAATTCTATGCTCACTTCCTTCCCAGCATCCTGAGCCTTTACTTACCTTCTAACTTCCGCCTGGCAACCAACCTCCTTGTTCTTTGAGTTCCAGTTTACATTTAACCTCCTTCCACAAAAGAGGGAGTAAAATGTAAATTTAAATTATATAATCTCCTATAGCCCTCTATTCTTCCCTCTTCATGACACTTATCATACTGCATTGTAATTGCTTCCAGCCTAACTTCTTCCACAACAGTGTAATTTTCACGAGGGCACAGAAAAATGCCATTCTCATTCATTATTGTATTTCTAGTGCTGAGCAAAGCACTACACATAGTAGGTAATTAATAAACACTTGTTGAATGAATGATAAATTAAGCAATAAAATGCTCTGCAATATATGTATTAAACTATTAATAATAGGACATCAGCAAAAGTTTTAGAGTAAGAACCTGGTAAATTTCTCTCCTCCACAAAAGGATACCAAAATTACACAAAAATATCACAAGAAATGAAAACTACAAAGATTACTTATGAAGATAGAGTAAAAATCATAAAATACTGTCAAGCTGGATCTAACAACATATCCCTGAATTTGGATCCCCACCTCATACCAGATATGACAATTAACTCAAAAGTGACAAAAACGTAAATTGAAGTGCTAAAACTATAAAACTCTTGGCAGAAAACATAGGTATAAAGTTTTGCGACCTTGGATTTATTTGGCAATAGTTTCTCAGATATGACTGAAAGCACAAGTGACCAATGAAAAAATACATGAACTGCAATTCATAAAAATTAAAGCACTTTCATGCTTCAAAGGACTCTATTAAAAAAGCAAAAGACAACCTACAGAATGAGAGAGAATATTTTCAAATGTATAGCTGATAAGGGTTTAGTATTCTGAATATCTAAAGAACTGTTACAACTCAACAATAAAATAATATCGTATACATGGATACAGTATGATGAACCTCTTTATAGTTTGTCCCTTATTAGATAATAATTGATATGCAGCTATACTTCATTTTTGCATAATTTGTTGTTATTCATGTGTCTCTTTCTATTCATTATGCACAATTAAAACTTGAATCTGATTTATGATGTAGTCTCTGGGAATGTATAGTTCATAAAACTGGGGCTGACTACCATGCAACATTACATACCACACTAAGACAGAATCCCGAATGACATACAATCATGTCCCTGCCTTCACAATTTACAAGAAGACTCAGAGTGCAGGCTTCCACCACGTAGCACCTTATGACAGGAGAGCCCAATTTTGGATCTTATTTTATTCACTGTCATTACCACTGTCATTAAATTCTGACAGGCTGAAGGAATACTAGATGGGTTAAAAGGAAAAAAATATTAGAGGGCAACATATGTTACTGTCATACTCCACTGCTCAAACAAATATTTAAAAAACACTGTATTTAACCAGGCACCATTCCTGAAAGTGTATAGGAAGTCGTGTGCCTGCTAGGCAGCAACACTGTTTCAAGATGGTTCGGAGTGCAACTTCAGCTGAACCTGTAGCCACAGTCCATCAAAATAAAGACATAGACTCTGACCAATCCCTTCGTTCTCTGCTGATTGCACTGCACTATAGACAGACCTCTGCTGATTGGGTTTAGCAAAAATTATAATCTGAATGGCTCAGAAACACTTTTGAGACAAATTTTGAAAAGGACATGATTGAAAGGAGTGAACAAATCAGGTGAATTGAGAAGAGTTGTGACCCCTGAACAGAAATAGCACAAAGAGAACTGTCTTGTGCATTTCCCTCTTTGACAGCAGCATTGAACATTGTTATCATTCCAACCCTTTTTGTCTACAGTTGCTATTTTCACTCTCTTCTCCAATCTGTTCTTTTGATTAGTTCCTTAAATATCAGTCATGATTTCTTACACCCTGTATTGGCTTCTCTCTTTGACTATTCTATTAATGAGGCAATACGATTTTGGCAGTGTGCAATTTTTCCTTAGTATTTGTTCATCTCCAGCTGCCTAACAAAAGTTTGGGCATCATCTAAAATTTTCCTCCCCCTGCTTCCTTCCATGTGTCTAGACTTATAGACACATGAACATCAGAGCTAGAAGGGACAGTCTGATATGTTAGGCCAATTCTCCCTTTTACAGGTAGGAAACTGAGGCCCAGAGAAGGGCAGGGGCTTGCACATGGCCTGTTTTTGGAAGTGTTAGGTGTACTCTGGGAATGCCACCTCAACTTGAATTTCACTTTCAGTAAGCAGGCTTCAGAAAGCTTCCCAAACACAATAGATTCTAGCCCCAAAAGAAATGATACCTAGATGTTTTGTCTTATTTGTATTGTATTTGTATTGTTTTGTATTATTTTTGTTCTGCTACCCCACCATTAGAGTGAATAATTGAGAGATAGCTGTTTGACTGCTTAATAGCTCATCTAAAAACTGAGGGCATTTCAGACTAGTTTCACGAAATATGTACGGTAGGCATTCTCATAACAAACACTTGGGTTGGATATGGCCCTTTATTCTTTACAAAGCACTAGTCCATATTATGTTATCACATAGGAGCTTTGTAGGCAGCTGTGTGAAGTAAGATATTATGTCCATTTTTATTTACCAAGTTTCCAGGAGGCTAAGTGATTGCCCAAGGCCACATGACTAGGAAACAACAAAACAGAACCTTAAAACCAGGACCTAGAACTCCAAGACCTAACATGTGTATAGCCTCTACTTGACGAAAACTTTTGGGAATAACTGAAGATCAAAGGTTCAGGTAGGTGAAGGTTAATTACATACTTAAGAAACTGTGGCCTTCAAGAAGATGGAAAAAGCAATGACTATCAAGACAAACAGCCCTGGCTAACTTTTTTTTTTAATTCTCTGTTTGCAATGAATGGTTTCAATACCCATATTGCATGAATCTTCAGTTGGGCATGGGTATTACAAAGTGGGACCTATTTTTAATTTATTGTGAAGAATAATAAGCACTTTGTTTGAAATGTGTCTTAGGAACCCCAATTTTGATCTTTAAAAGTCATCTCTCATTCTTTCTGAGTCACTGAATTAGGGGTGTGAACATCCATGGCTGTGGTCCTAGCCCTGCCACTGGGATTTCTTTTTTCTGCGTTTCAGTTTCGTCACCTATAAAATGATGACTCTGAAATCTTAAAATTCTATAGCTCTAAGAGCACAAGGTGGCACAAGAATGAAAAGTCATTTCCCTTTGAAGGCAGAGAATGTCTCCTTTCCCCATCATTCTGCCATTTTGTCCCTGCAGGTCTTACAGTAGCCATAATAAAATTCTGTCAGAGTTGGACAAGATCATTGTTCCTTGTTCCATGATCTTCTAACAGACTTCATACTTTTACACAATTATGTGACAAGCAGTTACGAAAAATAAATAAATGGTACTCTGGGATCATACATGGGGCTCCTAGTAGGCACCAGGAGACCAGACAGGTTGTAACCTACGAGGAGAGCACATTACCTTGGGCACCTGGGTCTCAGAGAAGATTTGAGAGTTAGGCCACAAAGAGTCTCCCACTCATTCCAAATGCCCTTTTATGGTGCTCAGAATATTATAAATAGAAATAATCTGAGCTGTGCTACTGACTTAACCTTGGACAAATCATTTCGCTTCTGCATAAATGATTTGTAAAGCAAGTTTGTCCCAAGGAGGAAAGGTGTTTCCAGCAAGAATCCCTGTTATAGCACTAGGTCCTTCCTATGTGAAGATTACTTGCACCAATTTAGTGACTTCTATAATGAAACACAGATAGACACAGCTATGCTGGTTCCACTGCTTGCATGGCAGCTGCACAAACCCATTTGGACTGGGACACCTGAAAGTCATTGCTCCACTTGAAGAAAAATAAAATTACTTCATATTGGAGTCAATTTACAGAGTGAGAGCATGGCCTCAAAGACATAAGTCCAGAGGAGGGAAGTGTGACAAAGAAATGAGTTACTGTGGATATGACTGAAGAAATAAGGGGGGAAAAGCAACACTTGGCTACACACAGCTGGTGATAATAATTCTTCCAGCTCTTCCAAGGAGTCAGCCCTCAGCCTTTCGTCAAGAGGAAGAAAAACAAAATGAGATTCTCACCCTTAACAACAAGGGCACAGGTACTACTGTTAGTAACTGCCATGGAGAACCACCAGCTCAGACCCTGGAAGTCCAATAGAAACACTGAGAAAAGACAAGATGATGATTAGCTTCTTATGTATTGATTTTCTTTTAGCAACTTTTGATTAACTGACAAACCAGAAGGACTCTTGTGAGTGTCATGAAATTATATATATATATCTGGAGCCAAAGAAGGGGAGCAACAACGGACATATGAGTGTTCTCTCTGATCAGTTTTATTAAAAACTCATTGCTTGGTGCTAAGATAAACCACAAAAGATTGCTTTTCTAATAAAGGCAATCTCTTCATTCTCTGTTTGCTTATCTAGGTTTCTCTAATATACAAAACAGTATCTGTCTCACGTGTTGCCATCTCGCCAAACCTAATAACATACATGAATCAGAATGGATTGTTTTGATTCCAACGTTGGCAGCTTGGCAACAAAAGAATACACTGGCATTCAGGTTCCTAATCCTTTGCAAACAACTGCTGGGTATGTCTCCCTTAGGACACTGCCTGAAATACCGACTCTGAGACAGGGAATCTGGATTAATGAGTCAACAGAAACACTTAAAAGCAAATAATTAAACAATCATAATAAGAACACAAGAAGGAGAAAGACAACATGGAGTGAGCATTCAGTTGTCTGATTACTTCATTAAAATATTCATTGTACAAATGTCCAAAGAGCAAACCAGGCTATGAAGAATTCTCTGAAGTCCTTTTTCTGTGATCTCATTCACTTTCTTAGTCAAATTTCCCATCCTCTTCTCACAAGGTGCCCTCTCAGCAGGCAGTCACTCTCCTATCCCTCTACCTTCCTACTCTTAGTCCTCTATGCTCAAATATTCCTTTCTCCTCACCCATATCCATGCTCATAAACCTTTCTGTTTACTCAGTAATTGAGGAGTTGAAATGTATACGCCTCCCCCTGAAAAGTCACTGCCTATTTGGTTGGCCACTATTTGTCCACTGAAAAGGCTGGGGCACCCCTGTGCTCCTCCTATCAAGAACTCCCCCCATACCCAGTTTCCCTAACTCTGACTTGTCCCTCTCTCTGTGTGTTGATTTCATGAATGGCATGTCGGTCCTTGTATGTGCTCCCAGGCTACAGACTTAGCAACCTGGTCCAAGAAGCAAGGTACTTGCCTTTTGCACATAAATATGTATCTTGTCCCAGGTCTCCTGTTTCTTTTCAAAGGGAAAGAAATATGTGATTTCACTCCTCTACACCTCAGTTTCCTCATCGGTAGAATGGGACAATAATAGGTTCCACTTTATGTGGTTGTAGTGAGGATTAATGAAAGAATCTATATACAGTATCTAGCACAAAGCTGGTACATAAAAGGAACCCAATAAATAGCAATTCTCCTTCCCCAATCCCTACTGTACGCCCACCATCTCTCACCTAAAATTTAGGAAACTAACACACAGTACTTTTTAACATACTTTATGTCCTTCTTCTTGACTCTCTTACCATGGTTATCTCTAGCTTCCTGTTCTCCTCTACATGTACCTCTCCACCCCAATCTGGTTCTCTGTGTCCTCATTGCTACAAGAATAGGGTTGGACTAAATGATCTCTAAGGGTCTTGCAAGCAGTACCACTATGGCCACAGTATGGTTCCAATGATTCTTAGGGAACCAAATGTTATAACTATGCCCCCATAAATAGGTTAGATAATGATAGCACATCATACAGGAAAATGTCTTATAAAAATTCTCTAAGGGCATTATATATTATACTAGATTTTTCTCTGATCAAGAGAAAGTGCATGAGAAAAAGTTAAAGGAAAGACATTTGTCATCTCAATGAGAATCTGTGGAAAGCAAATGCTTATGCTTATTACTACAATCTAGATGAAGCCTTGGCCTTTTGACTAAAAACATAAAACTGACATATGGTACCTCCCATCCCTAGATAAACTAACCTTGTAGGTTCTACTTATTTGTTTCTGAAAGTTTTATTGAGTTTCCACTTTGAGTCCTGATACCTGTCCTGAAGGCAAGGGATAGGCACAAGGCTAGCTCTGGTTCTTCCCACGTGCAAACACTCCACTCCACGCCAGGGGTCTGTGTAGCAATGCATATCCCTTAAGCTTCACTTCTTCAGTAAAAGATCTGGCTCTGGAGATGAAACACCCTGTAGCAGGTTTTTCCCTTAAGTGGAAATGGCATTCTGTTCTCACTAGTATATTTTTTTGAAGAAGAAGAACAATAAGAAAGAGGAAGGAATTATGGGGAAGGAAAGGAGCAAAAGGGAGGAGTAGAAGATGAAGAAGAATTTAGACAGGAAACAGTTATTTTCTAGGATATATTATCCTCAGATGAGAAGCAGAAGTCATTATATGAATTTTTGCTGTTACAAAGTTTCTTTAAAACCATCTTCAACTGAATGAGCTTACCCAATTACATTCCTACTAACTTGAAGTACACCATTCCAGCCTTGTGGCCTCAGCATCATAACCACCCAGGCCATTTGGTTTACTATCTCCTTTAGCAATATTCTCTAAAATGAAACGTTGGCTGAAGCTTGACTTTTTAAACCATGTATCCAATTTTGGGCAATAAGTACATTTTACTATGGAAGGTAGCAATTAGAAATTGGATGAAGTTTATGATTAAATATAAACTTAGTGTTGAAGGGCAATGTGCTGAAAAGCTGTGCATTTACCTTCCTACCTGAGATTTCATAGTCTTTTAAAAAATTTTTACACACTAGTTTACTAGCCAATAAATTGGCAAGACCATGCCCTAAAAATCTGCACATCAAAGTGGATGTTTCCATATTGCTCAACAGGTGCAAAAGAAATAATTATAGTTACAGATTCCTAATATCTTCATTTTAATTTTCATTCAATTTACTGGGTTAACATTGATAAATGAAATTATATAGGTTTCAGGTGTACAATTCTATAATACATCATCTGTATATTGTGTGTTCACCGTGCAAAGTCAAGTCTCTTTCTGACACCATTTATCCCCCTTGACGCTCTTCTATCTCTTCACACCACCCTTTCCCTCTGATAATCATACTATTGTCTGTGACTATGAGGGTTTTTCTTTTTTTGCTTAGTCCATTCATTTTCTCATCCAGTCTCCAAACCCCTTCCCTCTAACAGCTGTCAGAATATTCTCTGTATCTACGGTTTGTTTCTACTTTGCTTGTTACCTTATTTTGTTCATTACATTGCACATATAAGAGAAATGATATGGTGCTTGACTTTTTTAAACTTATTTCTCTTAGCACAGTACTCTCAGGCCTATTCATGGTGTTGAAAAAGGTAAGATTTTCTACTTTGTTTACAAGTTGAGTACTATTCCATTGTGTAAATGCATCAGAGTTTTTAAATCTACTCATCTACTAATGGACACTCAGGCTGCTTCCAATTCTTGGCTATTGTAAATAATGCTGCAATGAACATAAGGGTGCATATATCCTTTCATATCAGTATTTTGTGTTTGTTCAGATAAAACCCAGAACTGGAATTGCTGGGTCATAAGGCAGTTCCATTTTCAACATTTTGTGGATCCTCTGTACTGCTTTCCACAGTGGCTGCACCAGTCTGTATTCCTACCAACAGTGTACTAGGCTTCCCTTTTCTGCAAATCTTTGTCAATACTTGTCATTCATTAATATACTGATGATAGCCATTTTAACAGGAGTGAGGTGATATATGGTTGTGGTTTTTTATCTTCAAATATTTTTATTTTTAAATATTTTTATTGTTGTTTAAGTACAGTTGTCTCCATTTTCTCCCCACCACTCCCACCCACCCCAACTATCCCTACCTCCCACTCTTGATTCCTACCCCCCTTTGGCTTTGTCCATGGGTCCTTTGTACATGTTCTTTGACAACCCTTCCCCCTTCCCCCCCATTATCCCCTCTGGCAACTGTCAGTTTGTTCATAATAGTGTAAATGTACCAGAGTTTTTTGATCCACTCATTTATTGATGGGCACTTAGATTGCTTCCAGCAAGCACCTGGCTGTTGTAAATTGTGCTGCTATGAACACTGGGGTGCATAGGTTCTTTTGAACTGGTGTTTCAGGATTCTTAGGGTATAGTCCCAGCAGTGGAATTGCCAGGTCAGAAGGCAGTTCCATTTTTAGTTTTCTGGGGAAATTCCATACTGTTTTCCACAGTGGCTGCTCCACTCTGCTGCATTTCTCTGATGATTAGTGACTTTGAGTATCTTCTCATATGTAAATTGTCCATCTGTATGTCCTATTTGGAGAAATGTATATTCAGGTCCTTTGCCCATTTTTAAATTGGATTCTTTGATGTTTTGGTATAAAGGTGTGTAAGTTATTTATAAATTTTGGATACTAGTCCTTTATCAAATATATTCTTGGCAAATATGTTCTACCATTCAATGGGTTGTTTCATTTTGATGATGGTTTCCTTTGCTGTGCAAAATTTTTTAGTTTGATGTGGTCCCATTTGGTTATTTTTTTCCCTTGCCCAAGGAAATATACCAGAAAATATATTGCTATGAGAAATATCCAATATTTTATTGCCTATATTTTCTTCTAGGATTTTTATGGTTTTGAGTCTTACATTTAAGTATTTAATCCCTTTGAGTTTACTTTTGTGTATGCTGCAGTAAGGTGGTCAGTTTCATTTTTGCATGTATCTTTCCAATGTTCTCAACACGATTTATTGAACAGACTATATGACTCCACTGTTCTTGCCTTCTTTGTTGCACATTAATTGACCATAAAAAAGTGGGATTATTTTTGGACTCTCTATTTCGTTGCATTGATCTATATGTCAGTTTCAATGCCAATACAATGTTGTTTTGATTACTATGGCTTTATAGTGTAGTTTGATATCAGGTACCATGATTCCTCCAACATTGTGCTTCTTTCTAATGATTGCTATGGACATCTGGGGTCTGTTGTAGGTCCAGACAAATTTTTGGAATGTTTGTTTTAGTTCAGGGAAATATACCATTTGTATCTTAATAGGAATTGTGTTGATTCTATAGATTGCTTTGGGTAGTATATACATTTTAATGATATTATTTCTTCATATCCATGAGCACAGTATGTGCTTCTACTTATTTGTATGTTCTTCAACTTCTTTCTTCAGTGTCTCTTAATTTTCCAAGAACAGGTCTTTTACAACCTTGGCTAAATTTATGGCTAAGTATTTTTGGATGAAATTGTAAATGGGATTGTTTTATTTATTTCCCTTGTTGATAGTTTGTTATTGGTGTATAAAAATGCAACTGATTTCTGGATATTAATTTTGTATCCTGATACTCTCCTGAATTCACTTATCAGTCCTAGTGGTTGTTTGGTGGAATCTTTAGGGTTCTCTATATACCATATCATGTATTTTGCAAATAAGACAAGTTTACCTCTTCCTTTCCAATTTAAACTCTTATTTGTTCTTCTTGTTGGATTGCTGTGGTTAAGTCTTCTACTACTATTTTGAGTAAGAATGGTAAAAGTGAATATCCCTGTCTTGTTCCTGATCTTAAGGAATATGCTTTTAGTTTTTGTCTATTGAATATAATGTTGGCTGTGTGTTTGTTATACGTAGCCTTTAGTATGTTGATTTATGGCCACTGTATGCACACTTCGCTTAGAGCTTTTATCATGAATGGGTGGTAGATTTTATCAAATGTTTTTTTCTGCATCTATATGACACGATCATGTGTTTTTTATCCTTCATTTTGTTTGTGATGTATCACATTTATTGATTTGCAAATACTGTGCCAACCTTGCATCCACAGGAAAAAAAAATCCCACTTGTTTGTAGTGCATGATCTTTTTAATGTATTGCTGGATCTAGTTTCGTAATATTGTGTTGAGGATTTTAGCATCTATGTTCATTAGTGATATTGGCCTATAATTTTCTTCCTCTTAGTGTCTTTATGTGGTTTTGGAATTAGGATAATGCTGGCTTTCTAAACTAAGTGTGGAAGTCTCCCTTTCCTTGAAATTTTGGAATAGTTTGAGAAGGATAGGGATCCTGGCCTTTTAACTCTTTCCCCAGACCCAAAAACCCAGTTTCTCCTCACAAGGCTCCAGTCCGCTCTTCCCTCACTCCACCAGAGCCCAGGATGAGTTGCTGGTGAACTAGGTTTTATGTGCTTTTTAAGATGGCACCTGTGTTTCTAGCAGACTCACATATTTCCCTGGCAGAAAGAATCCCTGCTGATTTTTGCATGCATGTGTCATGCGGGTGCCTCTTCCTAGCTCTGGTGCTCTGGGCTGGGAAGCCTGACTTGAGGTTGAAACCCCAGGTCCTCAGGGGGAAGCTTCTGAGCTGAGATAACCCTCTGTAATCTGTACTGCCACCCATGGGAGTAAGGCCAGCCCTTTTCAAATCTCTGCCTTTCCTGCCAGTCTCAGTGTGGCTTCTTCTGTAAATCCTTGTTTATAAGACTTCTTTTCAGCTAGTCTTCAGTTGATTATTCAGGTTGATTGTTCTATATTTTAGTCATGATTCCAGTTTGGTCCTGGGAGGAGATGAGTGTAACATCCACCTACTATGCTGCCATCTTGGATCCACAGTTTTTTTTAAAAAAGATTACTGCTCATAAACCACTAGTAGAAAAAAATATTGGTGATGCTCAGGTTTCTTAATTAGTTCTATATTCCCTAATAGGATTCTAAGAACAAGGGTATAATTTTACAGAAAGTGATTTCTTTACCAACAGGACCAGTTCCTTTCCCCACCAAACCCCTTTTGTTTCCTTTTTCTGGAAATCATTCAGGCCCTCCTAGACTTAAAAGCTCCTGTTTCCAAACCTACCTATATGGAAGGTTTGGAAACAGAAGCCACCAGTCATCTATTTCCCACAAACCTTACCCTAGCCTCTTCAGTCGTTGGAAGAGGCTTCATTCAGGAAGAAGTCTTCTAGGATACCTTCCCTGATCTCCGCAGGTTAGGTTAGACACTCCCTTAGTTTGCATCCATAAGTTGTCTGTGAATAGGAGTATCTCTGTTTCTGTGACTGTATCCCTCGCTAGAACATGGGGGAAGGCATTGGCTTTTTTTCATCTTTCTGTACATATCACATGATCCAGTTTAGAACATATCTAAACTAGTCAGCAAATACTCACTGAATATAAGGATGAACCTGTGACATAGGTAATATTGGTTATTGCCACTGAGTCAGGCAAGCATTTGCTACTGCAGAGAAACCTTATCAAATAAAGTCAGTTCTCTGAAATGAACCAGGTTAACAAAAGAGGCTTCATACACATTGTCAAACATTAAAGATATGTTATTCAAATGGTCTTTCCTACCCATATTTTAAGCATTAGTTTAATTAACAATGACACTTTGAAAGTCCTAGAAATAACCAGGATCATTAGTGTCAGCCTGACAAAGGTATGAAGAAAGTTTCTGTAATACAACACAAACTGCTTTCAGAAGATTGTCTGGAAACAAATAGCTTGCTGTGAAATTTATGACTTGCTTTATATATTAATCAATGGTACAGTGCTGCTCTAACAAGGTTAAAAGTGTTCTCTGATTTCCATTATAAAGATAATTTCAATCAAGCAGCCTAATAGTCTAACAGTGTAGGTCATTCTATAATTCAATTCTAATAATGACTGTGGCACACGTGCAAACAAGAGATTAAACAACCTGAGAGAGTAATCCGAGAAAAATGCATTATGAAAGAAAAACAACAATAATGATCTGCATCTTATATTTTCAATGACCTTTGTAGTACACCTCTGCCAATGAAACAAAATCGTGCCTCATGGTCTAACAGATACCTTTTGTTCCTGCCCATCTATTTCATGTAGACTATCTTTGCTGACCTTTAACTGATGACAACTGGGTCACATTTTGAGCAACACTTTCATATTGATTTGCTTAGACTTGTGCAAGAGTCTAAGCAAGGAAAAACAAGACTGACCATTTTTAGTCGCAATTTCTATATAGACAGTCTTATTCCAAATGTTCTCCAAGCCTCAGCTGAATATTTATACTTGATTTCTTCCCCATCAAGAATTTCTCAGGTAACTTATAAAAACATAGATCCAAAAGTATATTTGAAAGAAACTCCATCCTGTGCTTAGTTTACTTCTCTATTTTACATAAAAGTGCTCATGATAGTCTGTGCATGGAAATGCATACTAATGATATACCTATTGTGATTTCTAGGAATCCTATAATCAAAAAGGAAAGAAAATCAAGGAGCATCTTAGATGCTAGTTTGAATATTTTTAGGCAGAAGAAAGTAGAATAATTCTGAAAGCAAACCTTAGAAGCGCAATCACTGTGTAAGATCAAAGAGATAGATGGCATAGCAGAAAAAATACTGGCCTGTTTGTCCCAAGCCATAAGTTTTACCCTGGTTTGACATTCATTAGTTCACCTTTGGTAAATCCTTTGCCTCAAATCATAGGCTTCAATGTTCTCATCTTTCAAGTGAAGAGACTAGACTCGATCTTTGAGGGTCATTCCAAATGTAGAATTATATATACAGACTCTACATGTAGAGTGAAAAAAAAAATCATTTAAAAAACACTTTATTATGCCACCTACAGAACAAAGGGAAGAAGGAGAGACAAAAAAAAAAAGTGAGACCATTTTCCAGGATCAGACATTGGGAAGTTTTGATGACAGAAATACAAGTCCAAATCCAAGTTCAGTATTACTCTAAGATGTTTTAGACCATCAAGGGAAGCTTGTGGTTTGGGAGATCCTTCCTGTGGCACTCCTGAGTGGAACCCCTTACAAAAATGTCATTTGGCTAATACCAAACATGTTTCAGGTTCTTACACTCTTCTTTTATGGACATTAAGTACATGTGCTCAGCTGAACTATCTATCTATATTTCTATACTTCAGTGTTTCACTGTCCGCTGTAAGTTCATTTTTCATTTGGCCAATTAGCCAGACAGTACAAAGCAAACATCTTGAATTATTTATGGATTTTTCCTTTGATCCCAGAACTTACAGATGCTACTAAAATACCCACTTAGTATTTATTTTTCCTTTCTTTACAACTGGCAGTTGTATCTCATTTGCTTACTCACTATGCTTCTAATCCTCACTTTTCTGCTTTTCTGGCTTGCCTTCTACAGTCTACCAACTAAATATCTCCATTCTGACTTGAAAAGATAAAACAAGGACTGTCTGCCCTGTCTCTGTTAAGCCTTTCTAGCTTCTGGGTTGATAGATTTATTTCGTTTTTTTAATCCAGTAGCGTCTTTCATTCTGCAGAGAAAGCTCCCAAATAGACATCTCCAAGTATTGCATCTTTAAAGTTGTGCATTTGCCTCAGAAGTCGCATTCAGTGAGTGTTTCTTTCTTCTGCTGCTATCACTTTGAAATCTAAGGCCAAGGACCAGGAGAGTTGGCTGGGTAGGAGTGGAGTTGAATTTCTGGCCAACATTCTAGGGAGGGAAATCTAGAAACTGTATTAAGAAAAGTGAGTGATGGAAGGGAAAGAGGAATAGGCAGGTAATTTAGGTGCAGGCAAGCCCAATGGCCCACAGAATCAGACTGGCAATTTCAGAGTTCCAGATAAGGAATGTAGAAAACATGAAGCTGGGAACCTAGTCACAGAATCTAGGCAAGAAGAAAAGAGCATCTGGACAAAAAGTCTGAATAGCAGACTCATAAAATTATCATAAAGGGAATTTGAATCTTAAACTACCTACTATTAAAGCCAGAGAGAAGCAGATGAAAACCAAAGTTGAGAAGATGGATGAGGGAAGCCTAGATTACTTTATCTGGACTGTTCTCAAAACTTAAGCAAATAGGCTAGGCATGGAATTGAGTGACTAAGAAAATTGAAGAATTGGATGGGAGAGCAAGTTGCAACTCTTGCTCAAAAAGCAAGGTTAACGTGAGAATAAGCAATTTTCAAGTGATGAGAAACCTTTAATCCTTATGATGAGCTTAATCACACAAAATGGTAGAGTTAGAGGCAGATGTACATACAGATGGCTACACTCATCTCATCACCTCCTAATCTCCAGTCAAAAAGTGAAAAAAGGTACATTGTTCAGGTGAGAGAAGTCTTTGGAGGGCCTGGATCAACCCCAACTGGCATCTGAAATGGCTCATATTCATTAGTCCATTCCCTGCACAGCTTCCCCCTTGCTTGGGCCTCAGGCTCAGTCTTGTCAAGGTGATCCACCCCAGAGCCTTGTTATCAAGACAAGAGTTCACATCACAAATCTGAAGGAGCGTTTTCATTTCTACCTTGTACTTTCCAGATACAAAAAAGCTGCTATCATTAACTAAAATATTAACTAGTTCCCACACATTAATTTTGGATTGCCTGAAAAAGTGTTCTAGATGGGCAGTTGTGTATCAGAGAGACCACACACTTTGTTCTGAGTTACTTCTTTTGCTTGGGGACACTTCTCAGCAGGGCAGCTAAAAGGGCAGTAAGTTATATTTGTAGAAATTGGCCTTATAGGGGAGAGATTGGTGTTGTCACTACTGTAAGGAAATTCAGATACACTGATGACAGCATTGCCCCATTAATTCCTTCCCAAAGGGGAGGCTGGAACAGCATTATCCAACCTGTATTACATGGCCATTGAGTACATAAAATGTGACTAGTCCAAGCAGAGATGAAAAAAATGGAAAATACTCATTAACAATTTTTAAAATGTTGATTACATGCCAAAATGTTAATTTTTGGATATGTTGGGTGAAATAAAAAATATTAACTTTACCTATTTCTTCTTACTTTTTAAAGTGTGGTTATTAGAAAATTTTAAATTACATATGTGGCTTACATTATATTTCTATTCGGAAGTACTAACCTAGGCATCACATTATGATACAGTGTGGGGAAAAGAAAGTACAAAATGTATTTAATTATAGGGAGAAAGGAAAATTAGAATTCCATGAAGACTGAGCACAAAAGAAGTAGAGAGCTGCAAAACAAGACTCAAAATTATTTGGCAGAATCAATAGTAGGAAAGAAATACCATAGGTCTTTTCTGGTATAACAGATCATTTCAAACTCTAGGAAAACAAATAAACAGTTATTTGGCAACCAGAGTGGACAGGGCATTTGAGAGAGCCAAAGGAGTAGTACATCTATATTAAGTTAGTAAAAATCTGCAGTACATTCTGATAAATTAGGCTGTGTACTATAAGCCTTAGAAAAATTACTAACGAGTTAACAAAAAAGTAAAAAACTCCCTAACTTGGTGAGGGAAAAACTACTGGTACTGATAAATAAATTATGTATAAGTGGCAAGATACAAAATAAATATCCAGAAATTGGTTGCATTTTTATACACCAATAATGAACTATCATAAAGGGATAATTAATAAAAGTCCCATTTACAATTGCATCTAGAAAATGAAATACCTAGGGATAAATTCAACCAAAGTGGTAAAAGACTATTACTCAGAAATTTAGAAGACACTGAAAAAGATACAAATAAATGGAAGCATATACTGTGCTCATGAATAGGAAAAAATGACATTTTTAAAAGTCTACAGAACCCAAAGTAATCTACAGATTCAGGGATGGGCAGGGCAGCAGAGAGTAATGGGAGCAAAAGGGGGACAACTGTAATTGAACAACAATATATTTTTTTAATTAGGAAAAGTAAAAAAATAAATTAAAATTGAAGATAAGTATTAAAAAATACCAATGGCATATTTCACAGAACTAGATCAAATAATCCAAAAAGGTATATGGAACCAGAAAAGACCCTAAAATAGGCACAGCTATCTTGAGAAACAAGAACAAAGTCAGAGGAATCATGCTACATGATCTCAAACTATACTACAAGGCCATAACAATCAAGACAGCATGGTGCTGGCATTGAAATAGACATATATGTATATCAATGCAACAGATTAGAGAGCCCAAAAATAAACCCACACCTTTATAGTCAATTAATATTTGACCAAAGAGGTAAGAACATACAATGGGGTTAAGGTAGTCTTTTCAATAAATGGTGCTGGGAAAATGGGAAAGATACATGCAAAAAAATGAAACTAGAACACCTTCTTACACCACACGCAAGAATAAACTCAAAATGAAGTAAAGACTTAAATGTAAGGCTCGAAACCATAAAAATTCTAAAACAAAACACAGGCAGTAAAGTTTTGGATATTTCTAATAACAATATTTTTCTGATATATGAGTATCTTCTCAGGAAAGGGAAATAAAAGAAAGTAATAAACAAATGGACTACATCAAACAAGAAAAATTGTATAGCATAAGAAACCAGCAACAAAATGAAGACAACCCACTGAATGAGAGAACACATTTGCCAAGGATATATTTGATAAGAGGTTAATATCCAAAATTTATAAAGAACTCATACAACTCAAAACCAAAAGAAAAAAGAAAACCAAACACAAACACACAGAATTCCATTTAAAAATGGGCAAAGGACCTGAATAGATATTTCTCCAAGGAGAACATACAGATGGCCCACAGACATATAAAGATGCTCAATGTCACTAATCATCACAGAAATGCAAATTAAAATCATAATGAAATATCAACTCACACTGGTCAGAACAGTTACCATCAATAATTCAACAAATGTGTTGATGAAGATGGGGAGAAAATGGAACCCTCTCACACTGTTGGTGGGAATTTAGATTGGTCCAGCCACTGTGGAAAGCAGTAAGGAGTTAACTCAAAAAATTAAAAATGCAACTGCTTTATACCCCAGCAATTCCACTTCTGAGTATACAAGGTCTGTCTGGAAAAAGTCCAGCCATTGCTAATACTCATATATTCAAAGAAATCTAAAGTACCTATTCAAAAGAATATATGTGCCCTTGTGTTCATTCTAGCATGATTTATAATAGTCAAACTATAAAAAGCAACCCATGTGCCCATCAATATACAAGTAGATAACAAAGTGGTGGTACATATAGGCAACGAAATATTACTCAGACATAAAAAAAGAAGAAAATTTTGTCCTTTGCGACAGCATGGATGGACCTGGAGAACATACTGCTAAGTGAAATAAGTCAGTCAGAGAAAGACAAGTACCATATGATCTCACTTATATGTGCAATATAAGAACAATATAAATGAACAAATAAAACAGAAACAGACTCATAGATGCAGAGATTGGACTGATGATTGCCAGAGGGGTGGGGGTTGTACGACTGGATGAAAAAGGTGAAGGAATTGAGAAGTACAGATTGATAATTACAGAAATGTCATGGGGATGGTAAAATACAGCATATAAAATAAAGCTAATAATATTGTAATAACTATGTATCGTTGCTAGCTTGGTACTGGAAATAAAATGGAAAACACTTTGTAAAGTATATGTTTGTCTAACTACTATGCTGTACACCTGAAACTAATACAAAATAATATTGAATGTAAATTGTAATTTAAAACATTTTTGAAAATTAAAAACATAAAAAAGAAATTTAAGGGAAAAAAGTAGCCCTGGCTGATATGACTCTGTGGATTGAGTGCCAACCTGCAAACCAGAAGGTCACTGGTTCAATTCCCAGTTGTGGCACATGCCTGGGTTGTGAGCCAGGTTCCCAGTTGGGGGACACATGAGAGGCAACTGACTGATGTTTCTGTCACACATTGACGTTTCTCTCCCTTTCTTTCTCCCTCCCCTCCTCCATCTCTAAAAATAAATAAATAAAATCTTTAAAAAATAAAGAAACTTAGGAAATCAACATATATTTGGGAATTAAACCACATATACCTAAGTAATTATGTAATGTGGAAATCAAACAATACACTGGTAAGTATGTTGTCTCTAAGACCTTACTATCAAAGGATCAAATAAGAAACCACAAAGACTGTGATAAAATACTCTGAGATTAATAAAAATAAAACATGTTATACCAACACAGGTGGGATGCAGCTAAAGCACAAATAGAGGGAAATTTATTACTTTTGAACAGCTATTTTGAAAAAAAGGAATGCTCTTAAATCAAGTACCTAAATTGTCATCTCATAGCACTGGATAAAAGCACAAATTAAAGCTAAACCAAGAACTAATAAAATAGCAAACTAGGACATAGATTAATAAATCAACAAAATCAAAAATGGATTTTGTGAAAAAAAAATCAACAAGACCGATAAACCTTTAGTTAGACTAACCAAGAGAAAAAGAGAGAAGACACAAATTATTATAATCAGGAATAAAAAAGGGGATATTACTACTGGCCTTACACAAATAAAAAGGGTTTCAAGGAAGTACGAAGAAAATCCCATGCCAGCAAATTGTATAACAAAGATAAAATGGAGAAATGCTTAAAATGAAAAAACTACCCAAACTGACTCAAGAAGTAATCAAGTATCTGAATAAACTTATAACAAATAAAGAGACTAAGTTGGCAATTTAAGTCTTCCCACAAAGAGAAGCCCAGGACCAGATAACCTTACTGACAAATACTGCCAAACATTTAAAGAAGAATTAATGCCAATCCTTATAAAAATCCTCCCAAAAAATCAGAAAAGGAGGTAACACATCTCAACTCATTCTATGAGGCTTGTATTACCATAATACCAAAAACAAACACTATAAGAAAACAACTGACCGATATACCCCTATGAAGATAAATTTTAAAGTCCTCAATAAAATAGCAGCAAATTGAATACAGCAACATATAAAAAGGATCATACACCATGACCAAGTGAGAATTGTCCCAGAATCCAAAGGTGGTTTAACATCTGGTAATCAATATCATCATCATCATCATCATCATCATTTAATAGAATAAGGGACACATACACATTAGATGTAGAAGAGGAATTTGATAAAATCCAACATAAATTGATAATAAAAACAACACACTAGGAATACAAGGGAACTTCCTCAACCTAATAAAAGGGATTTACGAAAAACCCACAGCTAACATTATACTTAATGGGAAAAGACTGAAGACATCCTTCTAAGATTAGGAAAATGACAGGAATGTTCATTCTTGCCATTTCTGTTCAACTTTGTCCTGGAGATACAACCATACATTTATGGTCAATTGATTTTTGACAAAGATTCCAAGACCATTCAATGGAGAAAGAATAGTATTTTCAGCAAATAGGCTGGAACAACTGAATATCAATTATAAACCTATATGCAGGAGTTAAATCTATAAAATTCTGAGAAGAATCCATAGGTATACATCTTCATAACTTTGGATTATGCAATGATTTCTCAGATATGACATACACACAAAAATAAATTGAACTGCATAACATTATAACCTTTTGTGTTTTAAAGGACATTATTAGGAAAGTATAAAACTATTTCACAGTATGAGAGAAAATATTTGCAAATTGCATATCTAATAAGGGTCTAGTATCTATAATATATAAATAATTCTTGTAATTCAATAATGAAATTACAAATGACAAAATTAAGAAATTGGGAAAGGATCTCAATAGACTTTTCAACAAAGAAGACTTACATTGGCCAATAAGCACATGACACTGCTCAACATCATTAGCCATCAGGGAAACACACATTGAAACTGCAAGGAGATAGCGCTTTAAATCCACTAGGATGGCTATAATAAGACAGTTAATAACAATTATTGGTGAGGATGTAGAGAAACTGGAACTCTCTTACATTGCTGGTGGGAAAGTAAAATGAATCAGTCACTTTGGAAAATAGTTTGGCAGTTCTTCAAAAGGTTTAACATAGAGTTACCCATGGCTCAGAATTCCACTCCTAGGTATATTCCCAAGGGAAGTGAAAATATCCACACATAGACTTGTGCAGGGATACTCATAGCAGCACTATGCATACTAACCAAGAAGTGGAAGCAACTCAAATGTTTGGCAACTGACAATATGAGGTATATTCATACAATGGAATATTATTCAGCCATAAAAGGAATGAAGTAGTGATACATGCCACAACCTGGATAAACCTCGAAAATATTGTGTTATGTGAAAGAAGTCAGACATAAAAGGCCATATACTGTATGATTCCATTTATATGAAATGTCCAGACAGGCAAATCTATTGAGACAGAAAGTAGATTAGTAGTTCCCAGGGTGGGGGAGAAGGGGCAGTGGGTAGTGAAACTATGAACAGGTATGGAGGAAAGTTAAATGCATATTACTATGTGAAGGAAGCCAATCTGAAAAGGTGATATATTGTATCACTCTAATTCTACGGTATTATGTAAAAGGCAAAACCATGGAAATTTTTAAAAGATTAGTGGTTCCTAGAGATTGGGGGAAGGAAGGATGAATAGACAAAACACAGAAGGCTTTTAAGGCTGTGAAACTATTCCTTGTGATACTATAATGGTAGATGCAGATCACTATACATTTATCTAAACTTACAGAATGCACTTGCTATGCCAAGAGGGAACCCTAATGTAAACTACGGATTTGTGGTGATAATGATGTGTCAATATAGATTGATTGATTGTAACAAATGTACCACTCAGGTGCTAGATGTTGATGGTGGAGGAGGCTCTGGGTGTGTAGGGCAGGAGATATATGGGAATCTTCTATACTTTCTGCTCAAATTTGCTGTGAACCTAAAAGTGTTCTAAAAGTAGTCTATTATTTTTTTAAAAGCAAACCAAAGGAAAACAAAAACCCACAAGATACACTCCTTCTTATACTTCCAATTTTGTGGGTAAAGATTCATGCTCTCTATGCTATTGATAGCTCCTCAGTGTCCCAAGGATGAATATCATTCCCCTTTAGCTTTATTTAAGAGAAAACTCAAATACCTACTCCATGTAAGTCATTACATACTAGGGGATGAGGATAGAAGAATGGTAGTCTCCCACACTAAAACTGATGCTTGATTTAAGAAAATGTCAAGTAAGTCATAGTTGAGACATATTGCATTTTTTTCCTGTATTTTAAAAATCTAGAACTTGTTACCTATTTGTATTGTGCTAACATGAGTGAGGCCATGATTATATTAAGTACTGCAGAAGTCATGTACCTAGAATCATTTTCAAGTGGTCTGATTCACTTCTCATATTCCTTTTACTCCCATAAAACTCCCTTCACTTATCCATTGCGTTTTCCCTTTCCCTCCATTAAAAGAAATAGAGTGATAACCCAAATCCTAAGAATCCAAAAGATAGTTGCCATTCATTACAAAGCAGGGAGAGATTCTGAGTAGGTAGGATGGATAAAAAGACAAGAAAATTGAGAGATTTAATAAAAGGATAATATCTAAAACAAGGGGATGTCATTAAATTATGCCAAAGATGTGTAAAATACATCTTTTCAGTTTTATACCAACCTAAATTTAATCATCACTTAACAGTGGTACCCAGCCAAAGCAATTTAGCATTACTGTACAACACACACTCTAAAACAAAGAAACCACTAACACAGCTCGAGTCCTTTCCTACTCCCAAGGATTTCAGCACTAAATCAGAACAAAAGAAGATGAATGCTAACTATCCCCATCAAGAATCTAGATATATCACACTGCCCTTTATTCATGAGTCTTCTGTGAAGACCACTGTAAGCAGGTAGAAAACTTGCCTGTTCAGCTTGGTCTGACTGGCTGGGAATCAAGTCACCTGAACATCTGGGGGTAACAAGATCAATCCTGTGGGTTATTAGAGGCAAGAGTTGGGCAGATGGGAGCAGAGGACTACAGCCACACAAGCTGAATACATTTGTTCAAAGACACACCAAGGAACATACACTAAGGAACTTCAAGTCCTTTGGAGAAATCTGGAGAACCTGGACAAGCAGCCTCACCCAAAAGACCATCCTAACATTAGGAAAAGAATCCATAAATTCTGCTGCAACCCAGCTGGTTTAGTTTCTTGAAACAGCTTCCTGATATTTATGTTGCCAGTTACTGGCACAGGGTCTTTGGCATAGGAGCTCAATAAATATTTATCAACAATGGTGTGGCTAATGAGAGAACCCTAAAGATGAACACCCCCATGTCAGGGAAAACCAAGGAAGGAAAGGCCACTTTGTCTCACAGCACATGAAATCAATCATATTACATGTCAGATTTTTATAGTGTTAGGTGCTAGGCATTATTGCTAATTTTCATCATAGTTTAAGTAGTTGCCATTTTTTGACCCTATTCTATTTATGAAGCAACTAAGGTTAAGGAAGACTGCACACTATGCCCATGGTCACTATGATCAGGAGTGGCTGAAGCCCACATTGTCCCTACTATATCACACAGCCTTTTCTTACTCTGCTCCTTGCAACACCAATAGGACCCATTCCTGTGCAGGGTATAGACTCATCTTTCTATCTTGAAAGCTGTGCCCTTAAAAAAATCTCTATGGTGCTATTTGTGACAGTATGGATGGAACTGGAGACTACTATGCTAAGTGAAATAAGTCAGTTGGTGAAAGACAAATACCATATGATCTCACTTACAAAGAGGAATCTAATGAACAAGATAAACTAACAAGCAAAATAGAACCAAAGGCATGGAAACATGGAACAGGCTGACAGCTGCCAGAGGGGAGAGAGGAGGGGAATTATGGTGGGAAGGAGGGGAAAGGACTAGTCAAAGAATGTGTATGAATGACCCATGGACATGGACAATAGTGTGGGAATTGACTGTGGGAGGGGGTGGTGGGATGGGTGGAGGAGTGCAAAGGGGGAAAAATTGGGATAACCATAATAGAATAACAATAAAAGATGAATGTTTGTTGTCAATATTGTTTGTGGTATCTTAAAGGGTCTTTGGTCAATGACAACCAGAGCTGAGACAATTCTGAATGGGGTTTTTCACAGAAAAGCAATTAATTTTTTTTAAATCAATGGATTACAGATGCAAAACAAATGGTGGAAGAAGGAACAGACTTTAAAACTTGATAAATACAGATGTATGAGGGAAATGTTTCCACCAGTGTGTAGTTTTTCACCCTCCCTGATATGGGGCTTGTTAACATCTTTTTATACTGAAGGAAAATACAACATGTATTCTACAACTTCTATCTGGCAGCTTGTATCTGTCAAGTTCGAGTATGCCAATTTATCACAATTATTGCTTTATTTTTAATCAGAGTTAGGACACTAGTTTCCTGCTCTTTTCCCTAGAGAACTTTACTTCTACAAAACTTGTAAAAATACTGTACAAAGGTGATTTAAAGTGTTCATAATTTTCAAAAAAATCTACTACAAGGTTGCTACAGTCAATAAACCCATTCATTTTACATTAAGAATTTGTTAAGGAGAATAGGACAGTTGAGTATATCAGAAACTCAGTAACCAAAGAACTCTTTCCATGTTTGGAAATAGATCATTAAAGGGTTTAATGAATAATAATAAATGCACAGAGATTAGTATTTCACCATTATTTGGATTTCTGATCTGAAAGGGGGGGGGTGGAGATGCCATATATCTTTTAAAGTATCTTTTGAACCTGAGTTCATCAAGAATGGATTTTTTTTTTAAAGGTGAATGAAATAGGTCCTGATCCTGAGAGAAGTCTAAGCTCCAAGTAGATTTCGAAAAATTTAATTAGGATTTATACAAATAGAAGAAAAAGCAGAGAGGAAAAGCTAATCCCATTGGAAGTTCACATGTAATTCTCAAGGCCCGAATGTAGGAAACAGGATGAATAGTAACTGAGAAAGCAGGCAGGAATGAAAGACCAATATCCTGGCAATATCCTGGCTTCCACGCTACCTGATTCCCACCAGCTGAATCAGCTTAGGTCCACTTGCACAGGAAGCCCGGCTCCACCCACACATTCTAAGACTGGGTCTGGCCCTGGCCAATTGATAATCTTCAGGAGCTCCTGCAGTATAGAGCCCCTGAAGTGGCCTTGTAGCTGGCATCTACTTACAAGTCTCGTTTGTCTTTGTTCTTTAACCTGGAAAATGATACTAATGATAATCCCCTCCTTATCAGTACCCTCTTAAACATTGAATGAGTTAAGCCATGTAAAGTGCTTAGAACCGGGTGTGGCACAGGGCAATGAATAATAAATAAATAATCACTCTCATCATTGTTACCTTCTTCATTGCACGGATTAAGTTACTTTTCTAAGGCCACTATCCTTTGGCAGCAGGTAAACGCTGTATCTCAATACTCTGATTCCTGGACTGATGTTATTTCCACTGTGCAATTTCCACAGCAGGTGATTTCAGAAGCACCAACAAGTCCTAGATACACTTAAACGTTTCCTCTTACAACTGAGTCACAGTGACTCAGCTCTCCACACTTGATAACCCTTTTGAACAGTTTTCTGGCAATATATAATTTGCTAAGTGAAGTGAGTTTGTTTCTCAGAAGAGGGAACACATTAAACTAGAAACAGAAATAGGCTTCCTGTGATGACTGAACTATGATCAAATATCATTATTTTAAACCAAATGCAGTACCTGAATGAACACAACTCTGAATAAGGTACAATTTTGAAGGAGAGGAAGAAAGGACAGGCTTCGAGGAGGGGTTGATTGGTCAGAGGTGGTGTGTGGGCAGCTAGAAAAAAAAAACAACAAATGTCTGCCAAAAAAGTTAAGAGTAATTTGTTCACAAGCACTCAGTTTTCATCCCATGAACCTGGGACTCAAATTTAGATCTGATCACCTGTAACTTTCCAGAAGCATAAGAAAAACCCACACCCAGAACTCAGAAATATGTATACTCGATTACTGATAAGTTGATTTCCATGCCATCAAAGTCTCCTTCAGCTTTGCTTCACGAGATTTAATGATGAAAATAATTTACAGCATAGGTGTGGGTTAGAAAAAGAAGTGTTCATGCATTAACTCTATAAGAATAGCAAAATGGACTCTTAAAAATCATCCTTATATTTTTTTCTTTGAAATAAAAAGATAGCACATTAACTACAAGCAGTGCCTGGGCTGTGTATTTCATGAGGTTTATTTGTACTGCATATCTTTGATGGGCTCTGTTTGTGACTGAAAGTACAAACATACTGACTACAATCACTCTTTCCTACATTTAGGAATAAAATTAATTATCTGCAAAAAGCAGAAAGGCTTAGATAGACTCTCAGTCAGTCAATGATAATAGATAGCACCCAAATATAATGGCTCTGTTCCCTACTTTATCTGTTTTAAACATTCTGAGTGGAATGAAAAAAGGAAAAATTAATTCACTCTTTGAATATTCTTTAGAAAAGCTTTAAATTTGGTAATAAGAAGGCATCAACAACCCTCCCCCAACACCCTACCCCAAGCATGAAATATGAAACAGCCTTCCTGGGTTTGCACTCACCAAAGGGATATTTGTTCATCTTCTAGATTCTAGCATTGCTTGTATTGGTTTAGTTAACTTCATATAGTGAATTATTTGAATGACACAGTTAATATTTATACATGTATTATTTTACCAGCTGTTTTATAATAGGCATAAATGCTGCTATATTTAGCATGCTTTATCTATTTTATGTTCACAGTTTGTTATTTTATGAAACATTTTTACAATGTTATTCAGGCATATTTTTGGATTTCGACACTTCACCCATTTCAGATGCATGACTTAATGATTTCTACTAAATTTATGCAACCATCATTGCAAACCAGTTCTAGAACATTGTCATTACCACTGTAAGATCCCTCAATGCCCATTACAGCATTTTTAGAAGTCTGATGCATTTTGAACTCCAAGTCCCAAAGGGACATTTTAAAAGGACATTAAGAAGTTTGTGTTATAACCAAAATGAAGGTTATTTGTCTTTCTCTGTTAATGCCCTACCCCCTGCCAACCTGGAAAGGAATGGTAAATTGTGAGACTTAGTGTGAGTGCCCAGTACCAGCACTCAGAAAGTTGTGGCTGCTGGTAATAATAAAGTTTGTATTTTACCTTACAAAGGCTGCAACACCCTGCAAGAAAACTACCCAAATTCCCTCATCTTGGCCTTTGTGAAACTCATTACTACAGCAGAATTTTAACCATACCCCCCGCTTGAGGAAATTGATGTACTATAGTGCAAATTCAGTTAAAAATGCTTCTGTGATATTCAAAATACATTTTCAACTTTTCAGATGGGCTAGAGGGAATTGCACTTTAAGAAACAGTCCAAGTAGAAAGCATTTTCTGCCAGAGACCTGAGCAAAATAGCAAAATGCATAGGTATAAGAGGTTAGTGAGCCAAGGTACCTGTGGTGCTATTGTGTGTGAATGATGTAGCACTATAGTTACCAAGAGTAACCTTATTCCAATGAGGGAAAGAAAAAGATCACAGAGGAATCACACTGTGTACATGGCTCCAAGTTTTCTGAGCCATTTTAGGTTTTGCAACGAAGAAAACAAATATTTGGGGGCTTTTCTGCCTTTGCCAGGTAGGAGGCTGCTTTCATTGTGAGCTCTGATCCCCTGGCCACCCAATATAAAAAAGGCATTTCTGACTTCCTCACTGTCATCCTGGGAGCACATGGATTCCCAGAATATCAGGTCATGGGGAGGCCTTGTTGGACTTTGCCTACTTGGGTGAAGAAATAAGGAATATTCCTGATTTCTAACCTTTCTGAATATACTCTGAGGACAAATCAGCCCTTCATATCACTCCCAGCAGACATGCATAAGCATCTATTTGCTGCTCTGTGATTACCACTTGTGTCACCTTAGAAGTGCAGTAAAACAGAAAAACCTCACTGGCCCAAGCCACTGGGAAATACAAACTCCCAAGCTCAGAGCCTGAACAAGTAAGAAAATATATGATAGCTTAGATACCAAAAGAGAAAGCAATAGAGTAGTAGCGACACCCAAAGGAGCAGAGTTTGCTTCTAAGCAGAGGCAACAGTCAGGCTCCCCTTCCATACTTTCCTTTTTCAAGTATTCTCTAAAGAGCTGAGAAAACTGCTACTGTTCTCTCTTTGGATGTGCCTTCTGCTACACTCCAGCACGTGCCACATAGCCCTGCCTTTTGGCCAAGCAGTCAGGGCTGAGCTAAGTGCCTTCACTACCTTCAGATTTTCTTACCTGAGCCTCCAACAGCATTGTGAACCTGAGATGTTCTTGCAGCCACCCAAGGCTGGAGGATCATGTGTTGCGGGACAATTTTCTATGGGTCTTGTATCTCTGCATGTCTTATAAACAGAGGTACTTTTTTCCCCACAGACTATATTTTTTTTCAAGTATCTTTGTACAGTGAATAGCCTTAGAAGGCAGAGAGACAGTGCATCCCTTCAGAGAAAAGAGCAGGCAGGTTTACCGCCTATTGTAACAGACTTCAGTTCCCTAAACATAAGGCTCCTCTCCTGTAATGCAACTCACCAAGTGTGCAGGAGTCATCTGGCCCTCTTTGCCCTATCCCATGGGAAGTGGAGCTTGGGGACCGCACACAAGTGGTGATACTCTGGCCACTGCTAGTGTTGCGAGAAATGAACCATCCTTCATCTCTGAGCTACTGATCCTATGTCTTTAACCACCATCAATGAAACTGTAGACCGCTAAATTGTTGGCTTTCAATTAGGGTAAACATCTCAGATCCTTCACAGCTTTTGAAAATACATGTCTCTGCCATATCAGTCCATATGCCACAGAAAGGAGGAAAACTTTCTAAAGATTCAGAACATACAGAAAAACTGGTAATCGCAGTGCCATTTCTTGTAAAGGCAAGTAATTGTAGAGTTGTGAAGAGCCCACCTAATTTCCTATTGTGAGCCATAATATATATAATTTCAGGATGAAGCATTAAAAAAGCTTTCCTTGTGTGACTGTTGCTTGAAACTTGCCATGAAATTAACATTTAGTGCCTAAAAGCGGTGCCATTTTTTTCCATTTATATCCTTCTCTGCAATAAATAGGTAATCTACATTTAAAAACTATATATTTCACCCGTGGGAAGCACTAAAGCTATTTTCTTGTGGAGGAATAAAGGATGGCAGCCTGTAAACATTTTTGCCTTTCCAGAAATGGACCTCATACAAACAAAGTTGCTTACCACAGTTCTGGGTGCTGACCCACAGACACTAACTAGGCAGTGAGCCATTTCCTTGTTTTTATCACTTTGAAATCACTTGGTGCTGAAGCCACTTGTGTGAATTCAGACAAGGTATCTCTATCTGAGACTAAAAAATGAAAGTCCAAACTGATAGCATAAGGGGAAAAACACTGACATTCTGACACCTGAGAAATAACCTCAGCCTTCAAAAGCAGAGAGGAACATAGGGGCTAATCTTGGAAATTCTGATGAGTTATAGTCACCCACACAGACAGCAAAATATAAGAATTTGATAGAGTGAATTATTATCAAGGATCAACAGAGAATCTTCCACAGAGCTTCCTAGCACACATAAATAAATACTGACTTCACTGAAGATATCTTTAGAAATTCTAGCAAAGGAAAAAGACATATTTGAATACCAGAGTATGTTACATCCTCAAGTAGGCAATATCACTACTAAGGAAGTACCATAATGGAGACCTGGATGTACTGTTAAGGTCCAGAATAAAAGGCAAATGTGCTAAAAACTCTCTGTTGGTTTAACAGGCAGATTTCAAACACTGCAACTGGAACATAGCGTATTCCTCACCACTGGCACTGCTCATATAGATTCTAGGCAATGTCATTTCACTGTGTCACTGGGTCTTCCATCACTTACGTAAACATTCCTTTTTTGCCAAGAAATTACTCTGTACATTTAAGTATTATGAACACTAAAAATCTCATGCCTTTTAGTAGTTAATTGGGAAATATTATAGCAAAAGTCTCCAAGGAGGGAGAATGAATTTAAAAAAAAAAAAAAAAACCTGATTGTGCAGCTGGAAAAACAGTAGAGAGTAATACAGGATATTAAATGAGATAATAAAAACCTACTTAGTCTGTGGTTGGGTAATGAAGATTCTGGGGAAGGGAGAGTGGAACTATTTGAGGGAGCAATACAGAGTAATGGTTGAAAAATGAGCTTTGGAGTTAGGCTGATCCTGTTTTGAATCTGAGCTCTGCTACCTGCTAGCCAAGTGAGCTGTGAGGGCAGCAACAGAGATGTGGTTATCTTCCAGCCACTCCGTGGTACCCCCAGTGTCGATCATATAATTTCCACAATTACATGCTCAATAAATGTTTCCTGAAATAAGTCCAATTTCAGATAGTGCTAAAGTAAATATTACAATGAGGAAAAAAGGGAGAAATATTGGTGGTAGAAAAGGCTGCAATTTTGCATAATATTCAATAAGGCATGTAGCAGGCTAAGGTAATGAAATTGTGGGAGAGGAAGCACTAATACTAAGAAGTTCTGAGATGAATCAATAAAAAAATTACATGAGTACAAATGAAAAAATAAAAGTGCAAACAGCCATGGGAGAATATGTGAGCCATTACTTTGGGGATAAAGAAACTAAATAAAATCATCATAGAAAGTTTTGGGAAACTTTCTGGGAGAGTAATAAACATCCAACATGCTGAGTATTATTCCTTCAATCAGTAGATAAATTATAATGTGAAATATACAATAGCTATGCATATAATCCATACATATATATATATATGGTAATGACAATCAAAATGGTTTTTGCATTTAAAAAGAAGGTTGTGGCATTCAACAATGTGGGTGTTGTGCAACAACAATGTTGAAAATATATGTATTGAAAACTGTAAGAATTTATATTTGTTTAAAGTATAAGGTGTGGAATTCAATAATGTGCCCACAAATTTAACAGTGGTATTTTTCCCCAAACACTATTAAAGACCTAGTTGATACTTACTTGAGCCCAGATATTTAACCTAGTTCACAAATGTAGATAAACAGTCAAGATGGATCTATTCATAGTCCAGTCCTATCATTAATACTTACTTGGGCTTTTCAGTACAATTTTTTCTCTCATTCACTTCTCCCTATTCTCCTTTCTCTTCTTTCTCTATCCCTCTCTCCCTGCTGCTCTCTCACATATACACACATACATGTTTTCATACACTATTTTTACTCACTTTGTGGACACAAATAATATTATACATCTTGACACTTAAAACTAAGTTTAAGAAGAACTCACTGTCCATTTGGCACTTAGAAAAATGTAATAGAAAGGGAACTGGACTGGGGCTATGTGAGTTCCTGCCATGTGCCTCAAACTCTGCCCGGTACTTTGAACGTATCATTCCAATTATTCTATAAACCAACCCCATTCTCTATGTGAGGAATCTGAGGTCCAACTTTGCCATTAACCGTCACTCACTTTCAACCTCTGGGCTCTACCTTATATCCCAAATAAGGTAACTGGAATTGCTCCCAAGGGAGTATCAGAATCAACTGGAGCATTTTTTTAAATGACAAATTCTCCAGTCTTTCCACACAGACCTACAGTATTGAAATCCTCAGAGGACTCCAGAGTCTGTTTAACAAGTTCCCAAAGTGACTGTGATAGTGAGCCAGGTTTGCAAACGGACGTTCACCACCTCCAGGAGTGCTGCCAGTGACAACACCCCAATGTTTGTTTGCCTGCTTTCACTGGGGAGAATTGAAAAGTCTGATAGAAAACTAAAGCACTAACAGGCCACACTTTCAAAAATTTAACAGTGCCCCATTCACTTAGAAGACCAAAATGTCCTTCATAACATGGGACACACAGTAGCCACCAAAACAACTGGGTGAAGTCCCTGTATGGCAGACATCATGGCAAAGCTTATAGCTAGCTAGAAAGACTGTCCCAACAGAGAGCAAGAAGAACATATCATCAAAGACATCTCTCACCACAACTTAACCTCAAGTAGGACTGACTCGCAAGGGTTTACATATTAACACAATGGAAAAGAGAGGGTGTTACAGCCACATCTCAATAATGTTTTAGTTTTAAATCCACTTTGATTTTGGGGCATTCTGTGGGTTAATACAAAAAGAGTTCTGCAGTCTACTCAGCACTCACTTCGCCTCTCCCCCTTTCTGGATCGTACAGACTATGGGCTAGATCACACCAAGCCCATGATTCCTACACCATCACCATTCAGTATGTATTACTTAGAGTTGGTAATCATAAAATAGTAACAAGGCAGAGTTTACATATACTTTCTGTTCTAGCTCAGGCATCCCCTAGGGAAGCCACATCTCATGCTCTCATATTCACCTAGGAGCTGGGGCAAGCAGGCCCTTACCGGCCAAAACAGAAAGGGACTGCATCACTAAGCACCTCTTGACAGCCAAGACCTTTCTTCTTAAATAATAATGACATGAAATTTATTCTCTCTACACATGTGCATGCATGCACACACAAACACTTGCATACCTAAAACACAGCCAGTTTGGCACTCTGAAATAGCTATCCAATTTAAGTTCAAAATATTTTTGTACAATCCTAATGGAGTTTTTAGAGTGAAAGACTGAGAGGGTCTAATGGGAGACAGACTAGTACCGTGGGAAGAGTGCTAGTTAGATTGTAGAAGCAGAAAACCTTGGATTCTACTCCTGGCTCTATTAATCATATAACTTGGGGCAAATCTCCCTGAACTTTATTTCTTCATTTGTAAATCAACGGGATTGGATGACCTAATCTCTCACAGCCTTTCCAACATACACATTATAGTGAAATGTCCATTGTGGTGAAATGCATTCAGTTGCATGTGTGTCAGTCAACTAGACTGACCTTTCCAAGACTTAAGAACTATGTTTATGCTGGTGTAGCTCACTGCATTGGGCATCATCTGCAGACCAAAAGGTCTCCAGTTCAATTCCCAGTTGGTCAGGGCATGTGCCTGTGTGGCGGCCAGGTCCCCAGTTGGGGGCATGAGAGGCAAAAGATTGTTGTTTCTTTCATGTAACAATATTTCTGCCCCCCTCTTTCTCCCTCCCTTCCACTCTCTCTAAAGGTAAATACATAAAATATATTTTTTTAAAAAGAGCTATGTCTTGCATGACTGAATACCCAACACCTGGCAAAGTGCCATACACAAAGCAGCTGCTTAATTAAAGTTTTTAAAATAAATCTTCATGCCCAGAACCAGATCAAAACCATGCACTTAATCCCTTATCAGCTCCCCAACCTATATTTTGTGTTGAAGAGGAGAATACATGTTTTCAAGACCAGTTATGTTGCTGTCAAGTAACCAATAGTGCAGGCAAACTTTAAACACTCCTATGCCATGTCTTTAATATTGTCTCCTTAATTTTCCTCATATTGAAGACGTTTCCACAGTCCTGGCACCCTTGTTTTGTGCCCGACACATCGTGAGCCCACAATCAATATAAAGTTAATGACTATATAAATGCACTAACTTTTCATTTTGCTAGTTCTGTGAGATTTACTTTTGTATGACATCCCAGAATCTGTCCTTGAAGTGTAAAGCAGTCAAGGAAATAATTAGCCATCGAAGAACACTATCGTTAGATAGGGCATTTCTGTTCATTTTACTATAAAAGATTTTCTCAGCAAATGTGTTTTAAATGGCTAACATTGTGAATGGGCCAATTGGAGCTCTATAAGTAGCCATGCTGTGGGTTGCATCATTTCTGTCCTCCCTCCTAGTTTGATTCACCAAAGAAACCAACCAATCACCCCTATCATTTTCCAGTATTTAAAGACAAGGCTAAATGGCCCAGTTTGCCCTACATATTCTGGGTAAGCAATGGCCCAGAGTACACAGCAGTTGCACTCTATAGAAGCTAAGAGTATGAGTCAAACAAACCTGGGTTTGAATCCCAGTTTCCCTCACCTGCAGTTAAGTAGCATTGAGATCTTAGGCAAGGTATTTAATCTCTCTAAGCTTCATTTCCTGCTAGTAAAACAGGGGCACTATGAGGACCTGTGAGGAGATAGCGTTATGCAAACTGGGCAGCAGAGTATCTGAAATGTAGTAGGACCTCAGCAATTGTAGGGTTTTAAATGATTCTGTCACCACCTTCCACAAAGCTGGCAGCATTCAGGAATCATTCACCACTACCTTAGTAGCCAAGATCTGGCTAGAAACTCCTGGCTGTACATTCTACTCTAAATTGAAAAGTGTGTGCCTCCTGCGGTTCCGAATGTATGCACTTGAGCTTGGCAGGTGTAATGTAACTAATAATGTGGAACTGAAACCAAGCAAATTGCTGACTCACTTGCAGAAATGTCCCATCACAAACCCCATCAGGCTGACTCATTTAATCAAGGCTGTAAAAAAAAGAAACAACTGCTGGAAAACATGAATGTTTTGCCTTGCTTATGTTCCTAAGTAGGTTTAATTAGTGGGTTCTAGCTGGGTCTTCTGCATTCAAAGTCATTTCTTAAAATGGTAACATGGTATGTAAGACTGAGAATATGAGAGTGAAGTCAGAATCAGAAAATTGGCGATAACCTAATTAAAGGGAGATCTAATTAATTTCTGAATCCTGCATCTTCCACTAACTATAGCTGGCTACCTTGGGCAAGTCACACTTGTCCTGAGCTTAGTCTTCCTCGTTTATAAAATGGAGATTGTAGCTCCTGACTCAGAGGGCTGTCATGAAGATCATGATAACTAACAACAGTGGTAATCACAGCTAACATTTACTGAAGACTTACCGTGGACCAGGCACATGCTAAGTGCTTTAACATGTTATTCCCTATGAACAAGATATTCTTTTTATCCTTATTTTATAAGTCAGAAATATGAGGATCATAAAGATAAAATTATTCACCCAAGTTCCCATAATAAGCAAATGGGTGGAGCTAAAGTTCAAAGTCAGGCATCATGACTCCATAACCTGTGGTCTTAATGTGCTGCCTAACTCTGGGAGGTCATTCAGCCCATCATCCCTTCCCATCCCCTGATCTTTTTCTCACTTCTCTCCAACAGCACCTGCTACTAGCTATGCTGCCACATCCCAATAGAACCCAGTTCCTCTGAAAACTGTAGACTGGTACTCACAGTGGTGGTCAGCTTGCCTCCATTCTTCTGGACATATTGGATGGAATCATGGATCGTCGAAAAGAGACCAAGCAGTACGTTCTCCATGTCATAGATTCTGTACATGCCGTTCACCAACTCTTCCAGAGACAGAATGTATTCTCTCCAGTACTTGTCAATCTCCACCACACCTGCCATACAGCCTTGCATCACCACGTTGCAGTAGCCACCACAAGGCTTAACCATCATCAGTCCTTGGCAGTAAGAGCAGTACCACATTCTGGTGAGCATTCGGCCACAGTCCTTACTGAACTTCAGGTGATCAGTTGTGTTGATCACTTCGATTCCAAGATTCAGGGCCTGAAGAAAGATCCTAGTAACTTGCAGTGACTTGGAAACCTGGGTCATAATAAGCTTGGGGAAGCTTCCAAAAACTTTGAGGTCACGTCTTGCCCCACGGAGGCACTCATTGATGTCCAAGGCCGACTCAGGCAGGCCCGGGTTCATTAGCTGGGTGTAGATGACTGGAAACAGGCTATCAAACAGTTCATTGACCATGTCATCCACGTTGATGTCAGAACCCAGGATGTAGAGAGACACGTCAGTAAAAAATTCACCCACAAACTCAAAAGCTTGAGGGGTCAGGCTTGGATAGTTGTTTTTGAACATGGCATTGGTGTAGTTCTTGGCATGGCGAACGACAATTTCAAAGGCCTCTGTAAAATAAGAGACAGACAAATGCCCACAAATTAAAACATGAAAATCTAGGCTGTAATTGAATTTGAAATTTCTCTAATGCTGTGGTGATTAAGGTCCCATTTGCCTTAAATAATTGATTCATATTGCCTCGACTCCTGCATTTACTGCTTGTTCCTATAAATCAATTTTCCTTCCTGAACATAAAGTCTGAACCCTGATATGTACATAAATTCTTAGACACACATATTATATTTCAAATGACAAAAGCCAGGATTCAGTTAACATTTTGGGCTCTCATGAAAATACGGATTAAAAATAGGCTAAAGGAGAAGTTATTTTTTTTCTCACATTGATTTATTCAGTTAAAAATATCTTGTATTTCATGACATTTCATTTTGTGACAGAGATAAGTATTTGACAACAAACTACATAGTATATACACTTCCATAACAATTTAAGCTGTTCAGCTCTGGAAAAGGAGCAACTTCTTATGTTAGAATAAAAGCCATCACAAATTGAATCATTTTGGTACATTTTCTCTAGATAACTTTAAAGGGAAATATCTGATAGATTGCCAGATCTGAAAATGGAATTTATACCTTAAATGGGTATCTGGATGGAAAAAAATCCATGAACTTATCCATACATTCAATATTGAAAATAACACATCTGGTATTTGCAAGCTGAACATCTGGAATTATAACTGCTAAGCTTCTTTGGTAAGTATGGCTTCCACATGGCTTAGAAGCCTTATCTACTCTACAGAAGCTACAAATTCAGGATTAAATCTGCTGCCCTTACCCCTTGGCATAAGGCCCAATTAGTGTCATTGGTTTGAGACAGGAAAAATAATGTCACCAGGTCATTTCCTCTAAACAGAAACAATCCAGACATAAATTATTCCAAATAATCAGAGTTCTACATTTATATGAGGGAACGGAAAATAACCACAATAATACATTTTTCAAGAAATAAGACAGTTTAAAAACAAACAAAAATAACCAAGAATCCTGAGACATTTAAAGTTAACTTGGCACTCTCATTTCTTCCCAAAGTGCAAGGGCCCATGACAGATGCACTCCAAATGATGCCAATTCACGAGCCTTGAAAAAATCAATTTTTTACCACTTTCAGACTACTAAGAAGATTGTATGTACTCCAACAGCTCCTTGGGATCACTTAGTCCACCATCTCAGTCACCTGTGGCAGAAGTGAGCCCCAGGATATGCCACCCTCATCTGCCCAAGATCTTCCATAAGGTAGAACATGTTTGCTAGATTTTCCCATTGAGCTTATGACTTGCCCTGCAATGTTGAACAGATGCCATTGCAATTCTACTGGGCTTCCAAGCCTACCTGAGAAAGTTAATTTTCATTTCCATAAATTGCTATATGTTCATATTTTTTTGTTTAGAACATTAAGCAATTCCTGGAAAGTTTATCTATCATCTAACAATCTCTTCCCAACCCCATACTCTATTTTACCTTCAATCCTTGATGCTAAAGGTTTTATAAGGCCAAGAAATCATATAGCCCAAAACAAAGGATCAGTTAATGAATCCTATAAAATCATCAGAAATAGGGAGATTTTAAACTACTCATTCATTTTAATTTTAGCTAGCAATCATTTACTATACATTAGGTGCTGTGCTAGGTACTAGGTATATGTAAGTGCTGGGAAGATGGAGGCAAATGATACACCATACTTATATTAAAAATGCTCAGGCTATATGGTTTAGCATCTCTAAGTACATTATAATACCTACTTTTTGCAACAACTTACAGATTTGGTATTGTAACTCCCATTTTATAGATGATGAGATTTAGACTCAGCAGACTTTAAGCAATTTTCTAGGGTCACAAAATTTCTAAGTACAAGTAGTCAACTCAGACTACTATTGCTCAGCAGTGGTTACATTCTAGCTGTACTTGGCCCTATAGCCAACACATAATTTCAAAAACCTTTATAAAAAGTTCCTTTTAAAGTTCATTATCATTCCATTGGCCTCTTCTCTATGAATGGAAATGTATTAGTAGAAATTGCCGTCCAAAGACCAACAAAGCAGCATTATACTTTCACGTTTCTCTTAGGGAAGCATAAAATAAGAGAAGGAAGACTGATACTGCAATGCCATCCTGTAGATCTCAATCATGTAAGCTACCCTAAACTGCATTTTAGACAAGGCAGATTTCATCTCTAGCACAGGGCATTGGTTCTCTAATGTGTAAAATATATGACAGTGAAATTCCACAGACTACGCTGCCATAATATTTTTTTAAAGTTTCTCTTACTAGCACTGTTGGATCAATAGAAAAAAAATACAAAAGATCATGAACTCTTCTGCAGAAAGTAACAACACACACTGCAGCGGGGGAAAGGGCCAGGCATTCATATCTAACCTCAAGCTCACACGTGCTCCCTGTTCCAACCTTCATGGGTCAGAATCCATTCAGCACATCTCTGGGTTTTGACCAACTCCTTTTACTTCTCTATCACAGGGCAACAGACCAAACCAAAACCACTCAAGCAAAGGTTCCTTGGGGACTTACAGGAACTAACACCAGGTGAAAATTGATGCTCAGCTTCAGGTTGGCAACTTGAAGTTTCATGGAATGAAGCCAAAGGCTTGAATTATTGCAAGGAAGTTCAGCTCATTGATTTCTTTGGTCAGATAATAATATACCCTTAAGGTAGGGGAGGTTTTCCTCTGTCTTTTTCCCAGGAAGAGGTCAAGAGTTATGCCCAGGAAAAAAATGGAGCAATATAAAATGAGAAATATTGTGAACACTTTGGCACTAACAGGGAAAATTCTAAAAAATTAGAAAATTGTGTAAAACAACAAAAATGTTTTACAATGTAAATGATACAGACAAATCAATCTAATAAATTGAATTAATGCACATCAAAATATAGCAAGGTTTCTAGATTTGTAAGTGCTCCCATTACCATCCCCATCACCACTGTTTGGACACACTCTACTACTGTTGACACCCTCCATAAATTGTAGTGGTCAAAAAGGGACACAATTCTCCAGATGTACTTTGATATGTGAAGTATGCAATGAGGTTATTTCCTCTCTTTAAATGGTTCAACAACTTCTACTTCCCCCTGACCAGGGCATAGAGCATACCACTGTAGCAAAATGATCGGTTCGCCCTTAATATTTGGTGCTGATGTTTCTGTATTCAAATCTGGACAGAAAGAAATGTGTTTTCATGGAACTTTTCAGTAGAAGGCTGGACATTTTTTTTAAAAAAGGAGAATATACTTGTGGTTGGAAAAATAACAATAAGTGCAACATTGAGTTCCCATCAAGCTCTTCAGGATAACGTAGTCCTTATAGAAGCAGGTTACTTTTTTCAAGGCAGTTTTTTTGGCATTGTAAGAATGGTAAATACTTTTAGAGGAAGAACTTTTTAATTTGTAGGTAAATGCCACACAGTGGGTTGGGTTCCAAAACAGTCTTTGTTTTCAACCACATGTACCTTAATTGAAAAAGAAAACTAAATTTATGAGGTACCAGAAATTTACATGTAAGGATCTGCAATAAACTTGCTCACATATGTCCTCTCATTTAACTTTAACATAAACATATGTGTTTGGAATTATTTTTATTTGGGGAAGGAAATGAGGCACAGACAGGTTAAGTTACTCACACAAGATAATACCTATAGTCAAATGCTAGGGCCTGAATTTGAATGTAGATCAGTCTAACACCAAGACTGTTGCTAATTCTACAACATACTTTAGCCTTGAAAACTGGATGTTGGAAACTTCTGGTCTCAGCTACAACATATAAAGAACTTGTAAGTCATCATTCCCATTAACAACAACAACAACAACAACAAAATATCTGATGAAACTGAAAATCAGTTGTTTTTCTTACACCCATCAAGGAATTAAGATTATAGGGCAACTTCTACTCTGAAATCTAGGAACACAGACAAATTACAGAGAATTGTGGCTGAGATCAGCTTACCTAAAGCAGAAGCTGCTGGAGTCATAAACTAGTACAAACACTTAAATGATAATTTTGACAAGCTGATAGAGGTTGAAATGGACTAGCTTGAGAGAAAAAAACTCCTGGGTCCCCAGTCTAGTAGGTCCCTTATACTTCTACAAGATTTACCTCTAGAAAATAAAGTCCTCATGGTAAAGATATAAGAAAAGTCTCTTTGTTTTCCAGGCAAGGGGAGGAAAAAATTGATTTGGAAATACACCATGTGCACTTCTCCATAACAAATGCCTGTCCAAGGCACACAACTTTACCAAAGCCTAATTCCCAGGAGAAGGGCTTAGAGAACTCCACCCCTCCAGCCTTCCTGTCATACCTACAGGGCCAAAAGGATGCTCAAAGACTTAGGCCCATTAAAAAACTAAGATTAATCATAAGATTATAGACCACTTCCATTCCCTCCATACCTTACCACTCAAAAGACACACATCCTATTTGGGAAGCAAGTCCTAGGGAAACTCCAAAACAACAGGTAAGGGAAGAAAATAAAACAAGAACACCAAAGAAAATTAAGCCTCTGGCACCTATAGCTACAGCAAACATTAAATAGCCCACCTTCTATTCAGATTCACATAAAACTTCACGTTGAAAGCCTAAAGACTTCAAGTTCCTATTACCCAATAATACAATGTATCATGTCCCGCTTTCAACAAACAATTACAGCCCATGCTACAAGGCAAGAAAATGTCTGAACAGACAAACCAATGATCAGAAGCATACTAAGATATGACATACATTTTAGACAAGAAACTTAAAATAACTATTATAAATATGTTAAGGCCTCTAATGGAATAAACAGACAACATACAAAAACAGATAGGTAATATAAATACAGGGGTGGGCAAAATTAGATTTAAAGCCATATTGTATTATGGATACAGTAATAAAGAAATAATACAAGAACAATCAATGTGGTGTACTCACAGCTGTAAACCTACTACACAGATGGAAACTCTAAGAAATATCAAAAATAAATGCTACAAATCAAAAACACAAACAAATAAAATACTCCTCTCCTGGCTCATCAGTATACTGGAAATAATCACAGAAAGAATCAGTGAGGCTAAAAAAAATAGCAACAGAAACTTCCCAAACTGAAATGGGGACAGAAAGAAAGAATTTAAAAAAAGACAAAACAGAAAAGACTATCCAAGAACTGTAAGACAAATTCAAAAGGTGTAAATTATATATAATTGCAATTTCAGAAAAAGAATAGACAATCAAGCAGAAAAAGATCTGATGTTATAACAGCCAAAAATTTAATAAAATTTATGATAAACATGATTTACTGGTTCAGGAAGCTCAGAAGATAACAAGCAGGGTGGATATCAAAATAATTACTCCTAGGCATATCATATTCTAGGTACAGAAAACCAAAGACAAAGAGAAAATCTTCTAAGAAGCTAGAGGAGGGGAGGGAAACTATCTTACTGATATATCAAAGAATAAAGATAAGAATTACATGGAACATCTTGACAGAAACCATGCAAGCAACAAAAGAGAGAAGTAAAATATTTAGTGCTGAAAGAAAAGAAACTACCAACCTAGAATTCTGTTTCCAGAAAAAATATCACTGAAATGGGAAGAAGAACCCTGGCTGGTGTGGCTCAGTGGATTGAGTGCCAGCCTATGAACCAAAGGGTGGCCAGTTCCATTCCCAGTCAGGACACATGCCTGGGTTATGGACCTGGTCCCCAGAAGGGGGTGTACAGGAGGCAACCATACATTGATGTTTCTGTCCCTCTCTCTCCCTCCCTAGACCTCTCTAAAAATAAATGAATAAAATATTTAAAAAAAGAAAAGGGAAGAATAAATAAAGACATCCTTAGATAAAAATAAATACATAAATAATTTTAATTGCAAAAAATGTTAAAGCAGCATTTCAGAAAAATTATGTAAGTCATGGAATAGGATCTACATAAAGAAAAGAACATCTGAGAAAGAATAAAAGTAAAAATATTTTCTTTTTAAAATATTGACCTAATAGATTAACTTTTTGAAAATAATAATAGCAACAATGCATTTAGTGGTTATAGCATATAAAGAAAATAAAATGACAGTAATGTTATAAGGCATGGGAGGGAGAAATTGAGAATTCTTTGTTACAAGGTACCCACACAACCACTAAAGCAATATAGGGTTAGTTGGAAGTGGACTTAGAATAGTTAAAAGTATGTATAGTGCAAAAATTAGGAAAACCACTAAAAATTTCCAAAAAAGAGAATAATTGACATGCTAAAAGAGGAGAAAACTGGAACCAAAAAATTGTTCAGTTAAAAAATAATCATAGGGATGCAAATAAAGCATAGGGAATATAGTCAATAATGTTGTGATAATTATGTATGGTCCAGTTGGGGTATTGGAAACATTGAGGAAAACACTATGTAAAGTATATGATTGTCTAACCACTAAATCTGCACACCTGAAATCAATATAAAGTAAACTAAAAAAACTATAAAGAGATGGATTAAACCTTCTGAGAAAAAAACAGAAGGCAGAAAAACAGAGGAAGATGAAAAACAACCATAGCGAAGAAGTGCAATGAATATAAAGAAGTTTCAAGCGTGGTAGATGTTAATCCAATAACACCACTAATCACTTCATTTATTTTTTTATTGATGTTCAAGTACAGTTGTCTTCATTTTCTCCCCACCACTCCTCCTCACCCCACCCATCCCTACCTCCCACCCTCGATCCTACCCTCCTTTGGCTTTGTCCTTGTGTCCTTTTTACATGTTTATGACTGGCTTAAATATACAAAGTATGACATAGAGATTATCAAAGTAAATATAAAAATAAGACCCAACTACATCTTGCCTGAAGTATAAAGATATAGATAAAGGGATGGAGAAAGAAATAACATTAAGAAAAAACTGGAGTAACAAATTGATTACAGACTAAGCACACTTCGGAAGAAAGAATATTAGCTGGTATAAAAATGAGCATTACATGATAAAGAGGTAAATTTTCCAAGGAGACATTATCCATAATGTGTATCCACCTAACAACAGAGCATCAGAATATGTGAGACAAAAAATGATAAAATTGTAAGGATAAATATACAAATCCACAATTATGTTGGAGACATTAACACTCCTCTATCAGTAACTAACAAATCCATGAGGCAGAAAATTAGAAGGATATAGTTAAACCAAATAGCATCATCAATCAAATAGATCCTATTGACATTTATAAAATACTTCATCTACAGAGTATACATACATTCCTCTCAAGATCATATGAAACATTCACCAACATAGACAACACTCTGGGCCACAAAATATACTTGAACTATTGAAAAACATAGAAATTATAAAAAAGAATGTTCTCACACCACAATAGATTGAAATTACAAATCAATAACAGAAAGATGACAAGACAATATCCAATCATTTTAAAATTAAACAACACATCTATATAGCACATGAAATAAAGAAGAAATCATAAGTGATATTTTAAAATATTTTAACTAAATGAAAATGAGAATACAACTTCTTCAAATTGATGGGATATGAAGAAAACAGTGCTTTGAGGGAAATTTATAACACTGAATGCATATATTAGAAAAGGAAAAAGATCTTAAACCAATAATCTAAGATCCAATCAAAGGAGACTAGAGAAACATGCACAATATAAATCCAAAGCAAGCAAGAGAAATGAAATGATAAATATTAGAGCAGCAACCAATGAAGCTAAAAACAGAGAGTCAACGAAGAATTCAATAAAACAAATGTTAGTTACCTGAAAATATCAGTAAAAAATTTTAAAATATCTATTCATGTGAATCAAGAAAAAAGGAAACTATAATTTATTAACATGAGAAGTAAAACAGGGTTCATTACTACTAATTCCATGGGTACTGAAATGATAATACATGAATATTTTAAAAAGTCCACAAATTTGATAAGAATTGATGAGATGCACCAATTCCTTGAAAGACAAAAACTACCAAAACTTAACACATGGAGAACAGATGATCTGAACTGACCTATATTTATTTAAAAAATTGAATATATAGCTAATAGCTTTTCCAAAGGAAAGCACTAGGTCTAGATGGTGTTATGGGTGATTGTACCAAACATCTAAGGAAGAAAGGGCATCAGTTCTCTACAATCACTTCCAGAATTTACAAGTAGAGAGAACATTTGTTAACTAATTCTGTGAAACCATTATTACTCTAATACCTAAACTAGATAAAGACATTACAAGAAAGAAAAACTACAGACCTAAATCTCTCATGAACACAAATGCAAAAACACACAAAATGTTAGCAAATAAAATCTGACAATGTATTACAAGAATCATACACCATGACCAAGAGGGATTTATTCCAGATATGCAAGTCTGGTTCAGTATTGAAAAATCAGTTAATATAATCCCTCACCATATCAATAGGCTATAGAAGAAACATTACAAGATCATATCAACAGGTGCAGAAAAAGCATTTGCAAAAATACACCATTCATGATAAACATTCTCAGCAAATGAGGAATACAGGAAAACATTCTCCCCTCAGTAAGGTATATCCACAACAAATTTACACTTAATATCATACTTAATGATGAGAAAATAGAGGTTTCCCACCTGAGATCCGAAACAAAGCAAGGAGGTATCTCTCAACACTTGTATTCAACATTGTACTTGAAGTCTTAGTTAATGTGATAAGACAAGATAAGGAAATCATAGGAACATGGGTTGAGAAGGAAGAAATCAGCTGCCTTTTTCCACAAATGACATGATTGTATATGTAGAAAATCTCAAAGAATTAACAAAAAGGTATTCTTGAATTAAGAGACTATAGCAAAGTTGTAGGATACAAAGTTCATACAGAAGTCAGTTGTTTTACCAACAGTGATTTAGTGGTATTCCAAATTGAAAACACAATGCCATTTACATTAGCACACACAAAAAATGGAATGCTTATGTAAAATCCTAACAAAACATATATCAATGAACATGTTCATATCCTTGTTCATTGACAGAAATGCTCAGTATTATTAAGAAGTTAGTTCTTCCCAGCATGATCTAAAGATTCATTGGAATCCCAATGAAAATCCCTGCATGTTATTTTGTTCTTGTCAGTAATAAAGTTTGTATGGAAAGTCAAAAGACTCAGAATTGCCAACTGATGAATAACAAAACCAGAGGGCTGGTACTACTAGATTTTAAGAATTCCTATAAAATTACAGCAGCCAAGACAGAAATTAAAAATGGAACTGCCTTATGATTCAGCCATTCCACTTCTAGGTAGATACCTGAAGAAAACCAAAACACTAATTTAAAAGGATATATGCAACTCTATGTTCACTGCAAAATTATTTACAATAGCCAAGATATAAAATTAACACAAGTGCCCTTCAATAGACAAGTAGATAGAAACTTATGGTCAACATAGTGGCATAGGTAAACACAGATCACCACTTCTCACAACCACATCAAAATTACAAGTAAAACATAGAAGGAACCATCACTCAGAACCATCAGAAATCAAGTTGAATGAAAGTCTGATAACCACATAAGTAAAGGAATCACGTTCATCCAGATTGGTGGAAGGGGTGGAGACACTGAATGGGCTGGTCCCCTAATCCACATGTTGTAGATAAAAAATTGGGAAGGATATCCCGGGTGTGAGGAGTCCTGGCGCCACATAAGGATGCACATCCCAGGGTTCCAATGCCAGGAAGAGAAGTCACCATAACTTCTGGTTGCAAAATACAGTGGAGATTAAGTTGATAGAAGAAACTTCTCGAGTCCCAAGCACTTCCATTTATAGAACCCACACACAGACTTACTCAGACTCATTCCTTCTGAGCTCCACCACCAGGGTTGCAGATTGAAAAACACCACTAGTACAGAGGGAGAAACAAAAGTGTCTGGCATTAAGGTGGGAGCTGGGGGACAGTTTTATCCCAAACAGAAAGGTGGGCAGAGGCCATTGTCCCCTTTCTGAGCCCTCACCCCACAGAGCCACAGAGCTGGCAGGCAGGTACCATATCGGAGACTCCATCACCCTGGCTAGTATTGTTTGCCCCACCCTGGAGATCCTCTGAGATCCTCTGAGACTAGGGCCCTCCCAATTTATGGGCCTACCCAAGTTGTTAGCTGTGACTTTTCCATATGAATGGCTGATCTTGGGTCATGTTTCACAACTTCCTAAATCTTCTCAAACAATGAATAGTCAGTCTCAGAAAGCTCCCAGCCCCCATACGTCTTGCTAAGTGGCCCTAGACCCAGAACTAGCAGCAGCCAGACTAGATTCACAGCTTGGATTTGCCTGGAAATCTCCAAGCCCAGCACCAGTAGCAGCCATCTCAGATTGCTTCATAACCCAAGCAGGGTAGCCCCACACAGAAGACAGTTGAGGGCTGACCTTGGCCTGAACCACCTGGGAAACCCCACAGCCTGCACACTCAGTGGACAGCTATACACCATGGCAGAACACTAGCACCCTGCCCCTGCACAGCTGATCCTCCACAGAGGGTGAAGGTTTGTGGTCAGCAGTCACAGACACTCCTTGCAGCTGACTGGCCTAGTTAAATCCCTCTCATTGACCTGCCAACAGCAACTAAGGCTCAAGTACAAGAGGAGGGTTTACTGAGTCCATAAAAAGGGTGCACCTCGAGTACCCAGTGTGGGTGATATGGGAGGCTGTGCAATTGGACCCTAGAGGACACCTACTACATTATGCTACACTACCAAGACATGGAGTAAAAGCACCTCTACCTAATACATAAACATAAACACAGGGAGGCTGCCAAAACAAGGACACAAAGAAACATAGACCAAATGAAAGAACAGATCAAAACTCCAGAAAAAGGACTAAACAAAATGGAGACAAGCAATCTATCAGATGCAGACCTCAAAACACTGGTTATAAGGATACTCAAGGAACTTAGTGAGGACCTCAGCAGTATAGAAAAGATCCAGTCAGAAATGAAGGATATGGTAATTGAAATAAAGAAATTTACAGGGAAATAACAGTAGAGTGGATGAAGCTGGGAATCAAATCAAAGACTTGAAACATAAGGAAGCAAAAAACAATCAATCAGAACAAGAAGAAAAGAGAATTAAAAACAAGAGGATAGTGTAAAGAATCTCTGAGACAACATCAAGCATTCCAACATTCACATCATATGGGTGCCCGAAGAAGACAAAGAGCAAGCAGTTGGAAATCTATCTGAAAAATAATGAAAGAAAACTTCCCTGATTTGATGAAGGAAATAGACATGCAAGTCCAGGAAGCACAGAGAGTCCCAAACTAGATGGATGGAAAGAGACCCACTCCAAGAGACATCATAATTAAAATGCCAAAGGTTAAAGATAAAGAGAGAATCTTAAAAGCAGGAAGAGAAAAGCAGAGTTACCTAAAAAGGAATTCCCATAAGACTGTCAGGTGATTTCTCAAAGGAAACTTTGCAGGTTAGAAGGGATTGGCAAGAAATATTCAAAGTCATGAAAAGCACAGACTTACAGCCAAGATTGCTCTATCCAGCAAAGCTAATCATTAGAAGGGCAGATAAAGAGCTTCTAAGACAAGAAAAAAGTAAAGGAGTTCATCATCAGCAAAGCATTATTATATGAAATGTTAAGGGTCTTATTCAAGAAAAAGAAGTCAAAAAGTATGAAAAATAAAATGTCAATAAATACATTATCTATCAATAATTGAATCTAAAAAACAAAGTAAGCAAACAAGAAGAACAGAGATAGAATCATGGATATGGAGTACATTTTGATGGTGGACAGACAGGAGGGCCATGTGGGGAAATGGTGAAGAGGTGAGGGGATTAAGAAGTGCAAATAGGTAGTTACAGAACAGCCATGGGGATATAAAGTACAGTATAGGAAATTGAGTAGCCAAATAACCTACAGATGACCCATGGATATGAACAAAGGTGGGGGGGATTGCTTGAGGGAATGGGGGGTGATGGGTGGAGGGAGGAAAGGGGGAAATTGTGACAACTGTAATGGTATAATCAATAAACTATAATTTTTACAAAACTGCAATAAATAAGTCTCAAAAACAGACAAATTGATTTAAAAAAACCTTTTGTACATATACAGAGGAATACTACTCACTTGTAGAAAAGGACAAAAGTCTTCTCATTTCTGACCCCATGGGTGGGCCTTGAGGGTATTATGATAAGTGAAATAAGTCAGTCAGAGAAAGACCAATATCACATGGTTTCACCTGTATGAGGAATCTAAAGGACAACATAAAGGATCTAAACAGAAGCAGATTTATAGATATGGGAACAGACTGATCATTGCCAAAAGGGAGGGAAGTTGGAGGACTAAGTGAAAAAGGCAAAGGGATTGAGAAATACAGATTGGTAGTAACAAGATAGTCAGGGGGATGTAATATATAGCATAGGGAATATAGTCAATAAATTGTAATAGCTATTAATGGTGCCAGGAGTATACGGGAAATATCAGGTGCAACACTTTATACAGTATATGATTATTTAACCACTATACTTTACACCTGAAAATAATACAAAATAATACTGAATGTAAACTGTAATTGAAAATTAAATATAAAAAATGAAAAATAATCTACATAGCCACTCATCATGCAATGTAGCAATTGTGCTCTTAATTTTTACCCATTAGTTGCAAACTTGTGTTCACACAAAAACCTGCACATAAATGCATATAGCAACTTCTTTTATAATCACCCAAAACTGGAAGGAAGCAAGGTGTCCTTCAATAGGATAAACAAATAGTGGTATATCCATACAACTGAATAGTATTTAGCAGTAAAAAAAAAGAGTTATCAAATCACCAAGAGGCATGGAGGAATCTTAAATATCTATCACTAAGTGAAAGTGTAGTCTTAAAAGGCTATATGGTAAATGGTTCCAAATATTTTACATTTTATAAACAGCAAAATTATGCAGATGGTAAACAGACCCACTGGTTACCAGGGGGTTGGCGGTAGGAAAAGAGCAGGAGGGTTGTGAATAGGTGAAAATGAGGAGACTTTTAGGATGGTGAAACAGTTCTGTACAATATTCTACTGGGGAATATAAGACATTATGCATTCGTAAAACCCATAGTTTTGTAAAACTGTGCAACCTTAAAAGTAAATCTTAATGTAAACTAGGAAGTTTAGTTAATAATAATAATGTATCAATGTTGGTTCATTAATTATAACATGTACCACAGTAATGTTAATAATGTTAATAAATAGGAAACTGTTCAAAGGAGAAGGAACACATACAAACTCTGTAATATGTGCATTTTTTTTAATCTAAAAGTGCTCTAAAAAATAAAATCAATAAAATGTTTTAAAATGAGAAAAACTGGACCTTGGAAATTAGTCTTGATGGAGCCAGTGACTCTAACCACTGAAAAGTGTTAACTCACTTCCTCTTTTTTTCTCTCAATCTGCTTTGACATTTCTTTCATGAGTTAGGGAGCTTTAGCACACAATAGATGCCATATGGCATCAGTGCTATTTTAATTGGAAAAATCACCGGAAAAACTTAATGGGCCCAAACACCCAAATAGGTAACACATTTCAGTGTTATTTTTTAATACCGAATGATTTTTTTAATCAGCCACATAAAAATGGCAAGATTAGGTTGTAAGAAAAAAAAACACATTTTTTAGAATACTTCATACAGAAGAGACTGAAAGTGTGGCTCCAACTTCTGTTCAATTTTTCTGGCATTTTATGTTCCACATGAATTTAACTAGAATTGAGTTACTTTAGAAATAAGTTGCTATTAAATAGAAGCCATTTATTTGTGCGGGCCCATGACCAGACTATAAATGTTTTTTAATTTTCACATACTAGGCTTCTAAATACCAAGGTATAACAATTAGAAATAAAAAAATAGTGAAATATTTTTCAAGGCTATTACATATATCATTAGATAGATAGATAGATAGATAGACACACACACACACACACACACACACACACACACACACACACACACAAAAAGATATTTTTCCCCTAAGGGTACTATAAACCAGAGAAGACCATTAAAAATGATCCACTCAAAGGATTCTCAGAAATAAGAAATGAATACCCATACTATTAGAAAACGTATGACCCTCTAAGAGTTGACCACCCCTTTGCCCCATTTGCCCAATAAGTTCTTATAATTTACATTCCATTAGCTTTTCTGAAAAACTAGTTGGTTTTAACCTTCTAAACACTGTGATTCATGTATCTAAATCATTTTCCCTCTTCACATTTGTTGCTAGACAGTACAGACCAACAATATGATCTATATCCATCAAGAACAGTAAACTTCACGTCATGCATTGTCTCATAACCTCACATCATACTTTCCTACTTGATTGTTCCTAGGCATTTTAGTTGCATTATAGCTTGCTTTTATTAAGTGCAATTTTGTAGAGCACTTTACACTCCTTTTGGGTCAAGGTAGGATATAAATAAATAGGTACGTATATAAATTACGTAGGGAGAGGAGTTCTGGTCAAGATGTAGGTGTGGATGGAAATGCTTCACTTCCTCGAACAACCAAAAGAAGGATAAGAACCAATTTGAAAACAAAAATCCACCAGAACTGCCAGAAAATAAAATTGCATGGAACTTTGACAACCAAGGAGTTAAAGAAACATTAATCCAGACTGTTAGAATGGGCAGAGATGGGCAGCTGGGACAGAGAGGATGCACAGCAAGGCAGCAGATCGCAATGGTGATGCAGAGGCTAGTTGACTAGGTGGTCCCACATTCCTGCCCAGATAAGCTGGGAGGAACAACTGAGGAGTGACACACACCAAAAAACCCAGGGTTTCAGTGAAGGACACTAAAGACTCAAAACCTCTGGCTATAAAAATCTATGGGAGTTGAGAGAGGGGAGGGAATTTCAGGGGAAAAGGGGAAGTGTTTATAGGAACAAGTATAAAGGACACATGGACAAAAACTAGGGGGGCGTGGAAATGGGAGGGAGGTGGGGAGGGCTGGGGTGGAGGAGGGGTGGGGGAAAAGGTAGAAAACTGTACTTGAGCAATAATTAAATTAAAAAAGTAAATAAATAAAATAAATAAAATCTATGGGAGTTGCAGTGGCAAGAGAAACTCCAAGTCTCACAAGAGAGTCTGTTGGAGAGGGCCATAGGATCCTAGAATGGACACAAACCCACCCACCTGGGAATCGGCACCTGAAAGGGCACGATGCACTTGTGGTAAGCAAGTGAAGTGATGTCAAGTGGAGCGAGAGTTGAGCTAGTGGCATTCTTCCCTCTCTGACCCCTCCCCCACAGACAGCATCACCATGAAGCAAAGACAGTTGTCCTGCCCTGGTGAATACCTAAGGATCCACCCTTTACAACATAACAGGTGAACCAAGACAAAGAAACATGGCCCAAATGAACGAACAGATCAAAACTCCAGAAAAAGAACTGAATGACAAAGAGATAGATAACCTATCAGATGCAGAGTTCAAAACACTGGTAATCAGATGATCACAGAAATGGTTGCGTTCAGTTGCAAAATGAAGGAAGAAGTGAAGGCTATACAAAGTGAAATAAAAGAAAATATACAGGGAACCAACAGTGAAGGGAAGGAAACCAGAACTCAAATCAATGATTTGGAACAGAAGGAAGAAATAAACATCCAACTGGAACAGAATGAAGAAACAAGAATTCAAAAAAATGAGGAGAGCTGAGGAACCTCTGAGACAACTTTAAACACTCCAACATCCCAATCATAGGGGTTCCAGAAGAAGAGGAAGAGCAAGAAATTGAAAACTTATTTGAAAACATAATGAAGGAGAACTTCCCCAATCTGGCAAAGGAAATAGACTTCCAGGAAATCCAGTAAGCTCAGAGAGGCCCAAAGAAATTGGACCCAAGGAAGCACACACCAAGGTATATCATAATTACATTAGCCAAGATTAAAGATAAGGAGAGAATCTTGAAAGCAGCAAGAGAAAAGGAGACAGTTACCTATGAAGGAGTTCCCATAAGACTATCACCTGATTTCTCAAAAGAAACCTTATAGGCAAGAAGAGATTGAAAAGAAGTATTCATGAAAGGGAAGGACCTACATCCAAGATTACTCTACACAGCAAAGCTATTATTTAGAATGGAAAGGCAGATAAAGTGCTCCCCAGATAAGGTCAAGTTAAAGGAGTTTATCTTCTCTGAGCCCTTATTATATGAAATGTTTAAGGGACTTACTTATCTGAGAAAAAGAAGAAGATCAAAAACTATGAACAGTAAAATGACAACAAACTCAAAACCATCAACAACTGAACCTAAAAAAACAAAAACAAAAAGTAAGCAAACAACTAGAACAGGAACAGAATCGTAGAAATGGAGATCATGTGGAGGGTTACAGGCAGGGAAGGGGAGGGAAAGAATTGGAGGGAAGTTACAGGGAATAGGAAGCCTAATTGGTAGGCACAAAATACACAGTTTAAGAATAGTATAGGAAATGGAGAAGCCAAATAACTTATATGTATGACCCATGGATATGTAATAAGAGGTCGGGAGAATGTGGACGGAGGGTGTGTGCAGGGTGGAGGGGATTAAGGGGAGAAAAAAATTGGGATACCTGTAATAGCATAATTCAATAAAATATGCTTTAAAAAAGAAATAAATTAGGTGGAGAGAAAAGGGAGCTCTATTTACAACTTGAAGACAGAACATCTTTTCAACACCATGTTCTTACAAGTTTGAATAGCAGCTAAAATATTTGTATTCATAAATGGCCAGACCTTTTCTCAATGACTCATAAGCAGCCTAATACTATTTTCTCCAGCAGTTGTCAGGGCTCGAGGTTGAATCTACATACAAGATCCTTCTGTAATCTCTCCTCTTTTGACGTTTTACCATATCTTTAACATTTTGGTCAAATGTAGGTAACAACTTTAAAATTATATAGGCACTAATAAGGGCAGCTTCATTGTGGCTCTCAAAATGTCTGTTTTCATATGGATTCAGGAAGAAGCCACCCTTGGAAAATCAGGAAAGTGGCTAAACAGAAGAATGTAGGGATCCCCATACAATGACTTGTTTCTAAAATTGATAAAACTTTATTTTAAAAATAGTTTGTCTTACTGAAGCTACTGGGGTTTAGGAACACATTTTACTGTGGACACACTGAGAATATCTCTGACAAGTTCTAATAAGAGACTCTTGTGGGCCAGTATTTTTCATGCTGAACCATACATGCCCTATGATCTTGATGAGTTAGTTATAAGAAATAAATGTTAGTCTTTCTTTATTCTCTCTCTCCTAAGGTTTCACTTGAACATGCCAAGTCTTGGTTGATTGGGAAATATTCTTACTATTCAAGGTTCTTATGGCTAAAAAAAGAAATGACACCTATCAAAAGTGGCATCAAGGTCACATTCTTACATTTTACAGTTCACCCTTTAAGAAAGAATGCCTAATAATATCTAAGGAAGTAAAGTTATATCATGTCTCCCAAAATACACAATTAAATAGTTAAAAAGCCGTAATAATTCACCAAATCATTCCACTTAATTAAAATCTTTTTTATAACTGAAAAAAGGTCCTTCTCTAAAGAGTTTATGGAGAAGGGGACATGGATTACTTTTAAAAATCACAAGAAGAATGGCTTATGTCTCATCCAGAGACAAAAAAAAATCATTGAAACATTCTAAATCTGGTTATTTTCCTCTCAACTTGAGAAATTTTCTTTTTATAGTGTATGACCTTAATTCCATGAATCAAGGCTAAGGAGTTTCTTCTATTAACCACCTATTCTAACCATAGCTTAAGAAAATAAAAATAGACTTTTGAAGGCATAGTTAATGAAAGATTCTGTTCTATTAAAAGAGAATGGCTTCATTTAAAGATTTAAATGCAAACATTCTGGTAGTCCCTTTATCTAATAAAAACCTGTGGTTTTTTTCAATATACCTTTAGATATTTAAAAAAAGCACACAAGAAGGGGATCTTTTGTGTTGTTGTTATGACAATTAATGTTTTCATCTGACACCGTCTTACTCTTGTCTGCTCTTCTTTCTTCCCTTAACCAATAGACACTAAATGAGTATCCTGAAAAGGTCAATTGTCTATAGTTTATGCAACCATTGTGATTGGAGAGAATTGTGCTTGTAATCTATTATTAAAGATTTCCATAATCCTGTATTTCTGCAAGTGTTTGACAGCCAAAGCTTTAGTTATCACAGAAGCAGCATATCCCTCCTCTCCATGGTTACTGGAAGATGCATTCCCATCCTCTTCCTCTCACTAATGAGAAGTAGCAGATTTGAGGTGGCTTAGAGTTTATACACACACCCTCCATGACCTCATTCATTGTTATATTTGACAAGTACCCACTGAGCACTCTTTATAACAATTTTCTTTTGTCATTTCGCACATAGAGAGCCATGAGACTACTGTCTACTCTGTTGTGAAAGATAAGGTAGATCTGGAATAAGAGATCCCAAGACCTAAAAGTTTGGGCCATTGCTTCTCCTGCTGAGGTATAACATGGTCTCCTAAGACATGTGTCCCAACCAATTTTCATCTTGTCTGGGATCTAAATGATCATAGGTCCTTGACATAATGCAAACCATTAAACATTTGCTAAAAAAAAAAAAACCAAAAAAAAACAAAACTATGTAAAGACCATTTTTGAGGCATCTTAGCTGTCTCATTACACTGATTGCACTTGTATAAAACTATGTTTTTCCACTTAATATTTACTAAATGCACACTATCTACTAGACTGTGAATAAAACATGGAAACAATATGGGCTTTATGCCCTAGAGGCTTGCAATAGCCAGCTGTGATAAAATCCTGGATGGCCTATTTCCTTAGAAAAGCAAAAAGTGTCATATAAATATGAAAGTACATTTTGTTCTGAGAGTCTACTATAGCCTAACTATGCATAGTATACATGGCAACACGATCAGCAAAACTGAAGAGTTTCACGTTGTTTCAGAGTTAAAATTTGTATACTCGTTTAATTCTCCTCTATTATTGAAAGTACATGTGTGGGAGGGGTGGCGCATGTGTACGCATGCATATGAACAGTAGTTAAGGGAAATATAATTTTCTCAGTTTCATAGATGAGGTTACTGAAACCAAGACTGGCTCCAAGTCATATGGCTATGTGGTAGTTAGTGGCAGCAACAAAAGATAGGACTCCTGACTCCCTATGCAATGTGTTTTCCATAATATCCATCTCCTTTCAGGGAAAATATTGCATAGCACTTAATATTTACCATTAGGCATAATAAGAACATCCATAGAGCATTTACGTCTTCCAGGCAGTGTTTTAAGTGTTTTACGTGAATTAATTCAGTTATTGTCAGAACCATTCTATGAGGTAGGTATATATCATCTCCAGTTTACAGATAATAAAAACTTAGGCACAGAGAGGGTAAGGAACTTGTCAAAGGTTATTCAGTCAGTAAATGAAAGATCCAAGATTTAAATTCAAGCAGTCTGACCCCAAAACTTACCCATGAAACCACTATGCAATAATGCCTCAAGGTATGGGTGGTGGTCTTGTTTTTTTTTTTTTTTTTTCCTTTTGGTTCAACTAAAAAAAAAAAACCCTTAATATTTCAATCATTTGACTACACTGGGTTTCTTGGACATTTCAGGAAAATAACTCCATAACTTTGGTAAGATGTCAGGAACAAGGCAAAAGTCTTAAAGATCCCACCTACTTACCAAAAATGATAATTTCCCAGAAATAACTTCCCCGCACTGCCTTATAGCCATGATGAAATGAAAATTATAAGAAAATAAGTGGAAAGATGTCAATACTCTGCATTTTCTAGGGATTATTGATATGGGTATGAAATCTCAGAGCTCTCAGCTTTATGGTTTAAATACCACAAAACTATGGTATTTAATTAAAAAGCTAGTCTTTTCAAAAATGCCAGGCCTTCCCTTGAGCTACAGTTCCTTCAAAGGGCTAGGAACAGAGACAGGACCTAAGGTCCATGATCTTGACAGTTTCTTGGGACTCAGTCTTCCACAAAATAATCCAGTACATGAAACACAGGGAAGATGAATGCCGGGGGACTCATGAAAGCTGGCTTTATTAATTCATGATGAGAGAGCTCTTCGGGTACCTTCAATGGGCAGCAGGCTAAGAGTTGGCAGGAAGGTAGCACCACAGTGACTACAGCAAACTCAATGGCAGGTGGGAAGGGGTGGAAAACCAACAAAGGTCAACCATGTTGCTTTCTCCTGAGGTTAAAGGGAATTTTTACTTTTAACAAACTGCTCTTATACACTATCAACTTTATAAAATAATTTTTGCTCCCGCATTTACAACTGGTGTGTGTGTGTGTGTGTGTGTGTGTGTGTTGTACAGGCATGTGTCTGGTATTCGTCTATGTGAGGGAATGGGACAGGAAGATGGTTGAATCTCTAAGATTAAGTTAGAACCTGAAACAGGGACTGTCAGTCAAGATGGAGGTGTGGGTAAATGCGGTACTTGCCGCCTCTCACAAACACAACAAAATTTCAACTAAACCACAGAACAACCATCATTCAGAACCACTTGAAACTGAGCTGAATAGAAGTTCTACAATTATAGAATTAAAGAAGAAACCATGTCAAGATTGGTAGGAGGAGTGGCAACATAGAATTGGCTGCCCCCACACCCACATATGAGAGATAAAAATTGGGACTCAGTCTTCCACAAAACAATCCAGTACATGAAACACAGGGAAGATGTGGAGATCCCACCTGAGGAGCAAGAGGCCTTAGCACAACACTGGGCTCCCAGCCTAGAGTACCAGTGCCCGGACGATAAGTCCCCACAACTTCTTGCTGTAAAAACCAGCAGGCATTGAGGCTGAGGAAGATGGAAGCTTCTGGAGTCCCAGGAAGTTCCTCTTAAAGAGCCTGGCAAGGATTTACTTGAACCCATTCCTTGTGAGCTCCAGCATGGGTGCAGCAGCCTGAATGCACCAGGGACACATAGGGAGAAACTGAATTGCCCATCATCAGGACAAGAGCTGTGGGGCAGCTCTCTCCAAGACAGAAGTGCTGGCAGAGGCTACTGTTCCTTTGATGAGCCCTCCCCCCAAACAGCTGGCAGGCAGATGCCATATCTGAGACTCCAGCAACCTGGCTCACACTGTTTGCTCCACTCTGGTGATTCCCTGAGGCCCTGTCCCACCCAATTATCAAGTTCACCCAAGCTGTTTCCAATGGCTTTTCCAAACAAATGGCTTGTCTTGGCCTATGCTTCAGATTTTCCTATATTCTATCAACCAAGCAGCAACTGGCCTCAGTGTGCTCCATACCTTTCACTAAGTGTCCTCAGCCCTGCACTAGCAGCAGCCAACCTTGGTTCACAACTTGGCTTTACCTGAGCACCTGTAAGCCCAGCACACATAGAAAACATCTGCAGATTGCTTTGTAGCTTATGCCAGGTGGCTCCAGGATGAATACAGGTGGTGGCTGATCTTAACCTGCACCTTTGGGGAGGCACCACAGCCTGTTCATCCAGTGGACAGCTTCAGACCACAACATAGTACCACTACCCAAATACTTCCACAAGCGAAAAACTCAAGAAGTGGACTTACTGAACACTAGAGCTTTGCTAAAGTAAATCCTACACTGAGGGGAAGAACCCTGGACAGCTGATCCTCCATGGTGGTCAGAGGTTAGAAGTGAATGGTTACAGCCAGTCCTTGTACCTGATCAGCCTGGGGGTAAATCCAGCATAGAACTTAACTTGTTGGCTTCCAATCAAGATGGAGGAATTGGTAAACATGCTTTGCCTCCTCACACAACTAAAGAAAAAATTACACCTAAACTACCAAAGAAAATCACCCAGAATCATCAGAAAATCGAGCCATATAGTAGTCTGACAACCAAGGATTTAAAGAAGCCATATTCATTCTGATAGGCAGGAGGTGCAGAGATGCAGAGAAAGATGGAGAGGCACAGAGAGGCATGGAGCCATGGGAGTGGCATGAAGAGGCGGTGGAAAGAGGAGACAGAATAGCAGTCCCACATTCATTTAGTGGATAAAAATCAGGAGGGATACCTCAGGAGTGAGGGATCCAAGCCCTAAACCAGAACATACAGCAGCCCAGAGTCCCAGCACAAGGAAGCTAAATCCCCATAACTTCTGGAAAAAACAGTGAGGGTGGGGGTGGTGGAAGGAACTGCTAGATTATCAGGAGACTCCTTTTAAAGTTCCCATAAGAATTTAGGACTTATGCAGACGCACCCCTTTTGGGACTCAGCACCAGGGCAACAGCCAGAAGGGCACAAGTGGCATATGGGCTGGAAACAGAATGAGTGATGGGAGACAGCTTCTGCCCAGGCAAACCTCCAGAAGCCAGGCAGCAACAATGTCCCCTCTCTGAGCCCTCCTCCCACACAGAGCCACAAAGTGGTGAAATGGGTTGTCCTACCCTGATGATAACTTAAGGCTCTGCCCCACACAATTTACAGGTCAGCTCTTCTACAATAGGCCACACTACTAAGACAGGGAGTCAAAGCAGCTCTACCTAATACACAGAAACAAACACAGGGAGGGTGCCAAATAGAAGAGACAAAGAAATATGGCCCAAATGAAAGAACAGAACAAATCTCCAGAGAAAGAATTAAACAAAATAGAAATAACCAGCCTATCAGATGCAAAGTTCAAAACACTGGTTTTTAGGATGCTCAAAGGACTCAGTGAATTCTGCAACAACGTAAAAAAGACCCAGACAAAAATGAAGGTTATATTAAGTGAAATAGAGAAAAATCTACAGGAAACCAACAGTGGAGGGCATGAAGCTGAGTATCAAATCAAGGACCTGGAACATAAGGAAGAAAACAGCATTCAATCAGAGCAGCAAGTAGAAAAAAGAATTAAAAAAAAAAGGATAGAAAAAGAAGCCTCTGGGACATCTCCAAACATACCAACATCCAAATCGTAGGGGTGCCAGAAGGAGAAGAAGAAGAAGAAGAAATTGAAAACTTATTTGAAAAAATAATGAAGGAGAACTTCCCTAATTTGGTGAAGAATATATACATACAAGTCCAGGAAGTGCAGAGTATCTCAAACAAGATGAATCCAAATAGGCCTACACCAAGAAATATCATAATTAAAATGAAAAGGGTTAAAGACAAATAGAGAATCTTAAAAGCAGAAATAGAAAAATAGTTAGTTACCTACACAGAGCTCCCATATACTGTCAACTGATTTCTTAACAGAATTTTTCTGGGCCAGAAGGGTGTGGCAAGAAATATTCAAAGTCATGAAAAGCAAGGGCTTACAAATGAAAATTATTCTACTCAGCAAAACTATCATTTACAATTGAAGGACAGATAAAGACCTTCCCAGAAGAAAAAGTTAAAGGAGTTCATCACCACCAAACCAGTATTACATGAAATGTAAACGGTCTTCTTTAAGAATAAGAAGAAGAAGATAAAAAATATGAACAATGAAATGGAAATAAATATATATCTATCAACAATTGAATCTAAAAAAAAATAAACAAGCAGAACAGAGACAGAATCACAGATAGAGAAAATGTTTTGAAGTTAGCCAGATGTGAGGGGAGCTAAGGGGATAGGTGAAAAAGGTGAATGGACTAAAAAGTACAAATTGGTAGTTACAGAATAGTCATGGGGATATAAAGTACAGCAGAGGGAGTATAGTCAACACTAGTCTAATAACCATGCATGGTATCAGCTCAGTGAGAGATTTATTAGCTGATCATTCATTGAGTTATATAATGTTTAATCACTGGCATGTACACCTGAAACTAATATAATATTGTATGTCAAATGCAATTTAAAATAAAACAATGATCTAAAAAAGTTAGAACCTGACAAAACAAATAGGCTGGTAGAAAAAATCATACTGTGGCTCTGAAGATGTTTCTGGTAAAGCTGGCCATGGCACTCTTTGTTGTCCTCAGTTTTCTCACAAGTGCCATCAAGTCACTGAAGCAACCACTATGATTTGCAATTATGACTTAACTGCTGAAGGGTTTGAGTGCCGCTGGTTGCTTCCCAAGTCCCATTAGTCTGTAAAGTGTACATGCAGAAGGGGAAGTGGTTCACTATTTATGAGTGTCAAGCACCTAAGGAGTTCTTCCTTCTGGAAGAACTTGAGAGTAAGTAAAGGTATTTGAATCAAACTTTTCTTCCTTCTTCCAGTAAGTGTTTGACAATCTCTTTTGGACATTCTTTATTGTGTGTGTTGTTTGTTTAAGAAGAAAATTGTTGTCATGTATCCAGAAATACAGAGTGTAGATACCTGAGTACTGCTTATGATTTCTCTCCTCCTTCATACCCCATAACCTCCTTCTCCCCATCTTAATTTTTGGATGAAAAACCAATTCTACTCACATCTACAATGATGAGATGCAGTAGAAAAAAATAGTACAGTGCAAGTATGATATATGAAGGAGGTCAATTAATGTTTCTAGGCCTGAGTTAATTATTAAGTGGTACCTATGTGCACCAAAGCAGCTAAATCCTTGGGCTTGGCTGCTACTTCGATTTCAGTCTGTAGTAATTATTGGAGTCTTCAGCAACTATCTGAAGAGCCTAAAACCCCAGTGCACATTCAAGAAATAAGTTATAAAAACATCTTTTTATTATAAATTATTATATTTGTTTTTAAAATGGACATGTCTTAAGACATTACTATTTAATGAATGTGCAACAGTTCCTTGTTGCAAGCACTGAATACCGTGCGTGCAAGAGCATACTACCTTCCTTCCACAAAGGAGTGACATTGCTGATCATAAGGACCTTCTGAATTGTACTGTAAAACTACAACACATGATATTAATGACTACGGACCAAGTGACTTAATGGAATTTGATTTCCTCAACAATCTTTTTTTAATTTTTAAAAAAGATTTTATTTATTTACTTTTACACAGAAGGGAAGGGAGGGAAAAAGAGAAAGAGAGAAACATCAATGTGTGGTTGCCTCTTGCATGCCCCCTACTGGGCAAATGCCCTGACAGAATGGAACCGGCAACACTTTGGTTCACAGGCTGGCGCTCAATCCACTGAGCCACATCAACTAGGTGTTCCCCCCAAAACTTGAACTGTTTATTATTTTTAAAAAAATGTGAAAATGGGTTAAAAAAGAAGTTATAAAAATGGAGAACCAGGAATTGAAATGATTATAGAATTGCAACCTGGATGAAGAAAGGGTGTGGTCAGAAAAACAAGCAACCACTGCCGCAAATACAAAGGCTTAATTCAGCTTCCCATTTTATATTGTGTGAGTGCATCCAGCAACTAACACATGCAATATTACAATCTATGAGAGCCTCAGGTCCTGAGCTAAACAAAGGAAGCAAGACACTCAGTGCTACGTCACTTGGAAGCATCAGAGACATGAACACCTTTTGCTGCCATTTTTCCCCAAGCTTCTGACAAACTGCAAGTCTTTATTTGCAGAACATCCAAGCCCACAGTTTTAGAAGTCTCTTCGGCAAACCTCTGGCAGAGCTTGCCACTAACCTCCTCATTGCTATTCCAGATAAGGGGGAAAAACTGAGCACAAGATCTTCCTCATAGCAGGATGCTTCTTTTTCCTTCAGGAGTAAGCACCCTCAATGGGTCACCCTCAATAGGTCCTTCTTTTAACTTTCTCCATTCATCACCCCCACAAATTCAACTTACTATGTAAATCTTGGAGAGAATGGGGGGAGGGGCAAATCAATGGAAGATAGTTCCATCAGGAGAGATGGACAAGGGGTGGTATAAACTCTCAAGGTTCAATCCCTGTGAAGGGAACATTTGTGGGAAAGAAAATCGAGCTGTTGCCCAGGCCAGCCACATTTATGTCTGCTTCTTGTATACTGAAAGCTTCTGGGTTTGGAGAAGACATTGCCTATGTTACTATAAGGCCTGGGCACTATTTTAAAATAATGCTTGGAGTGATCTGATGTCTAAAGTGACTTTATGCCAAAAAAAGACCTTTGTCACATTGTTACATTTAAGAGTGTTTCTTTTTAAACAGGCATTTTAAAAATGGCCCATTGCTGTAACTTGGCAATGTGCCTGGAAAAAGCTGATTCTGTGATTGGGTATTTTAAAGAAAAATCTCGCCCTGGCTGGTGTAGCTCAGGGGATTGAGCGCAGGCCTGCGAACCAAAGGGTCGCTGGTTGCATTCCCAGTCAGGGCACATGCCTGGGTTACGGGCCAGGTCCCCAGTAGAGGGTGCATGAGAGGCAACCACACGTTGAGTTTCTCTCCCTCTCTTTCTCCTTCGCTTCCCCTCTCTCTAAAAATAAATAAATAAAATCTTTTTAAAAATCTCTAAAATCTAAGTTAGTCGTTTTCCTTCATAAGGCCCACTGATCCTGTTGCTTTGCATGTCCCTTAAACATGCCCAGGGGCCCTCTGCATGGGCCTGGAGGCAGCCCCAATTCCAGGGCAAAAGGAGACACAGCACAACTGCAGTGTGTGCTCCTCTTCTGATGTTGCTGGCCTCAACCAAACTATAAACTCCAGCTCATGGGGTCCAGAGCATTGAAGTTGACACTACTGAACATTTTATCTGTTTTTTTTTTTAAAGATGATGGGGAAACCCACAAAATTGTATGATTCCAATTTGAGAAGTGTGCCACAAAAGGAAGAATTAAAATTCAAGTTTGTCATTTTCTCATATCTGTCTGTGGAAGTCACTAAGGTTAATGCCTCATGCCCAGAATGACTGAAACCAAAGTAGAGAAATGAACTGTTTTCTATTTTCTTCTTAGGTTTTAAATTCTTTGGGCAAGGAGTAAAGGAAATATTGGTGTCGTGTGGTCATAAGTGATTCAATGGAATATTAACATATGTAACTTATGTTCAAATAACCCCTGTAATGGACTCATAATTAGCCCATTCAATTCCTACACTAAGGCTTTAAGCTTTTTAGAACTGTTTAGATCTTAGATTTCACCATAGAACAAGTTTTCATATGCTGACAAATTATAACATGCCTCTTTTCCCTGTGTTCCTTTCTTCCTCCTCTATTATTTTTTCAGTCTTTTTTCCATGTGCCTCTCAAAAAAATGCCAAGTGGAGGCCAGTGAATGTGGCCATAAAAAGAAAAAAATAAGAGTTTATCTACCACTTTTCAATACCTGTTACAGTAAAAGTGCAATGGTATACAGTATATTTATTTTAGCTGAGGAGTTATGGGGGTCAGAGCACATACTGGTTTGTTATCTTGTTTCCACAAACTGAGATATCAGATGAGAATGTTACTACCTCTGAGAAGATGTAGGTCAGTATTGATCATAAAGAAAGATGCTGGTACATCCGGCACACACCAACACCAAGAAAGGTCTATTGCTGACAAGCAACCTGGTGAAGAGATTTGCCATGATTGGCCCCAACATAGCTGGAGCTGTGTCTCTTTCACCAGCTCAGTCTAGCTGATGTCATCATCATAGTTCATCCCTCCATAAATGCTCTGGGTCCTTTTTAAAAAAATTAAAATAAAAAAATTAAAATGAAAGTTCATTTTGTTTCAAGGAAGCCATGGCATCCCTGAAGCTTTGTGCTGATATTAACAATCCAGGTTGAGTATCATTGTCAGCAGATTGGTTCTATAATGAATAAATAAAAATAACAACAACAGTAACTACAACTGATATCTGCATAGCACATTCATTTGGACCAAGCACTATTTAAGCCCCTTACATTTGTTCAGTCATTTAATCTTTGCCTACCACTCATTTAACTGCCTTATGAGATATCTTATTTTTTAGACTATAAGATGCACCCTCCAAATTTGGGAGGAATAATGGTTGTTAATGCTGCTCTTGAGTTCTGTTTACATTTACATTCATGAAATATTATGTTACTTATGTTATTAAATATTTTACCACATTTTTTGCTTCAAAAATTTTCCCCTATTTTCCTCCTCTAAAACCTACATGCATCTTATGGTCTGAAAAATACGGGTAAGTATTTTTAGTATTATTCCTGTTTTATAGATGAGAAAACTGAGGTTTAGAAAAGAGAAGTAACTTGCCAAAGACCACATGCCTAGTAAGTGGTGTAGAGCTGGAATTGGAAGCAAGATCCATCTGGATCCAAAGCCTGAGCTCTTTAATCAACCCTTTCTAATGCCCAATATAGGAGACTACAGATTCTGTTTGAAAAAGGGAAAGGAAGGTAGTTTCAATGGCTTATTCGCTATTACTGAAATTCCAAATAACATAAAAGAGGGCAAGAACAATTAATTTTATTTTGTAGAATATGTGATAGAGACAGAGGAAGTTAAAAGGCTAGAAGATGCAGAAAGACAGGCTTCCAAGAAACCCAATTATTTCCCAGGCTGAGCATACACTTCTCTCATGGGTGGATTCCCATCAACCAAGCTCACAGAAGACAATGTTTAAAATTAAAAAACACGCAAGGTTTGGAGACTTAAAACTCAATTTTGACAATGTCTCAGATTGATTGAATCCATACTACCAAATACTCCAAAGACTGATGAGTCAAAGCTGACTGCCAGTGTACCAATTTACAGTGATAAATATAATTCACAAAATGACAGGTCCTCACATAATCACCCCATGGGTAAATAACATGGGAAGCCAAATTACTCATAACTTGCTTAATAAACATGGAATCAGTGTCAACTCAAGTTGTAAGATTTGAATATTTAATAATGGCATCATGTTAAAACACATCTCTATAAATAGGATATTAAAGTAGTACATTACAACAATAGCTAACACTTATTAAGGGATTACCATATACCAGGCACTATGATAAATACATAAATTACCTTCTTTCATTCTCACAAAAGCCCTATGCAGTAAGTACCATTATTAAAATTTCCATGTTATTGACAGACACTGGGGCTTGGAAAGGTATAGGTGCTTGCCCAAGGTCATAAAGCTAGGGAGTGGTAGGCATGAGATATAAATCACTCTGATTATGGGACCTTACTCATAACCACATTGCTATGTTGCTACTGTGGTACTCCAGAGGTATATAAGGCAGTCTCCCTCCTGGGCAGAGTGGACTGATCAGTGCTACTATCTTTCTCTGTGACATTCTCCTTTTCCTCTGCTTTCATAACCCATGGACCCCCGAAGCCCACTCCCCGATTAAAACATTCTTTCCTCAACATGTTAACATTGTCATCAGTCTACTACCTGGTTTTCTTTCTCCCTAGGATACATTAAATCCATCTGTTTCATCTAAGTGTTACTCTCTTTTTCTAAATTTTAAAAAATAAAGTTCAAAGAAGTAAAACAATCACTCATATTCCCACCAAGTATTATCAACAATAATTAACTTTTGCAATTTGCTTCCAATCTTTTTTTTACATTTATGATTTACCAAATTATACAAATAATACAAGACTACATTATTCTTTTCTGATTCAGTTTTTCAAAGGCCAATTTGCATAGCTCTGTTTTCATTCATAACTTGTTGATTCCCTAGCTTAACTCTTAGGGGACAACTCATTTTCAATATTTTCACATTCTTGGGGAGGCCTCTCTAAGGTGCTTCCATGTACCAACTACACATTACAACATGGTAAGATTGGTATAAACAAAAAGGTAAGGCTCTGACTGGTATGGTTCAGTGGATTGGGTACTATCCTGAAAACCAAAAGGTCGCTGGTTCGATTTCCAGTCTGGGCACTTCCCTGGGTTGTGGGCCAGGTCTCCAGTTGGGGGTGTGCGAGATCAATGTTTCTCTTCCCCTCTTTCTCCCTTCCTTTCCTTCTCTCTAAAAATAAATAAATAAAATAGTTTTTTTTTTCAAAGAAAAAGGTAAGCCTGACCATTTTATTAACATTAGAGCTCAAGATTGTGCACTTTGTCTAGGCTGCCTAATTCTCTTCATTGTCAAAAAATCCATCTCAGCATAAAAGATTGTAAAAATTGGTATTGCGCAGGGGTCAAGGACCACATGATCTTTCCCTAACAAAGCAAAAAGATTTGTATATTGATAAGAACATTAAAGGTTTAACATAAACAATGAACGACACGGTGACTTTGACAAAATGGAGACATCACTTTGAAAAAGAGATACCCTGGAAACACAAAAGTAAGCTACTAAGAAGGCACAGTTCTGAAAATCGTAGATACAATTCATGGTATCTGATAACCATAACATTTGCTATGTATTTATTTCAAAACAAAAAAATTAAAGGGGGCATTGGTTTATTATAGGTTTAAAGAAAGATTCAGCCCAGAACTATTTTTAAAGGTTATCTGTGCAGAAGATAAGACCACAAAATTAATAAAAAATAGGAAGCCTTTCAGAAGAAAAAAAATGTGGTGTGCATGGCAGATATTAACAAGTGAGCACAGTAAACAAGAGTCAAATTCATATTTTTTATCAAATCAAAAAAAGCATTTTTCAATCTGTGATACATTAAACTTTGGGGGTTATAACTGTAGTTATTTTTATAGTTTATCTACTCCAAATATATCCTTCTAATAATATAGAGCAGAAAACTGAGGAGATATTACAAATTAAATTATTGCTATTTCTAATCAAATACTGCCTCAAAGAACATCTTAACATAGATTATAGGATCAACCAAATAACTGGCTCCCCCACCTGGTCATTGCAAGGATGACAAAAAATATTCCTCCTGCCTCTGCCCTTCACAGAACTATTCCCAGGTACCATTTGACCCACCCTTACACTATGCATAGATCTTCAGCCTGCCCATTTAAGGCAATCAACTGTATGACCCCATATCCTTCTGGGTTTTCAACTGGAGAAGCAAAATGTACTCTACAGGTCTTGCTATCATTGGAAAACCACTAAATGAAGTACCTCTCCTTTAAATGAAGCTACTGATGCCAGGAACCCTTTACTATTGTTCATCATTCTGTGTTATCAAATCTTTCTGGGTTATTGGAGCTGGAAGCCCCAGGGTCCTTCAGATCCACGTCCATCTTTCTGTCTTTCTGCCCATACTGTCTGGCTATGCTATCCCTTTCCAGTCAGAATCATTTTCCTTAGCCCTTGCAGTGACAAACCACAGGTGACAATATTGGACCTGGTGTATCTCTAATGCTTTATGACCTAAGAGACATTTCTGTTGCAATCATAGTCCATGTACTTGCTCTCATCCTCTTACAGCCATGAGTGTACTCAAAAGTCAGTGCAGAAAGTAGACAGCCACATCCTTTCTTTACTAATGCATGGACCATCAGCCATTCCAAGAACTGAGATCATATTCTCCTGGCCTCAACTCATCTTTCTCCACTTTTGGTTTCCCACCCTCTTCATCTACTTCTCGCTTGCATTTCAAATCTCAACTAAGTCCTGTGAGATAGGCTTCTCCTCCTCTCTATGCCTTCCTGCCTGCCCAGATATCTGGACTTCAAATTCTTGACCTGAAATCATGACTTCACAGTGCTCACTTCCCCTTCCCAGGTTGGAACTTTGAATCCTAATTCCAGCACACTTGCTGGACCCCCAACCTCACCAACATCTTCCAGTTGGGCCTGGCACCAAGAACTCTGATTTCAGAAAACAAAAGCCTGGCAGGTAAATAGTAGCATGTTTCCTCTTCTCGATTCGGCTTATTTTCATTTATTGTTTATATTGAAAATCTTTGGTATTAGAATTATATATCTTTAAATCTGCAAGGGACCTTAGAAATCATGTAACTCAGTGACTCCTAGACATTTTGGTCTGTAAACCTGTGATATCAGAAACTCCTGGAGGGCTTGATAGACATACATACTCTTAAGCCCTACCACAGACCCATAAATTTAGACTCTCTAGGCACTGGTCCCAAGAATCTACATTTTAACAAGCTCCCAAGGCAAGTCTGATGCAGAGCTAGGTGTGGGCATGTTGATCACCAAGGCCTGCCATTTCAGAGATGAGGAAACTGAGAGAGCAACAACTAAAACCAAAGTCTCCTGAGTCCAAGTGTTCTACTTTTTATGATACTACTTTCCTTCCTGCTAGGAGAGGTGTTTTGGAACTATCTTACATTAAGAGCTACTTATAAATCCATTAACAATAAAAAGCTTGTTTTTTAAAGAACACGGTCGCTTATCTGTTCAACTCTCTTAAAAACCCCACTTTTAAAAGGGTTACACACTTTTGAAGACAGCCATCTCATACTGACACACATTAACTGCTGTAGATTTATGATTTATTCCTCCTAAAAAAGCTACATGGTTCAAAAGCAGGAGAGGCTATTGAGTTTCAGCAGCGCATTAGAGCATGAAACGATCATATTGGGATGACTACTTGGGCTCTCCGAACTACTTGTTACCTTCTTTATGAAGACTACAGGATGAGAACCAAGGAGTCAAAAGCAAAATGGAAAAGAAGTACCAACAAAGAAAGAACTAATAGGCCCTAGACCCTCAGACAGCCACCCTCTTTTATTAAACTCTTATATAACTTACATGTAACCATTAGAATAGAGTCACACAAAGAATTTTTTCCATTGGAGATAAATGTCAGAAACAAGTTTAATAATGGACTCTTAGCAATTGAAATTAATTGAAAGCAGTGTGATTATTAAATAATATAAATGACTGAGAATTTCAGATAGCATTCAAACACTTTTTGCCCTGGGTGAGATGAACATAAAGTCTATTACAGCATTATCGTGATCTCCCGTTAGTGAAAGTGTAAAAGGTAGCTTCGAACTGAGTTAACTGCAGTAGCCAAAGGCATGCAAAACAAAATCAATGGGAAATACCAGGCTGTCTTCTTGATCCAGGACTGCCTGGTGCCTGTAAGAGCTTGCTTTGAATATAATAACAGAATAAGGCCCTTACTCTGTTCAAGAAAGAGCAGGTGGGACTTGAAGAGTTGTCACAAAGATGTGACAAAGGCACTGGACTTATATAAGTGATCAGAGAGGACATCGAAAGTATTTGGATATAACTTTAGCTAATCTAATTTTAATGAAGGCTGGGTATCACTTGCATGGCAGTTGCCTACAAAACCACAGATCCTTAAAGTCAAGAGGTCTGTATCAAGAAGTTTTTGTTTTCTTCTCTACTTCTCAACCCATTTCTATTTTGTTCAGCTACAAAGAGAGAACAATTACACAAAGTTCCAATTTAATGAAAAAGAATCAACAGCCTACTTATCTCCTCTGAACTCCCATCGTCTGTTGTACCTATGATACTAAATTGTACACAGTGACGTGTGATGACAGCCTATACTTGCAAAGCCGTCTTCCCAGCACAAGTGCTCTGGGGACAAGGTCTATACGTCTCATCCATCTTAAATCCAGCACCTAGATAGCTTCTGGGTAAATAGGAGGCTCTCAGTGTATGTTAGCGTTGAGTGAATGAATGAATGAGAAATCAGCAGATGTTGACTACACAATGTGAACAGTTCATACTGTGTTACAGTGAATGATGAAAAGCAAAAAAAAAAAAATAGTCAATCCATCAGTTGCTTGTCTCCATGACACCAGATTAACAATCTGCTTGTTTTTTTTTTCCTGTCCTTTGAAATACCAAGATGTTTCAGTGTACACCACTCAACATGAACTGAAGGATGTAAAGCACATCAGATTACTGCACAAATCTTGGAAAATTCACACATGTTCTGCCCTTGGTTTTACCCCTTAGGAAATGGTCTGCAATTTGGTTTTGTGTTTTGAAAACATCTTTCTTATCAAAGGAAACCACATGGATTTTATTAATAGTATCTCATTAATCATCAAAAGATAGCTCTAGGGCAATAGCAAATTTTACTGATGAGGAAACAATTACAAAGGAGACTAAGTGACTTGCTTCAAGTTATTAAATTAATTACTGACTCAGCTGGCATTTGACACTGTTGAGATCCCCCTTCCTAAATTGCTTTCCCTTTATGTTCATGACACTAAGCTATTCTCACTCTTTGCTTTTTCTTAGGAATTTAAGCTTTTTTAACCAAAGAATGACTCTAATGTTAAATCTATCATTGCAAATTGCCTTCAATAATGTATCTGTATGTGTACAGCTATGCTTACATACTTCTAAAAAAGATTTTATTTATTTTCAGAGAGAGGGAAAGGGAGGGGGAAAGAGAGGGAGAGAAACATCAATGTGTGGTTGCCTCTCATGCTCTCACTACTGGTAACCTGGCCTGCAACCCAAGCATGTGCCCTGACTGGGAATCAAACCAGTGACCTTTCAGTTTGCAGGATGATGCCCAATCCACTGAGCCAGGTCAGTCAGGGTGGCTTAAATACTTTTTGAAGTTCTTTTTCATGTACAAAGACAGGTTAACCTAGTAATGAAGAACATGAACTCTGAAGCCACAATACATCCTTTCAAATTTTGCCTCTGCTCTATACTAAGATGTGTGACCTTAGGTCAGTCACTTAATCTTTTGTACCTTGGATATTCTACCTGTAAAATTGGGAAAATAATACTACCTAACCTCAGAAAGTTGTTATGAGGATTATATGATAAAATACATATGAAATGCTTAGAACAGTTCCTGGCATATAAGTACTCAATCAATATTAACTACTGTATTATTAATAACACTATTTCTTATACACATTTCCATATAACTACATCATGTTCTGGTGTGTTACTATATCACAGTTTGCTTGGCCAAATTCACCTTGTATAATTTGGGGTGAATTTATAGGAGACTGGAAAATCACAAAAAATATAAAAATAGGGGGCAGATCATATCCATTATTTTTATTATTCAATGGTGTTTATTCAGACTCCTTCACTGAGTGGGTCAATTCCTCCCTCTCCTACCACATCCTAGCCCCTTTTTCCCCTAGGTACCTCATAATTTTTAATGAGACCCAGGTAAGATGCATGATGAACTAAGAAAGCACTCATTTAAGTGAAATAATACAGTGTTATATCATAATACACCTAGCAATGTCTACATGGTGCCTTTCTATAAATGTCATATTGATAGATGAAATAAGATGGTTATGGGGACCATATGGAAGAACATACTGGAGTAGTTAGTCCCCATTTTCGTGGGCCAGGCTAGGAAGGGACCTGGACTCCATGCTAGAGAGTTTTTTTTTTTAATCCTCACCCAAGGATATGTTAATTGATTTGAGAGAGAGAGATGAATGTAAGACAGAAACATTGAATAGTTGCTTCCTATATGCACTGCAACCAGGAATTGAACCCATGAGTTTAGAGTTAATTGTAAGCTATGGAAAATTACTAAATTTTTCTGAGTTATAAAAGTGGGAAGGAAAAGAAAAAGAAATGCTACTTAGAAGCTGGAAAAGCTGTTTATAGTTTAGTAACTATTTAATAGTAAATTCCATTTCACCTTAACCTTAACATATAATTTAATGTATTAAACTTGAAACTGCCCCTGCCATAATATTTCAGAACCTCCCTTTCTTACTCATCCTTCCACATGGAGACTTTTTAAAAATATATAATATTTGCTTTTTTTACTTTGTTTTAGTATCAGATCCTGTTTTTCTAGAGGGTTGGGCTATAACTCATTTTAAATGCCTTTCTGTTTTATAACATTTAAGAAAAAACAATTGGTGTCCAAGATTACCCTGTCTGAAAGACAGGTAGTAGTTGGTGGCCGGGTTCCCGGTGGTCAGTTTCAACTCTGAAAACATTCTGTATGGGAACGTATAAGTACCTACCAACTTGCTTTTGTCACACTGAAACTGCAATCTCAGTGACAGCCTCCCTTTAGAAATGTGGCTCTTAGCCTGGGAATGAAGCAAGTTCTATTGCTAGTGGTCTAGAAGGAGATCAATGGGCAACATCACCACCTTGATCAAAGCCCTTGCAGTCTGCTTGAGCTATTGTTGTCCCAAAGGAAAAAAAGAACAATGAAATTGAGTACCTCAATAAAATTTCCAAAAAGGAGGCTCCAAAGGAGTTGTGTTTTATTATCCTTATAGTTTAGCCCCAGTGAACAGCAACTCATCAGGGACCTTTCCCCAAAATGGCTTATTTTAAATATTTACTTTACTTTTCTCATATCTCAAACCCTGTGGAATTACAATGCTCTCATCGACTTATTAAAAATTATTGTAGAAAAGATGTTCCTGGTAAGAAAGATATTGTATTTCTTCCCCCAATTACAGCTCTACATTTTGTTTCTTTTTAATCTTGTATTTCTTATTTTTTTTCTCTCTGAATCAATCCTTCTGCACCTACAAACGTAGCTCTCTATATTCTTTCCCAACTGCCTTGCTGATGAAGAGTTCTCTGATAATACAGGCTACAAGGAAATGTCTCTTCAGTATCATTTTCGTTCACTTCAAAAGTAAACCCACTGGTAAGCCTCATCCACAAAAAGGTAATGGAAATAGTTTCCTGCCTTAGTCAAACTTGACGCAGGAAGAGTGAAAGGCCAGGCCAGATGGCAACGGTCACAGCTGGCTGGCTATACTGCCAGGATCGCAGAGTATAGAGCTGAGCCAGGTGTCACAGCTCAAAATGAGGCAACAAGGGACTCCATGAAATAACTTTAAGGCCAGGCTGACAGAAGACCAATACAGCACTTTTGACAAACTCAGAAAATAACTTGCACCACTATCATTACTAGCTGACTTCTTCGTAAAGGTGAGAACTCCAGATTGTTTGGCAGAAGTGATACAACAGGGTCGAGTTCTCTTCTGAAACCCTTGGACAAGGCTGATGAAATAGAAATTGGGTGTAAGCATGCCCTGGGAGGGTGGCAAGGAACAAGCTGGAAGTGAGGGAACTGGATAAACCCAGGGAAATGCAACAGAGAAAAGCTCCCTTACCTGGTTAGCCTCTAATCCCATGTACAGTGAGCGCTGCTTTGCACCAGGCACTGTACTAAGGGTGCCAAGAGCCAGAAAGAGAATCATGCATGATTCGTGTTCTGAAGGACCTTCCTTCCTGTGTGAAATCCAACCTCTACTCTGCCCTTAATAGCTTATTTAGGCTCTTTGGGGGCTTTAATCTTCCTGACACTTCTAAGGACAGAAATTCACAATTCCTTTTGGTTCAGAAGCACTATCATTTGTAAAGACCTCCACGAGTCATACAATCCAGGGATTCATTATCACAGAGCTCATTCCCAAAGTAGCAATTGCCCCAAGAGAAGACAGCCTTAAATGCTACCACAGCGATCCTACTTATTGAAGATCCCAGATATTCCCTTCTATCTTCTCAGTGGGAGGCAGACTATTAGCCATAAGCCCCTGGCCCAGCACCAAAGCAACACCATGGCTAATCAAGTACCCTGCAAACTCACATTTTCTGCTAAGGGCTGGGATCTTCACTGTAATTGCCAGCACTTGTTAAATTTTATCTCTGTGTAAAGTATAATGAAATGGTGGCTATCTATCTGAGGAGCACTTGCTAAGAGTAATCAAGCTTGCAACTGTGATAGAAATGCAAACTTGAGGTTAACATTTAGTGAATGGAAGGAAAAAGAAGAACCCAGCAGAGCAAGCCAGTTACCTTTGGAAGCACTCAGCACTCCACTTGTTTTAACGTATAGAAACATTCCACACCTAAGTATGTCTCTTCACATTTTCTACCCCATATGCCCCTCTTCCTATCTTCTCTTCCTCCCTCTTATTCTTTTTCATATCTTCTCCTAACACTTTACTGTAAATGGAAGTCTTGACCAGACTCAGAGCCATCTCTGTTTAAATACGGCTGCCTGATAGACTGTACATGTCAATTCCACATCAAATACAAATGAATTTTGGATCGTCCACTCTATCAGATTTCCTATGCCTCTGCTTCTCTCTCCTCCATTAGTACTGATAATCAACAAGTGACCACAGAAATCCAAACTAGATGCCTATCATATAGATATTCCGTGCCCAATTTCCATGGTAACGGAGATCTGTCACAAGAATACGTGTTATGTCTATGCAAACAGGATGCCAATACGTTCAAATCAGACAGCAAAAACACAGGTTAGCAAAGGCCAGCCCTGAGAGTTTGTTATGCTGGCAGAATCTGGCAGGTGTCAAGGAGTCAGTAGGCAGGGTGTTGACAGAGAGGCCTGCGTAACCACAGTAGACATTGGGCCAAAAAAAAGTGTCCAAGCTGCATGTGTCCTAGAACTCAGCTTTGTCAGAAGTGCCCAAGCAGATAGAGGCTAAACAGAGAACCAGGGATCCTAGACCTGAAGGTTCTGAGACCAAGGCAGCCAAGGTACAACCACCCCTTCTGGATCTGAACTTCTGGGCAGCATTTCTAGGAGCTATTTAACAGCTGTTACCATGTACAACATCATAGGCTACATTTAAGGAAGTGCTAAGCAAAGCACAGCATAGTTTGCAAAGCTTTTTGGGGGTCCTTTAAAATAAGATGAAAAGTTGTTTTTTACGAGGCCAGGAAAGATAAGGAAGCAAATCTCAGGTATCCTGGGGCAGGTTACCCTTCTTTCAAGTTCTTATTTACAAAATGAAGCAAAGTAGGTGAAAGGATGACTAACGTTGATGCAATTCATTGCCTTGCTTTTCTTTTTACTTCTTAATGTTGACCTGCAACTGAACATGAGGCGTTTTATTTATTTTTTATTTATTGATTTTAGAGAAACAGGAAGGAAAAGAGATCTATAAAGAGAAACATCAATTTGTTGGCCCACCCATTTATGAATTCATTGTTTGACTCTTGTATGTGCCCTGACCACAGATTGAACCCACAACCTCAGTGTAATGGGATGATGCTCTAACCCACTGAACTACCTGGCCAGGGTTAACAAGAGGCCTTTTAAACACAAAAACACTTCATTACTTTCATCTAGTTTGCAGAAGGCCCCTTTGGGCTGAGAGGTAATGCCATCATTCTCCAGCACAGCCTAGAGCTGGACAGATATCTGAAGAGGGCTTTACGAGGAGATGCTGACCAGTGGGACTTCTTTATTTTGCTCCTTCTTTTACTCTGATGCATCTCTCAGAGTAAAAGGAGTACCAATACATACCCCACAGGCAAAGAGATATTATTTTCAGCACACTATTGCTCTCCCCCATTAGCATGGATAATCAAATGTGAACTGTGAGAATTTGGGTCTTTGGGAAACAAAACTCAGTTTTATAAACACTATCTAAGCCTTGTTTTAAGGGAGAAAAAAAAACCTGATACTGGTTTCTGTGACACTTACCAACATTAGGGTTTTTAGGACACACTAAATAGCATTGCAAGTCAGAGCAGATTGAATTCATTAATGGAATTGGACCGCCTCTCTAAACATCAGAGCAACTTTTTCGTAACAAGAAACCTTACTTCCTCCACTTAGTTGAGCTGGAAAATTAATGTAGTGTGCTTCTGAAGAAACACATAATGAACATGATGAATTTTCATCATCTTGCTGGAAAGTGATTCTTTATGTTCTTATTCCAAATTTACAGCAAGTAAATTTAACATTCCCAAGCTGCTGAACCTTCTTAAGAACTCACTATCAATTTGTGGGCGCTTTAACTGATTCTGACCTGGAATTGATTAGTGCTTTCTGAAAAATGCACGTGTAGCAAATTGCTGCACTTCAAGATAAATCAAGTTATTTGGGGAAGTTACACTTTAACTATTTACATTTCTTCCAAGGGAAAAAATAACAGCCTTTACCTGAATACCCTGCAGAGAGGCAGGGAGTCAAACTGGCTCTTTGACTTTCACAGGAAATTTGTATTTAGGGAGTTAAAAATCTCCACTGATAACTTCTAGTCCATGCTGACCAAATCCTGAGTTGAGCTTATTTCAAAGTCAGCCATTGTTCTTTGGTCAAAAGTCATAGCCCACAAATGGCATCCCAGAGCACTGTGAACCCCCCCAAAGACATGGATGTTCTAAATAGATGTTACATTTCCTTTTTTAAAGAAAAAAAAGATACAGTTCACATACCATAAAATTCACCCCTTTAAAGTGTACAATTCAGTGGTTTTTGGTATATTCACAAAAATGTGCAACCATCACCATTGTCTGATTCCCAAACATTCTATCACCCCCCCCCCGAAGAATACATATTCCTCATTCTCCTCTCCCTTCTCCCTGGCAACCACTAGTCTACTTTCCATCTCTACGGATTTGCCTATTCTTTTGTTTTAAGCTTTTATGTATTTATTCATTTATTTTTAGAGTGAAGGGAAGGGAGGGAGAAAGAGAGTGAGAGAAACATCGATGCATGAGAGATACATCGATAGTTTGTCTCTGGCATGCCCCCAGCTAGGGACCTGGTCTGAAACCCAGACATGTGCCCTGACCGAGAATCAAACCCATGGCCTTTAGGTTTGTTAGGCTGTCACTCAGTCCACTGAACCATACTAGCCAGGGCGGATCTGCCTATTCTGGACAATCATTCCTTTTTGGATAAGGGTTTTGTTTTTTATTTTATTTGTTTAAAGTACCCCACTGGGTATTTCACTTTAGGAAACAGTAAAAGTAGGAAATGTTGAGGTGGTCCCATTTAGAATTCAGGTCTTTGAATAAAACAATATGAAAACTTCCTTCAAAGAAACTTCCCTTATGGGACTAGTGGAGGCAGACAGCCGCTGACACACAACACTGTTTGAGCGCAGACTCTCACCAGGTATGAGTCTCTGTTTCCACCTTTTGTTGGGGAATTGCGGGGCAGTCTTACTATGTTGTTTCTCAGAGACAGGGTAGATTTTAATATCTCAAAGCCAGTTCCAGCCTGTTTGCAAGACACGATATTCAGAAGTAGACTCCAGAATCAGGTAAACTGGGTTCAAACCATAGATCTATCATTTTTTATGGGTGATAAGCTATGTGGCTATGGGCAAGTTGTGTGACTTCTCTGAGCCTCGGCTTCTCACCTATAAAAAGGAGATGATAGTCCCTATCTCACAAGATTTATTTTGAGGACTAAGTGTGATAGAGACAGGCAGATATAAATACAGATAGAGATAGATAGCTTGGTACTATATTAGGCATTAGTAAGCTCTCAACAAATGATATCTAAAATTAAATGCCTATTTTGTGCCAGGTACTGGTTTTTACATTTACTGCTCATATGCTGGTGCTAAGTACACACCATCAAAAGGAAAGATGGGATTCTGAATACAAGGGTTGCCAATGCCTCTGAAAGATAGCAATGTAATAAGATGATATGATGGCTGATGAACTATTTGAAACTGATATCACATCAGTAAACACTAGCCCCAGATTAATTTCTTGAAAGGCAAGGCAAGTTGACATTCTCAGGAAATTAAAATTCAACACGTTCTTTCTGCAAACAATACTATAGTCCATGAAAATCAATATGTTTCACCCTGTCTATACGGCAGTCAGTTGCTCCAATAATATAGTAATAGCTATTCATGCATGGTATAATATAAAATCTATAGATCAATAAACCTTTTGATTTATAAAAATTTACCACAAACCCCCAGGGACAAAAGATCTAGAAAAGATAAATGACTCTCATCAAAATACTTTAAACATAATCCTGTCAAATTCAAGAATACACATTTTATTAAAAATTAAGAATACACATTTTATTAAAGTATGCATGAAAACCCAATAGGATTTGTAAACACAATCAAGCATCTATCTTCACTAATAAAAAGTTCAAAGTCAAACATTTTATAACTGCATATATAGTGCATCCAGAAGGTAGACAAAAACATAGGAATTACCATGGGTCTCTACCTGTAGTGGTTATTGAACTCCTTTCTCAGGTTTGATAGACAATAATTTGATGCTTAATACTGTTTATAGCAATAGAAAATAGTAATCACAAAGCAGCAGTTTCCCAGCAGAATTCAATTCCTATAGGATTTCCTATAGTCTTAAGGCCATTTGATTCCTGGTCTATGACACTATGGAAGCCTCATAAAATTGCATCCAGGAAGAACGGATTGGAGCCTCTAACACTTGCCACTATCAAAAGAATGAGGAATCTGATACATTTGTGTATAATTAATATGATATTGGAATGTATACATATTTTTTCTCACTCACTAGCAATAGCCATCTAGTTAGCTTCTGAGGGTGATTGTATGAAACGATTCACTTTTAGGATTTTTTCCCCACTGTGTTGTGGGTGGTCTTTACTTCTGCTAGAAATCAGGCTTTGGTGATAAACAGGAGGAACACTAGACAAGTGGTGAGGACCCTTTGGAATCTAATTAATGATTTCCCTCTAGCACAAAGAAGTTTTGAACAGGGTGGAGTAAACAGAGAGTGGTAGGTGCCTAAAGGGCCCCAGGGCTCATGCTAAATTCTGGTACCACTGCTTAGTAACTCCCATCCTATCTTTCCTATCCATCCCAAATCTGCTAATCTGGCCTCTGGTCCCATCTCTGTCACTATCTGCATAACCTCAGGAAGTAGCTTCCATCTTCTGAGCCTCTGCTAACATCTGTAAAATGTGGAACTGGAACGAGATGGTTCATCCTTCTGTTCCTTCTGTGACTCAGTTGCAATACCCTCCTTGGTCACTCTCTGCTTTAGTCCTGTCGTTGACAAGATTTGGAATGAAGATAGAACAGGCCCACTCACAAAGAGGCCTTCATTCAATAAGGCAGTGATTTAGTCTTTCATTAACATTTTCCTAGATGAGGTGTTAGCCCCTGGGGATTAAAGATTAATATAACTCTGCTCTCAAAGAGTTGTTGTGAGATATACATAAGGTACAGAAGTATCTGTAGTGATCCAAGGCAAATGCCATTAACTTCCTAGTTAAGGAGATGTAGCAACTGGAGGAAGGGCATGATAGAAATATAGAGGGCAAGCTCTGCTCCTGGGCTCTAACCAAGACCAAATTGTGGGCAAAAGCAAAACTTGAGTTTAGGGGACTGTTGGGATCTTTGAAGAGGGCGCCAATGGATTCAGTTGTGGGGTTTGGTGTTTTCTCACTGTTATGAATCCTCGAATACTTTGTGTGACCAATCCCCTCTTCTCAGGTGGAATTTAGCCTCACTGTTGCCCTGCTGGCTTAAGAGCTGCATCCCTTCCACCTATTCAAGAGTTTTCTTTCTTTTTGCTTTCTTGCCTCCACCTCACGCCATGGCTACTTCTCAGCCCTGTGAACCTCCATTGCTAGAGAAGAATACAGTGAAGGTCCCATGCTACTTTTTGGCAAGTTTATACAGCCTATAAATACAAAACTCCTTAGATGTTAAAAAAAATAAATAAACATGTGTCTATGATGATAATGAAGGATGTCATCAGGGAAGGCCAATTGACCAAGCAGCCAAAACGAAGCTTCACAATGGAGGTTTAACTCTGACAAATGTACTATTGCCCAAAATTTGGTCCTCAGCTCTGCCCATTAAAAAGTGTGATTTTGACAGTGTCCCACAGTTCACGTGAGTGATGCTAAGAAAGTTCCCAAGAAACCAGCATATGCAATGAGAATACCTAAGTATTTATTTGCAATATGAATTATCACTACTAGGAGGGCTAAATTCTCATGTTCTATATAGCCATACTCTCCATAGACGAGCCACACAGAAAGTTACAGGCATACCTTGGTGACATTGCGGGTTTAGTTCCAGATAATGCCAATAAAGTGAGTATCATAGTAAAGTAAGTAGTAGTCTTGTTGCTGGTGGAGGGTCCTACATTCAATTTGTTAAAAGAAATGCAACCTGTAAAGCACAATGAAGTGAAGTGCAAGAAAACAAAGGTATGCCTGTATAATCAGAAGGTTGATTAGTGAGCCTGGAATCCTTACCAGGAGAGTTAGTTAAATCATGTAAACATTCAGGGACAACAGGTCTTTGTAACAAATAATCTCTACAATGAAGATAAACTTGCCACAGAAATGTGCCCTTAGACACCATACCCTGAGGCAGAACTGGACAGGCTTTGCAAAATGGCCTCGGTTACTCTCTTCAGTCACTGTTCTCATTGCCAAATCACTTCTTTAACAATAGTAACACCTTCCAGTGACACCTCTCTGCCCTGTTATTAGAGAACAGCTGACTTCCAGGGTCTTCAGGAGACACTGGTCCCTTCCAGGGACAGCCAACCAAGACCAGGCTGTCTGATTATGTCTGCAATGTGTTCAATGACATCTTGCTGTCTTTCCATCAAACTGGGATGATCCCACATCCTTCCCAGAGTTGTTGTTTGGGGGAGAATGAGATAAATGAAAAAATGCTTTTAAAGTCCTACTGTGCACAAAATGATCATTTTGGTGTCCTTCAACTTTACAAGAAAATGTGGTAAACAAGAGCAGAGAGCACCTACTGGAAGAAGTTGCAAAAGGAAAAAAATAGCAGTCAGCTAAAAACATGGGGAACTCCTGCTTAACCACTGTTTTTATTTAAGTTCCCCACGATTATCACTTATTTCCAAAACAGTGCTGATGCAAGTTATACAATGAAATGAGGTCAGTGAGTGCAAATTCTTCCCCAGCCAGGGCTGGGGGAATGCTAGGGTGCACAATTAGTTGTTAACTGATAAATGAGGAGTCAATTGGCTGGATGAGACAGAAGTGGAGATCAGCCAAAAAAAAAAAAAAAAAAAGATATACTAGCTGATTTATGAGAGCGAAAGAGGAAGAAGAGGGGGAGAGAGAATGAGAAGGAATCTGAAAGCCCCAAGAAATAAGCACATGCAGCAAAGAGGTTCCAGACATCAGCAAGCACCACAGGCAAAGAAAGAACTTTTTCCCCTCCCACCAACCTCTTGGAACATCTCTCTCCCTGGGAAGAGAAGGCAATTATTTCCTTGGGAGATTGATTACACTCACACAGGCCATACTAAGAGTTGACCTCAGATTATATTCATCATATTTCACTTCAAACTCCCATTTTTTGATTGTCACATGTGTCATTCTCTGAGTTGGAGGGTGGACAGAAAATGGTATGTTATTGTTGGAGATGAAATATACTTATCTTTCAAAAGGACATGTTTTCTGCTAGAGATTTCTTTACTTCAAAAATGCTCATTTAAAAAATCCCTTTGGTAGTAGAAAAACCACAGGTAAATAAAGACTAAACCAGTCACCTATTATACCCCTACTGCCTACTGGTACATTCAAAGGCATGTCTGTAATTAGGCGGTCAGATATAACATCATATGTACATATGATAATAGATTTTATGAAGTTGAAAAGCAGGCCTTAAAGGTCAAGTAGAGAAATCCTCCCTCTAATCTTTGAACCATTGTGTAAAAGGTAATGAGAACAAGGGGCTATTTCTTCTGAAGAAAGAGCCTAGGCCAAAACACACAGTATAGATAGCCCCATGAAAGGAATGGGAGTTAAAAGGTAAAAGCAGGGAGGGCCAAGGGAATGACAGAAAGTGCACATGGGGCAGGCTCTCAACAAAGGCAGCAACTTCTTTGTCTATCCTAAGTGACTGAACTGCCATGCACATGAGGGCTGCAGTTCATTAGTGCTTTGACCCTGTCTCCAAATCTGATGATCTTCGAGCATCACTCCCATCACTTCATGAATAACAGAGATTTTCCCTCCACAGAGACCTCCTGACTTACGTCCTTTCAAAGCAAGCCAAGACGGTCCCCTCCATCCCAATATAGAGTCCAGGACAGTACAAGAAATGGCCATTCTGCTGGTGCAGAGGTTGGGGGTTGAGGGAGAAAGAGCAAGTGACACAATGTTGCAGCTAACCTGGAGACCTATCCTCTAAGGCATGCGGGCCACCTAGCACTCAACTGGGTAATCCCAGACACCACAGGATTACCACGTCATATTGGGCAGTAACCGCCATTCATGCGGGTGAGTGTTGACTTTTACCTATCAGAAACAAACATGTAGACATTTAGCCTCCTAACAAGAGGGAACTTGGCTTCATTCATGTTTATGTGTCTCCTAACCCAGAGTCTAGTTACCTGGATTGCATCACCACCCTATCTAAACTATCACCACCCCCTCATCCCTCTTCAACTCTACTCTGCTTTACCTTTTCTTCATAGCACTTACATCTGATTTTAAATTGACTTATTTATTTCTTTGTTTGCTGCCTCCTGGCTCTCCACTCCCTGCCCCGACAACAGAATTTAAGTTCCATTAAGGCAGGAGATTTTCTTTGTCACTTCATCTTTTTTACTGTTGCTTCCTTAGCCTCAGATCACAGTGCCTACCTAGCACACAGTACGTGTAATTAATATCTTGTGAATTAAAAATTAAAAATAGTGGATGATCAATAAATGTGTGTGGAATGAGATGGTGAAGGTAGGAAAATGGATGAGCACAAGGTCCTTCCCAGAGCTGAAAGTCTATGGACCATGGCACCTTCATGTTCTGATAAGGATCTGGCATTCTGGCAGGCATCTCCATATCTGCTCCCAAGTGCCAGCTAAAGACTTCAAGCATTTTTCTCCCCTAGGTTCCTAAAGAGCTCTGGCCTTTCAACATGTCTCCACGATGGCCACCAGAGGGCAGTATACCCACACCTACTTCTTCTCTCCAGTAGAGGGCCAGAGATAGGGGGAATCCATGTTCAGGATAAATGGCAGTCAGTACTCAGGTGTCAAATTGGCATGTCAGGACCGGCGCCTAACTGGCCCCTGATGTGAGGAGCTGCAGACTTCGAGACAAAGACTTCAGTAAAGACTTCATTCAAAATTTGTAATGTGGAAATCAAATGTGAACAACAGACCCAAAACTATCTGCTCTTGCCAAAGCCAGGACAGGCTCCATGGCCGGCTGCCAGAAGTGTCGTGGGTTGTTCTACACACACTAGGGGAAGGAGCTATGTTTCCTTGTAACAAAAGGCCATTATGCAAAGGGCTGCCAAACACAATTTTCCTTTTGATGTATTCTACTTAACTAAAGTAATGTAATAAAATGATAATGATAATCTTTTGGTTTATGATTATCCCAAGTTAGCACCATCCCCCAAAATAAACACCAACCTTGGCATCAAAGTAAGCTGACAGTAAAAACTGATTATTTGCCTCTCCAAGAAATCTATCATTGTGACTTGCCTAAAATGCATTTTAATTAAAATCCTGTACCCATTATAAATTGGGGGATTTTTAAAAAGAGTACAATTAAATCCAAAAACTAAAGATGAACATGAAAATATATAAAGAAAAGTGTGTTATAGTTAACATGCATGCACATATGCACATAACTTCTATTCAGAAAATTAGGGGCCTAATGAGAAGCCAAAACCATTCAATATGTAAATTTCTACTGTGATGGCATGTTCTACTACTTTTGAATTCTCAGCTACTATGATGCTAACATTTCATTTTAACCATACCCGCCTTGTGAAATACAAGTTTTGATGCTCTTAATAAGTATACTCTAAGTCATATCTAAACAGATCTTCCTCATATTTTTCCCCTACTTCACCAAACGCAGAACATACTAACATTGCATCCTGGGTGACATTCTCTTATAGACTCCAATCCTACAAACAACCTCTCAGGCCACAACTGCAGCGCGCTCCCAATACTAACAACTTAGGTGGTTTTTGTGGAAAACTGACAATCTCTAGCTTCAGAACCAGAGCCCTGCCTTGGACCCCTGAGAGGCGTTTGTACGATATTTCTTCTATAAACCCTCATAGCCTCCATGTAAGCTTTTGATGAATTAAAGTGTTCATTCGGAACTAGATAAGCTTAGCGGGCTTGTCCCTGCAAGTTCCTGTTAATAAAGTTGAGAGTGTTTCCACCCTCAGGAGGTGAAAAAAAAAAAGAGCTAGTCCATCTTGTGCTGTCAGAGGTGATCATTTTCAGTTGGCCCCCTGATAGTGCCAGCAAATGTATCCCTTTTAGCATCAGCTAAACCAAGCAAATATAGGAGGCTTCCTGTCCATCTGCACACGAGACGGCAGAATGAAAGAAAAAATAAACAGCTCTAAACTTATCTAAATAACTCCACAAAAAAAAAAAAATTCGAAAAAGCAAAGCCTCTGAGGCAATTCTTTTTCCTTTGAACAAGACATGCAGAAAGCTGGTTCCACTCAGTATTTTTATCCCAACTGCCCTAGATTCACTTCACCTGGACAGGGTGTGGATACCAGTAAGCAGTGCTTGGTGTCTGCTCCATTTTTAACTTCTTATCATTTCTACAGGGGCTTCAGTTTTTAATCAAGAGAACAGGAAGTAAGCTGAAAGCAATAAAACAGAACAGAGCACGGCCTGTGAATTCCAGGGGAAAAAACTTAAGTACTTGAAAATGGCCCTGAGCACAAAGGTTTGTGTGCAAGTTGCTAAGAAAGAATTGAAGGACCAGATAGAGAAATACAGCTTATTGAAAATATATGAACTCTACTGTAGGCTCAGTCCCCTTTTTAGCCTTGAAGGCACTAAATGAGGGTGAGAGGAGAGTACACTATACGTGCCTCTTAATTTCCCTATTTCTCTACTTCTTCCCAGTGCTTCTCTAGCTTTCTCCCATTCTTTTTCCTAGTCCTGCCTCCACTCATTGTCTGTTTCTTCACCCTGGAGAAGAGAAAGAGCAAAGAACTACTACCTTGAATTGGAGTTGTAAACCTTGCCTCCACAATGGCCTCAGGCATCCCAGAGCCTAAGTGTAGCCTGCTCTCAGCAGCATCCCCATTGTAAATATTCCTCCTTGTGATAAAAGGTTGGCTACTAAGTGGCTGAAGATCTGAATAGTTTCCCAGTCAGATCTGAGGAATATTTAAAAATGTATTTATTAAGTAGCAAGTACAGTGGTGCACCCTAAGCCACAGGGGATATATTCCAAAACCCCCAGTGGATGCTTGAAACCACAGATAGTATGAAACTATATACAGAGTCCAGCACAAATAATGCCCCTTTTTTACTACAAAGTCTTTTATTACAAAATCATAAGCATGTAATTCTGTAACATAACAACGTCATACTCAAGCACACTGTATGACATTTTAGGTGAAAATGTTCAAATTAAAACTGCAAATTATTACACCCATATTATTACCCTACCAGCCACACTCAAGCAGGCCTTACTTCTGCCAGACCTGTAGACTATGTTCCCCCCCTATACATACAAAGCTTTTCACTTAAAAGAAGCACTTTGTGGCATCTCTTGACACATCTAAATTTCCAGCATTGCTATTCTTGCACTTTGGGGCCATTATTAAGTAAAGTACAGGTTACTTAAACATGAGCACTGTGATCCCATGACAGTCCATCTGATAACTGAGATGGCTACTAAGTGACTGATGGCAAGGGGGCAGCTACAGAATGGAGACTCCGGACAAAGGGAGGATTTACATCCTGGAGGGGACAGAGCAGAATACGTGAGATTTCATCATTCTACTCAGGATGGCACACAATTGAAAACTTGTGAATTGTTTACTTCTGGAATTTTCCATGTAATATTTTTGGACCATGGTTGACCATGGGTAACTGAAATGCATCAAGAGTCAACAAAACAGTGGCTTAAGCCTAAAATATGCCAACTGAAAAGAATCTGGTGTGTACATCATAAAGTGTTTCAAAAAGTAGTAGTTAATATACATATGCCTATTCCAACCAGAACACAGCTCATAAAACCAAAAGAAGAAAGGGACATTTTCAAAGCTGTTATATTTTTCAGGAACAATGTCCTTTGGAAAGACTATCCTTTATCCGCCTGTCAATGACCATGCCCTTTCCTCGTGGTAATTCACACAATGTGGTCATAGCCATGAAAAACTACAAAGGCACAGAGCCTGCTTATGCTTTGCTGGGATTAGATATTAAATAGATGGATAAGGGTCACACATGGTCCCAATTCCAAATTCATGTTGCAATGTCTGGTCAAGGTGGGGTGAGACAAAAGAAAAATTTCCAGCTTCTAGTCTGAACAACTTGGCTTAGCTCTGATAAGATAGATTGTCATGAAAACTATCCAGTGAAGTGTAATTTTTCATTCAACTCTTCAAAAGAATAAAAAAAGGAAAACAATTTACTATCTTGTAGATATATGTAAATACTTAGAGACTTAAAATGTGTTTCAAGAGGCTATTACAAATAATATATTTATCTTGAAGCTTTTGAAATGCATATTAAGGGCTAGAATACAATTCTACTCCCTTGAACTGCTATGATAAGAAAAAGGGTGGAGCAGCCCTCTCACAAGCATCTCAGATAAACAATCGCCATCTGTGTGGCAGTATATGGACTCAAGTACATTCCATGGAGCAAAAGTCTTCATGGGCAGTGACTACAGCCACATTTCATAGTTTAATAGCTCAGTAATTTAGATCCTCCTTGAAAGTTAAAAGGCAATAAGAGCCACTTTCTAGACCCATCAACCAAAATTTCATTTCTGTATGCTAAAGTATGAAGTACAAAATCAACCCTAAGCTGATACCGTTTCAAAAGTACTACAGTTTAAAAATATGACTTTCTACCATGTCTGACAAATCCTTAAGTGAGTCTGAAGAGAAATGGACTGATAAGTTAGACCTTAGCTATAGTAATAACAAGAAAGGAGTAAACTGGGAGAAGAGAAATGGTTTTCAGTTAAAGCATGGTGATCAGGAAGTGGGTTATCTGAGACTCAGAACAGAAACTACTTAAAAGACAGCCTTCTCAAAGTCTGGAACCATCTCTATTCCTGTAGATCAGTTAAGTGCTTTCTTAGATGGGGTTTCTCTAACACCCACTGTTCTCAATGACTTGGAGAATCACCAACCAAATAAGGATGTTTGAGGATACATCTTTCCAAACTAACCAAGTGGTATAATTTATAAACTGTCAGAAATAACTTTCTTTTTTTTTTTCAGTTTTCTAGAAATCATAACAATTTTTAGCTTCACTTTCACAGTTCAACTAACTCAATTTCATCACCACTGTTTTCTAAGTGACCACACACGAGGCCTCCTTAAAACTCCCAGTAAGCAGCCCAGCCCTCTCTACGCTCAGGAGAAGCTCCAAAGCTAGGGATGCTCCTGGAAAGCATGGTGTACAGCATGAAGTCTCCCTAGGCCTCCAGTCCTGTTCTGACTTTTTACCCCAGTTGCAATAACTAGGCCTTTCGTAACTCCTTGTGATTTATATACCTTGGTCAGTTCCAGCAATCCTGTGCCTGTCTTGACACTATCTTGTCTGACTCAGTTCCTGTCTGGTTTCCCGGCCAGAACTCGAGTTCTGGATTGCCTTGCTGCTGCTCCTTAGGGTCCTGCCTCTGAGCCTTGGATTAGAAGTCCAATTTCTTAACTATAGTCAGATGGGCTCAGCTGCAATCAGATGTCCCAATTAAGCAAATGTCTACCTTCCCATATATACTTTTAGCTAAGAGCAAAGGGTTTATTACATTTATCTTTATTCCATAGAACACAGCACAATGCCCAGCATACAGAAAGAGGATTTAATAAGTAAGATTTATAGAGGATTTAGAGAGGACTTAATAAGTAGATCTCTACCATATTTATCACAATGGACCTGGTGGTGTGTCCACAAAGGTAACCCTCTCCCTATAACCTGTGCCTGAAATTTTCTTTAATTACCAGTCCCAGTTCCCTGAGTCTCATTAAAAGCAAAGGGGCAAGTGTCTTAGTTCTTGTATCTAAAGTGCATAAATGATTGTTAAATGTAATGTCTCCTATTCTTCTTAAGCCTTCTCTCAATCCTCCCAAAGCTATTAAGAAAAAGTACCCTCTTTCTGAAAAAAAGTTGCCTGACATCTCAAGTTGACAAATCTTTTCTCAGTGGAGTAAGTTTGCCAAAATGTCAAGAAATCCCTTTTTGTTTCCTTAGTGCAAGTGCAGAAAGGTCAATTTTAAATTCAACTGGAGCTCATTAACACATTAAGATTTTATACTTCATTTTAGGTTTATCTAGCTAAAATAACAGAGCAAACCAGCTCTCCTTCTCTGAAAGATCATACTGTAAATAATTAAAAAGAGATGCTGGTAAGGCAGACAGTCCAATGAAGGTGTTCAAAAGAGGGGAGAATCTGTTCTGTGTATCTTCGGGCCAGTTGGCTTAGATGGGCTGCTGTTGTAGTTGCCCATGTGGTAGGTGTCTACATGATGAACAGGAACCCTCAGCCAGACACTACCTACCCCTTTTCTATGCTTCGGTACTCAAAATGTCTACTTTAATGGGTGCTGGCAAGGGAGAAAGAAGCAGGGCTCACTCCTGCTACAAGACACTATCAAGACTGCTAGATGTTGTGCATGCGCATTTGGCCCCCATGGGACACAGGATGACATGCTTGTTTTAGGGAGCTTAGCCAATCCATCTACCTTGTTTATTTACCTTTTATGAATAGAGCACAGTAACCAGCAGACTCACTATGCCTGGTGCATGGATGAGTTTTGTAAATAGCCCAGTTCACATGTTGCTTTTGTTGCTGCTACTGCGATAAGAATGATAAATATCTTGTTAAGAACAAAACTAAAAAAAAAAAAAAATTCACCTTAAATATGCATTCCTTTGAACACGATCCTTTGCTTGCTATTTTCATTTAGAAGTCAAATAGTCCTTGGAAGAAAAAGCCTTGAAGTCCTCTAAACCTGGGTAGAAGTGAGTTTATCTGAAGCTTTTCACACTGGAACAGGGCTACAGTGACATGCAGAAGGGGAAAGGGTACAATAGATGCTTGCGGATATTTTCATTTCACCTCAGGCTGACATGTGTTAAAGTGTATGGGATACAAGCAACACCATCCTCATAATGTGTGGGACCCACTGCAAAATAACAATTTGGGATCCATTATTTAAAAATTACTAAGAATTTTAAGTGGGCAATAGCAGAGCATTAAACCAAGTTCTGGACCATTTTGACTGCAGGGCCCTGTGTGATTGCATAGGTTGCATGTTCCTGAAGGCAGTCCTGGGAAATCATGTTCATTCCTGGGAAGTCAAGTCAGAATAGATATTTTACTGACTGTGAGCTCCACAAATACAAGATTTATGTCACATTCATCTTAATAAGTCTGGTAAATGGCACCAAGTGGCTTCTGTGCATGTTGTTTATTTCCTACGTCTGAAATTCCTTTTCTGGAATTCCCTGTCTGTTCATCATATACCAAGTCTTCACTGAGCTTTAAAGCTTCAGTTTCTGTCCTCTTTCTCCCTAAAGTTCTCCTTGATAACTTTTCCCTCACCCTGTGCAAGGCCAGCATAGTCATCTCTGATAAAATTGTGACTCCCATCTCCCATTTGGGAATGTATGTTACACCTAAGGAGGGGCTTCAGATAGCTGCAACCTGTCTAGAGCCTAAAAGGTCAAAAGTCTGAAACTAAGAAGGAAGGGCAGTCTTCCAATAACACCTTAACCAGTTCCCTAAGAGGACAGGCTCCACTGCTTTCAAGAAACATGAATGACTTTGGAGAGAAGCTTCTGCTTGTGTGTCATGAGCCACCTAGAATGACAGAACCCTTCTGAACACAGATAGTCAATTGACCTTGCATTTTCCTTGACCTGTGGTACCTCCATCCCTTCTTCCTTTGGCCTCTTAAAGGTGATTGCCTTGGAGAAACTGAGGTAGTACAAAAACAAAACAAAGCAAAAACAAAAACCAGAGTCAAATTCAGTATTTGGAACTGATAAAAACAATTCTGTTGTCATGTGATTGGAAGGCTATTTTGGATTCACCTGTCCTCCTCCACCAACTGTCCATTCCTAAGAGCCAAAGAACTTTACTGAACGGACCTCAGAAATGTTCATTTCCTCAACACAAAGGACGTAATATTTTATAAATAACAAGCCAGCCCAGATATTACAGATTACAAAGCAGGGCCTTCATATTTCTGTGGACTTGAGCAAAGAATTTCAAGTCCCACTCAATCTGATTTCACCCACTGTACTATACAAATCAAGCTAGCACAATTCTGAAATATGGTTACTATGGTGTCTGGAGACAGGCAGTAAATTTACAAGTATTGTGAATCTAGCCTTTCAGGGTTCATTTTGTTCTGATATCTCTTTGGGTGGTCATTTATTTTAAAAAAAAGTAACAAAAGGAAAATCACATGCTAATGGCCTTGAAAATAACAACACAGGCTACAGATTCAAAACACAGAAGCAGAAAATTCCTTAAGTGCATTCTGGAAAGACTGTCTGTAGGGAGCCATTAGAGCTGTGTACTGTAGGAAGGTCCAGTTTGTTAACAAAACAAAGCTAGCAGTCTTCTTGGGATTTAATTAAATTAAAGAGCATCATCAAAGAAGACCATCAATGTCTGGGAGGAGAGCTCCCAAATACAGTCAAAGTTCCACCTCTTTCCCTAGGGGAAGTATTAAATGGCCATTTAATGGGAGAGATGAGGCTTTTGTTTAAGCACAGATGTGTGTCCACTTCATATAATCTAAGCTGCAATGATGCCATCAACTGTTTTCATTTGAAGTCTACTCATGTATGACATCTTCCCATACAAGTAACTAACTGAACAAATCAGAATCTCCCCAGTAAATGAACTATGAGATCTAACACTAGTAATGAAGGGCAGTAGGAAGGTGGAATTTATCAACAAATTCTGAAACTTTCTTGTAAGGAATATCTCACAAGGAAAAATGGTGCCAACAGAGTTCATCAAGGGAGTTTATTTTTATTCAAAGAGAAAGGTCTACCACCAACAGCTTTTCATCTGATAGAGCCATAAAAATTAGATACATAGGTAGTACAAGTCTTTAACTAGACCATGCAGAGATGCTCTTTGAAATACATTTTCTAATTTTTGTCAGGATCAGTTGAGAATATTCTAAGTAATGGAACCACTGCTTGCTTGCTTTCCTACCTTGGAAAATGGTGCCTCACAGGTCTAATTTTTCATCAAGATGTGTTTATTAACATGTGTTTATATATACATCTTTCTGCTCAGGAATCCAGTAAGTCTGTGTGTCTGGTACAATTTTATATAATCATGCAGTAAAAAACACTTCTTTCCCTCCCTCAAGGGAAAGAAATAGCAAGTGGGGTTTTTAAAAACTGGCATTACCTTACCAAATCTTTGGTAACTTTAACTAAATCTAAGCCACCTCTTTAAGCTTTCATTTTAATGGATTTTATTAAACGGTCAAGAGCACTAAAATGCAGCACAACATGTATTAGCACATCTTGGTTAAACAAAGAACACTAAGAGATACACTTTGTCAAACCTATAAAGATTCTTTATACCTCAGGCACTCAGATGAACTTCACTAATAGGTCTCTTAAGCTTTTTTATTTTATGTGTTGTCTCCATGAAGTCTATATCCTAAGTTTAATTGCACATAAATGAATTAACCATCTGGGTGTGTGTGTGCGCGTGTGTGTGCGTGCGTGCATGTGTGTGTGTGTAGTGTGTTGGGCCAGTGAAGGGAGTTAGTGAGAGAATGCAACTAAGAAACAGAAAATGGGCCTAGAGGGGAAAAAACAGCCCTTGCTGACATCTTCATTTCCACTGCCCATTCCCAGCACACTCAATCATAAACTCTAACACTCTTAATAATAAATCCCAAGGCTTATAACCCATTCCCAAATGTAAGGGTTAATACAAATAGAAAATGCAGATGAACAACTAACTCACTGAAGGTCTGGATACAAGCAGCATTTCATGAGATCATGTATTTAATATCTTAAATGTAGTACAGTTATGCACCACATAACAACATTGTGGTCAACAGTGGACCACATATGCAACAATGGTCCCATAAGATTATAATACAGCTGAAAAATTCTTATGACCTAGTGATGTCATAGCAGTCATAACGTTGTCATAGGGCCAAGGTTGCAAAAACCAACAAGGCTGTGGTTGAAATGGGAAACATATTGAACCTGGGTGTAAACGCATATGTAACAGGGACCTCCCAGTGGTGGTTCTTGAGGAAGGACTAATGAGGACTCATTACAACTGGAACAGGAATGCATAGCTGAAGAAGAGGTGAAAGAAAACTGCCAGAGGAAAAAAAAAGAAGAACCCCTCAAGGAAATTCACAGTGAAGACTTTTGCAGAAGTTTTTTCAGACCTCAACAAGCTCCTTAAAAAGCCTGAAAATGTGGACCCCCACAATGAAATGACTTCACTGATAGAGAGGAATGTTCATGGTGCATTATCTGCTTATAAGCAAATCTATGATGAAAAGACAAACCAAGCAAACCAACATGAAAATGTTCCTGAAAAGACTGACACCTCCTCAAGAAGAGCCCCAAGGAGGTCCTTGGAGAGGTGTTCCAGAAGAAGTGGTTGTTATCATAGGAGAGGACAGCTCCAGGCTTGTTATTGCCCTAAAGACATTCCAGTGAGACAAGATGAGAGGTGGAAGACAGTGATACTGATGTTCCTGACCCTGTGCAGGCCTAGGCTGGAGTACGTGTTTGTGTGCTAGCTTTTAATCCAAAAGTTTGAAAAGTAAAAAACAAAATAATAAATTTTCAGATACAAAAAAGCCTACAGAATAAGGATATAAAAATATTTGTGTACAGCTATACAATGTGTTTGCAGCTATGTGCTATTATAAAAGAATTGAAAAGTAAAAATAAAAAATTAAAGTTCATAATATAAAAAGTTACAGTAAGTTAAGGTTAATTTATTATTGAAGAAAGGAATCTATTATTTTACAAATATTGTATAGCCTAAGTGTACAGTGTTCATAAAGTCTACAGTATTGTACAGTGATGTGCCAGGCCTTCACATTCACTCACCACTCACTCATTGACTCACCCAGAGCCACTTCCAGTTCTGCAAGCTCTATTCATGGTCAGCACCCTGTACCAGTGTACCATCTTTTATTTTTCGTATCATATTGTAACTATACCTTTTCTATGCTTATATATGTTTTACTGTACCTTTTCTATTTTTATATACAAGGTTTGTCTGGAAAAAGTCCAGCGATTGTTAATAGAATGAGAACAGTTTGCACAACATCAATGTAACCTGGCAGCCAAAGAAAATGGACTGGAATGTGCATGTGTGAACAAAGATGACTTCACTGTACTAGTCAGTGGAGGAGGTAGACACCATTGAGTGAGCTTGTGTGCTGTGTGGTCGTGACATTCAAAATGACTGAGCAAGTACAGCAAAGAATCTGCATCAAATTTTGCATTAAAGCTTGAACATTCCTCCATGGAAATTCTTTGGATAATTCAGAGGGCCGCAGCTGTGGGCAACTGGTGATTGGCAGCTTCATCATGACAATGTACACGTTCATGCTCCATATCTTGTGCAGAGCTTTTTTGCAAAACATCCAATCACCCAGGTGACTCAGCCCCCCTACAGCCCAGAATCAGTGCCCTGTGGCTTTTGGCTTTTCCCAAAACTTAAATCACCTCTAAAAGGGAAGAGATTTCAGACCATCAGTGAGATTCAGAGAAATACAATGAGGCAGCTGAGGGCACCAACAAAGGATTTATAGAGTGTTTTAAACAGTGGAAGAGACATTGGGAGAACTGTGTGAGGTCCCAAGGTGCCTATCTCAAAGCGGACTGCGGTGTCATTATCCTGTGTACAATGCTTCTTGTACCTTGAATCTTCTTCAATAAACCTCTCTGCTTTTCACAGTATATGGCTGGATACCTTCTGGATAGAATTTGTATGTTTAGATTCACAAATACTACTGTGTTACAATTGCCTATTCAGTATAGTAACTATACATGTTTGTACCCTAGGAGCAAAAAGCTACACCATATAGGCTAGGTGCGCAGTAGGCTATACCATGTAGGTTTGTGTAAGCATGCTCTATGATATTTTCACAACAATAAAATCATCTAAAGATGTGTTTTTCAGTATATACCCATTGTTAAGTGACACATGACTGTATATAAAATGAGTACTTTACTAAGTTCAAAAGTCCTCTATCACTGAGAGAGAAGTCAAGGAATTCTACTTAGTATATACATTCACACATACCCTCCTCAGTTCATAAGAAGTTAATAGTATTTTAGAAGGTTGTGTTGTAGTCAAAACAACATAATATATTAAAAGCCAACTCTGTGGCTCAGTTCTGCCTGCAAATAGTCTTATATGAACTGTGTGGTTCTTAAGATTGTGCTTAATAATTTTTTCCTTATAGGCAAACTAATAATGATGCTTATCCCCTCCCTGCAGATTTGCAAAACTGTTCCAAAGCCCATGCACATGTATTCTCTCAACCATCATTCCTCCTCTTCCTGATTCTACAGGAAATCTTAATGGCAAGGACCCTGGACTGAAATCATTCCAAGGGCTTGATTTCTAGTCTATAAAACGGTGATCATGAACCTGCCCTACCCTCTATCTCACAGGACTATTGTGAGAAGCAGGTAACACATGTAAAACTGTTTTTGAAAACTTTTCAACAATAACACTTTATCAATATAAGCAATCTTTACATTACACACTAGTGACTGATCAATCACTCAGAAATCTTTCTATGTTTCCCTTCTAATGAGAATTCCTGCCAGAGAATAGGGAAAGGCTCCAGCTTCACTGGGAAACATCTGTCTGGATCAGCAGAGGAAGAGAATAAGCAGACGAATTGGAGTTGTGTAAAAGATGCAAGGTCACAACAGGAAAAAATGCACAGAGTAAAATATGACTCCAGCGGTGCTCAGCCAAAACAAAATACTAAATTAACTTGATAACCAAAGTCGATATAATCTGTTTTAATTCTGTAACCAAGAATTTAGACCAATTGACATTTCCAAGTTCCCTCCCATGCTCAAAAATTGTTCCATTCTAGGCTTCTAGGTCATCTGAGAAGGCAAATCTGGCTCATGGACCCTTTCTAACCCTGTGGGACCAACAATAACCACTTAGAATGCCATCCTTAAATTTTACTGGATTGGCCTTAAATGTACTTTAGACTGGTACCTTCTTCTCCAATGACATACTCAAATGGGAAAAATCCTTAATGGTTTCATCTGTCTCAAATGAGAAACAAATATGACTCATGAAGCCTGAAGTGACCTAGTCTTACACTTAAATCTGGAGATAACACTGAGGGGAAAATATCCAAAAGTCAATGTCAAATATGGCCCAGCATATACACCTGCTCCAGGTCCATTTGTCCCAGAACTATAATTTACCCTATATTACTGTCCAAACACAAATTTTTCTCAAAGTCCAGGTATTGTTTCCATATCTATAGTGCTCTATTTTGGAAACAAAACAGTATTTTTAATGTGGATATCATTTACAGTTACTAAAGTATTTACTTAAAGTAATAAAGTTAGCCCAGTATCCTAGGGTTTTTCTAAATTATTCTTTATAGGACTTTGGAAAATATATAAAAATTATCCCTCCAATATCTGGGTTAAAAGTCCAAGAAAATAATTTCTTTCCCTTTAAACAGACAAATAAATCAAAACGAGGATTGGAATGGAAATGGCTCCACTGTCTCTGGAGTTTTCATAAATATTTCCTTAAAATATATCTCTAAAACTTGCTTTGCTTTGGAAACTACCCTCTTTTCAAAGGACAAAAGAATCTTTCACATTTTTTGATCGCCTTTGGAGGCAACAAAGCAACAGCCAAGTCCTAAATTGATGGATGAGCATCATGAACTAATCTGGCTGCAAATCAGAATGGCCTGGGGAGCTTATTAAAGGAAAGGGAAAAAACAAACTGACAACAACAATGGCAACAACAATAGTAACAACAACAACAACAACACAACAACAACAACAACAACAACAACAACATATCACGCCCCATGCCTATACCTCCAAGGACAGGACCAAGGAATCTGTATTTTTAACTAGTTCCGAAACATCTACACCAGTTCATCCCATCTAGAGTGGAGTTATGAACTCCACTCTCTTCTGAGGATTCTCCTATCTCCAGCCCTGACATTTCCCTTGAACTCCAGACAAGCCCTCTGGATGTCCCAGGGGCACCACAAACGCACTAGGGCCAAAATGCCGAATCCATCTCTTTTCCCCTCCAACTTATTTCTTTAATTCTAAATTCAGACTGTTTTTCTTAACATGAAAAAATTGACCTGTGCCAAGATTCTATGAACTAGAATTCTAACTTGCCCCCGATCTTACAAGTTAATCTTTCTTTAAAAATAATTTTAAAAAACTGATAATCAAAAAATCTGTTCTAAACTTTTACCATCATATATTTGCCATTTTTCTTCATGCTACACACATTGTTTGTAAAAAGTGTGGCCTATAGAAAGCATGTGTCTTTAGTTACAAAAATCTAACAGCCTTATTATGTATTACCATTAGATACCAAATGATGTCCATTTAAAACAGGCCCTGATTAGAGTATCAATAAAGTACCAGGAGATACAATTTCTGCCATCAGCTTTTCAGAGAGATGTTTACTCACCAGGTTACATAGAAGTAGGCATATCTGGGTCAAAATTGGCCCCGGAGTTGTGCTGAGTATATGAGAATAGAATTTAAGCTGCAGCCTTTGTTTGCAATATCTGATCTATTATTTAGTTTTGCAAATCAAAGGGAAATATAAAGAGGACAAAAATCAAACATACACAGGAAATTGCGTTTGTGTCACAAACTGGGCCATCAACAGGGCTTCATCTTACTCCACTCCCTACCCCCCACTATCCTTTGCCCCCATCTCACACTAGGAAAGAAATAAAAGTGGGTCACCTTTCTTGGAGCTCCCTCTCCCAGAATGCCTCAGGAAAGAAAGTGAACCAATAAAAGAGAGATGAGGTAGTCCAAGACTTAGGGATAGTTCTCAGTCAAAGTTAGACCTGGATAAAAGACAGCTTATCTTTTAATGTGGTCACCAGTAAACTCTGCCTCCCATGGCTTACCATGCACATTTCCCTACTCTCAATACAATATAAGAATGACCATACAGTTGGAAAAAGGGCAAGCTTTAAAATCAGCCACACCAAGTTTGGAATCTCAGCTTTGTTATTAATACTTATGACTTTGAACAAGTTGCTTAATTGCTCCAAGACTCAGTTTCTTCCTTTATTAAGAAAGGATAGCATTAACAGTGTCTTCTACAGTTGCTGAGAGCAGCTAATGAGAAATCACATATAAAGCACATGGCACATAGGAAGGTCTGTATAAATGCTAGTTTTTGTCCTACTCATCATCATTTCCATTAAGTAGCTGGATAAATCACTTTATAATTCTATTTAAAAAGTGCATCATTTTGTATTATTTTAAAATATTACATTGAACCGTACCAGATACCTATCTTTATATTTAAAAAGTCAAACATCAACAATTTTACGGTGCAACCTGAATTTTAAGAAGGGTATCCTAGGGAAAAGTACACTATGTTTAATAACTAATTCTATGTGGCAAAGGCACAACCTGATCCTTTGAAATTAAATAAAATGAATGACTGTAAAGCTGAAAAATGACTATCTGGGGCTAAGTGCAGGACACATGGAAAGCAACTCTGTTAACAGTACTGGTGAAGGGCTGAAGGCCAATGTATTACAATTCCATTGGCATAACTTGGCTACACTAATAAGAAGCAATCATGAAAGGACCAAGAGAATAGGGAGGACATCCAGTCTGCATAAAACAAAATTAAACATATGCCTGGGGCCACAGGGTTGTTCCTTACAAGAAGAGTAGAGAGCTTAATGAAAACCATGCGCTATAGACAAGGAGAAATTTAACACACTCTGCCTTTCCTTCTTAGTCTCAAATGACAGTTCGATTTTTCAAAGTAATCCATATGTTTTGGGGAAAGGAAAGGGGGGAAGGGTTATCCATTCCCAAACTACAAATCAAAGCTTAGAATGCTTTGTGAATAGAAAACTGACTCTACAGAATTTGGGAGAAAAAATTGAATACAAGAACACTGAGGCCAGTGGGGAAATATGTCTGGTCCTTATATATTGCACTATAAAAAAAAGTAGAAAAACCCAGATTCACTTGTGGTTGGAAGTACTATAATGGAAAGAGATTGCGGCTTTGCAAGCAGACAAATCTTCATTCCAATTCCAGTTTCATCACATACTAGCTGTGAAACTATGGGCAAGTCTTCATGCCATCAAAGGATTGTTCTCAGAATGAAATGCCATAATATATTTAAAATGCTTTCTGCAAAAGGTGGGGTGAGAGGGAGTCCAGAGGGTGGGGCTATATACAAGAGAAACATCCCAGAACAAAAAATAAACACAACTAAAAATAAAGAGTGGAAAAATGTATTTCAGGCAAATGGAAAGGAAAAAAGCTGGGGTAACAATACTTATATCTGAAAAAAAATAACCTTTAAAACACAGGATATAGTAAGAGACAAAGGATACCACATAATGATAAAGGGAACAATGCAATAAGATGAAATAACCCTTGTAAATATTTATGCAGCCATCAGAGAAGCACCTAAATATGTACAGCAAATCTTGATGGACATAAAGGGAGAAATTGACAGTAATACAGGCATAGCAGGAAATTTTAACACCCCACTGACACCAATGGATAGATCTTCCAGACAGAAAATCAACAAGGAAACAGTAGCCTTAAATAACACACTAGATAAGATGGATTTAATTGATATCTTCAGAGCATTTCACCCCAAAACAGCAGAATATACATACTTTTCAAGTGCAGATGGAACATTTTCCAGGGTAGACCACATGTTAGTACACAAAACAAGTCTCAATAAATTTAAGAGGATTAAAATCATATGAAGCATCTTCTATGACCATAACAGTATGAAGCTAGAAATAAATCACACACACACACACACAAAAACCCTGAAAAACACACAAAGGCATGCAGGTTAAATAACATGATACTAAACAATGAATAGGTTAACAATGAGATCAAGGAAGAAATCAAAAGATACTGTGAAACAAATGAAAATAAGAACACAACAACCCAAAATCTACGGGAAACAACAAAAGCAGTCTTAAGAAAAAAATTTCACACAGTTACATGCCTACCTCAAGAAACAAGAAAGATCTCAAATAAATAATCTAACTGCACATAAAGGAACTTGAAAAAGAACAACAAAGAAAATCCAAAGTGAGTAGAAGAAAGGGAATCATAAACATGAGAGGAGAAATAAATGAAATACAGTCTAAAAAAAGAAACAAAAGATCAATGAAAAGAAGAGCTGGTACTTCGAAAATATAAACAGGATCAACAAACCTTTAACCAGACTCACCAAGAAAAAAGAGACAGGACCTAAATAAACAAAATCAGAAATGAAAGAGGAGAAGTAACAACACACACCAAAGAAATGCAAAGGATTATAAGAAAATATTATGAACATGAATAGTATAAATATCACCACCTATAGATCTTATTGTATTCCTACATATCTACACACAAGATGAATAACACACAAAACGAAACTTCATACACAGTAAAAAATAGTAATTCCTGGCCTTAGGTATTTCCAAATCCAAATATAGGGCATGTATTTAGATGGAGATATCTAAATGCATTAGAAAAAGTTGGTTTTTAAGTGTGTCTTTTCAGTTTATTCTCTTTTTCCTATTCCCACCCTTATTACCTTAAGTTCAGTATGGTCAGTGATGTAGAGATGAGACAGAGATGGAGAAAAACTGCAAGTATATGTGAGTAAGGCTGAAAAGTGATCCAAAATGAGGGCCAGGTAGAAAACATCAACTATACAGAGTGTGATAGAGGTATATGAGGAACTAAGGTGGTAGGAAGGACCAACAAGTTTACATATGACTCAAGGAAATAATTGGCCAACCCATAATTATACTCACACAATTTTATGAACCTCCATCTACAAACTTTCTAGGAAGTTCACTTATAATAAAGTTAATTACATTGGGTCTCCTTCTTAGTCACTTGTTACACTTTGTAACCTGTGAAGCTAACTGGATAGTTTGCCGGGATATCCAGAGGTTCATCTGCATAAGAGAGGAGAAAGTTCCGGTGTGTGTTAGACCCTAGGTAGATAGTCCCAACCAGGGGAAAAATGGAGGGAACATAGTATGAAGGTGCTAAGACACACTCATATTCCATCCCTGGCTAGTTCAGGTGTGGTGGGTTGCCACTTCCCAGCTTTCTGGCCTTAGTTGATCCTTGTGATCCAAATGTACAGTCTCTGGTAAAACGAATGCAAATGTTGTTACTGCTGGCCGTCAAACATCTTTTTACTTGGAGTCAACATTGAGGGCCTTGTATTAGTGACATGCATATTTCCATTAGGACCTGAGAATATTTTTATTCTATAAACCTTTGTTTTCACGTACTTAAACTCACCCATACATTTTTCTCTGTCATCTTTACCACTGGTAATGAAGCTTCTGACAACAAAGTGTAGTGTGGGAGCCCATACTCTTCATTAATAAGGTTATTACTACACTGTCTATTATCAGGGCAAATGTGTGTGAACTGGGATGAAAGAGTATACACAGGATAACGACAAGAGGAGACAGTCAGCATTATATTTGTAACCTTAATCTCAGTTTCTGACCCTTTTTTTCAGTTTTAAACATGTCAGCCATAGCTGATAGTCTTATTCATTTTCACCTGTCATCCAGAGGCACAAGCTTAATTTCATTACCTCAATAACAACTGTACTCCATTGTTGCTTAACAAATGATCACTCAAATATGGCTAGTCTGAAAAGTATGCCTCAAAGTCAATTAAGGATTCGCTTGATTCCATTTGTAAAATAAAGATCTTTTTATTTTAAGCTATCTAAATGTTGCTATAATATGTCATTGGTTTAGGATTTGTGAACTTATCATCCTAACCAAATCACAAGAAAGTGAGAGACAGACCACAGCGAATACATAGTGGAGGTTCAACCAGAATCAGTGCATTTGTTTAGTTGTAAAGTACTGATTTGGAAGAAAGAGGGGCTGAAACTCCCCTATCTGAAACGTTTCACACCTAAAAGTTATTTGTTGCCCTGGCCACGTAGCTCAGTTGGTTATAACATCATCCCTATATGCCAAAGTTGTGTGCTTCATCCCTGGTCAGGGCACATACAAGAAACAACCAATGTATAATAGTATAAACAATAAAATGCAATTAAAACATGAAAAAAGAAACAATCAATGAATGCATAAAAACGTGGAACGACAAATTGACATTTCTCTCCCCCTCCTGCCCTTCCCCCCCTCAATCAATAAATAATGTTTTTAAATAAATAAAAATAAAAGCTGCTTGTTGGACAGGAGAAATATCTAGTGAGAATGAGGTGGTTCTATATCAAATGTCCTTCCATCTTGCTAGAGTGGTAAGGTGGGGGAAGTAATTGAAAGAAACCTGGGCTGGGAGTTAGAAGACCTGCATTAGAACCAGTCATTGCAGGTTCAGAGTCTGTTTCTTCTTCTAAACAGAACAGACTAGATGCTTCCTTAAGTTTCCTACCCCTTAACATTCTAGTCATCTCTGTGAATAGGGTGACAATACATCTTGAGTAACCTGCTACATTCCCAGCTATACCTTGTAGATCAACTGTTGATTATTTTTAGTATTTTCTTTCGCTCTTAAGACTGTCTCCTTTTTGAACAATAATTTAAATGGTCACTCTATCTGTGAGTCATTTGAAAATGTAAGCTTTGTACTTTGGTACATAGTTCTAGCAAATTACATATCTCTAGCTAACAGTTAAAATTATAAAGCCTCATTCTGGAAGGAAAGAAGGAAGGCAGGGAGGGAGGGAGGCAAGGAGGGAGGGAGGGAGGGAGGATGAAAGGAAGAGAAGGAAGGACAGAAGGAGAAAGGAAGTGAGGAAGAGAGGATAAAACCAGTGAGGTAAGAAGAAACAAGTTTGAGTAAAAGGAATGTAAAATTGAATTTCACCTGTTTGGCTAAAGAAATATAAAAACTCTCCTGACTGAAATTAACGAGCCTTTTTTTTTCTGTTTGTTTCAGAATAATTACACAGGAAATTCTTTTATATAATTCAACTCTCAGGAGACAATTTTAACTGTCTATTACATATCTAGAGACAGTTATTTCTAATCTGCTTAATGGGTACTAATGTTGCTGCATAAATGTGACTCACTCCCTGTTATCATCAAACATCATTTACATATAGTATAGATGAAAGCATATAAGTTAAATTGAGAGGAAAAGGTCTAATTCTAAAAACTAATCATTTCAAAGTCACAAAAATCAACATAGCTTCTCATGTAGGCCAGAATCTGCCCTCAAGTATCCACAAACAATTCCCCCTTGATTAATCATAGAGTTTAGAATGGTAGTTTAAAGTTGTCTTGAGAATTTCAGTCCTAAATAACTTCTTTAATTTTCAATGTATTTGAAGAAAATGCTTCATCAAGTATGAAGATCTAGTGAAAATGTGTATTTTACATAAAAGTTTTCATTGAAAACCAAATAAGGAGAAGACATTTTGTTAGAAATAGTAATTAAAGATTCCAATCTCCCTTTTCTGGATTAAAAGAAGGCTACAGCAAGCTACTGTAAAGACCCAAAGTGGTGTCGTTTTCCAAAATTTCAACAAACATTTATATTATTTGAATAAAATCTTATTGAACTTTCATCGGAACCTAAGTATTTCCATTGTTTTTTTAAGCTAGAAATACATATGAGTTTGTGTAATGGACTTCATGAAACCAAAATATTCAGACACTTCTGGTAAAGGGGCACCTGACAGACAAATCTAATCTCAAAACTACCAGATAAATAAAATGCTGTTATTATTTTAACTGAAATGAAGAGTTGACTCAGGCTATGTTTACAGATACACAGATGTGTTTGGAAAGTAGTGCCATGACTTCCATAAGCCCTACAAAAAATTGGGAATGGGGGTGGACATGGGGGTCAAGGAGATAAAGAGAAACCTCAGTCCTGAACTTCCTAGATTGACTTTGTACTGATCTCACTTCCTGGAACCTGACTCAGGTTTTGGTAGACCATTTGTCATGTAACTGGACTCTTGCCCACTTGGTTTGTATGCACCTGATATATATATATATTTTTTCATTTTGATAAGAGATTTTTAATATATTTTATTGATTATGCTATTACAGTTGTCCCATTTTTCCCCCTTCATTCCCCTCCACACTGTACACCCCCTCCCACCCACATTCCTCCCTTTAGTCCATGTGTCATAAGTTCTTTAGCTTCTACTTTTCCCACACTATTCTTGCCCTCCCCCTGTCTATTTTCTACCCACCGTCTGTGCTACTTGTTCTCTGTACGTTGTCCTCCTCTATCCTCCTCCCACTCCCCTGTTGCTAACCCTCCATGTGATCTCCATTTCTGTGTTTCTGCTCCTGGTCTAGTCATTTGCTTAGTTGGCTTTTGTTTTAGGTGTGGTTGTTAATATCTGTGAGTTTGCTGTATTTTTACTGTTCATATTTTTTATCTTCTTTTTCTTAGATAAGTCCCTTTAACATTTCATATAATAAGGACTTGGTGATGAAGAACTCCTTTAACTTGACCTTATCTGAGAAGCACTTTATCTTCCCTTCCATTCTAAATGACAGCTTCACTGGATAGAGCAATCTTGGATGTAGGTCCTTGCCTTTCATGACTTGGAATACCTCTTTCCAGCCCCTTCTTGCCTGGAAGGTCTGTTTTGAGAAATCAGCTGACAGTCTGATGGGAACTCCCTTGTAGGTGCCTGTCCCCTTATCCCTTGCTGCTTCTAGAATTCTCTCCTTCATTTGAATCTTGGCTAATGTTATTATGATGTGCCTTGGTGTGTTCCTCCTTGCGTCCACCTTCTTTGGGACTCTCTGAGGTTCTTGGACTTCCTGGAAGTCTATTTCCTTTGCCAGATTGGGGAAGTTCTCCTTTATTATTTGTTCAAATAAGTTTTCCACTTGTTGCTCTTCCTCTTCCCCTTCCAGTACCCCTATAATTCGGATGTTGAGATGTTTAAAGATGTCCTGGAGGTTCCC
>PVKU01000393.1:229153-505773 GCA_004027475.1 Anoura caudifer
CTTTCTTCCTTCTGGTCCACTCCATTGATTTGAGTCCCAGTTTTCCTCCCATCTCTATTGGTTCCCTGTGCGTTTTTCTTCATTTCACTTATTGTAGCCTTCATTTTTTCATCTAATTTGTGAGCAAAATCAACCAATTCTGTGAGCATCCTGATCACCAGGGCTTTGAATTGTGCATCTGATAGGTTGGCTATCTCTTGGTTGCTTAGATGAATTGGCTCTGGGGCTTTGATTTGTTCTCCAGTTGGAGCCATTTTTGTTTTGTATTTTTTTTGGGGGGGAGGTTTTTTTTTTGGTCTAGTCTTGGCTGTTACGTATGAGGGGTGGAGCCTTAGGTGTTCCCCAGGGCGAGACAGCCCAGTCACTGGGTAGTGACGCTATATGTGGGGGCGGGTCCGAGAGGAAACAATGGCGCTTGCTCTACTCACTCTCAGATTCCAGTCCCTTCAGCTGCTTCCCCTTCACCTGGATTATCTGCGCGTCAATGGGGGACCACGTGGTCAGCCAGCTGCCTTGCGCTGGGTCTGCACAGTTGCCACCCCGTGCCCAGGGTCTTCTGGCTGCCGCCTGTGCACCTGGGGTCTGCCAGCTGCTGCTGCCTGCGTGCCCAGTCCACACCTCCACTTTTTCGTGCTGCGACTCCGCCCCAGTTACCGGTCTGGATGAATGGTTGTTGGACTTCCGAAAAGTTCAATTTTCTATGAGTTCTGGTTGTTTTCTTGTTTCTAAATCTTTGTTGTCCTTAATTTTGGTTGTGAGAGGAGGCACAGTGTGTCCACCTATGCCTCCATCTTGGCCGGAAGTCTCGCACCTGATAGTTTTGTCTCTACCCCTACTCCCACCCTCATTAAAGAAAAAGAAAAAACTGAACCTACTGCTTCTGAATATTTGAGTCTCCACCTAAAAAAAAAAATCCTTCTTTGGGAAACCAAGGAGAAAATAGCTCTGAGTGGCTACTATCTGCAATAAACACAAGGTGTGTCCTGGTTCCCTGTGAGCCTCTCTGGCTCAGTGAGCTCATATTCTTTGACTAAGAATTACACACCAGACCATCCAAGAAACAATACTGCCCAATGCCCACTCTGGGTCTATGGGTAGATGTTAATCTACCTCTCTAAGTTTCAATGCCTTTGTCAAAGCCACCTGGTTAAGAGTTAGCTTCAGCTACAAGCTAAGCTATTTCTTACCCCACTCTGAGACTCAGTGAAAAGCAGGACTCTCCTGAGAAGGGTTCTATGCTGAACATTTTACCTGAGAAGCTCTCTTTCAGAGAATTCACTTATCAACTTAAATGGCAGAGGTAGGAGTTCCTTGACAGCATTTTTTACTTTATAAAATTTGCCCCATGGGCCAAATCTATTTAAGTTTACGATTTTCCCATTTTTGGCCTAGCTAGCACCTACTCATTCTGCCTCCTAATATCAATCCTATAAAAGAGAGATTTTAGCTCGGTAGGATCTTCTTATAGCTGTTTTGCAATGCCTCCATTAGGGCAAAGAATGTTCAAAAAACAAAAGCTGTCATAGCTCCTTAGCTAAAACAAATATCCACATCTTACTTATAAAGTTGATCACCATTCCGATAACACTGGCTATAGCAAAGATCAATACACCTAATTACCCTGTCCTATGTACTCTGAGGACTAACCTCTGGGGCAAGTATTATTGGTGGAAACACTATATGCAGCATTAAATATTAATGACACTCTCAGGTTTTCTGAAAGGAGAGGTAAAGTCAGGAAATTTTTTTAAAAAAGACTTTGATTCTCTGATTGGCATTAGAAAACCAACCTGCCTGTGAATGTCAATATCATGTCAATAATTCTGATGCAGAATAAAAGGACTGTGGTGCACAACCGCCCATTAAATGTAAGAACCCCATGTGATATTCCTGATGAGTTTGCATAATTAGTGAGGGTTTGCAGCTAGAGTTGCAGGGAACACACATCAACAGACAGCCTGTAGGACATGTCAATGTTTCTTCTTTCCACATTTCTCACAAGAATATCCTGAGAAAGCAACTTAAAACTTAATGTTGACCAAGATCTGGGCACTTGGTAGAAATGGATGAGCAACATTAAGATGCCGCTACAGCATGCCCAGGCATCTCAAGCATGGATGGCCTGTGCTATATAAAAGCAACTCCTGAGCTGCAGGATGGGATTCAATCGTACAAATTTCAGAAACATAAAGGAACTTAATATGCCCTTATGTCGAGGAATGCTGAAGAAACATCTGCAGAATGGCATCTTGCAAGTCGTTATGGCAAACAATGAGGCTTGGAGCATGGAGAACAGACAGCTGTGCTTTTAGGGGACATTTTTGGATGTAGAGGTCACTGGAGAAATATGTCAGTTGGCATGGTGAGTTACCCCATGCTAAGAGAAACCAGATCAAATTTTTGGCTGGTTACCCAGGACACTCCAGGATACCTCCTCTATAATATGATTTTCAACCCACATCCTCCTTCAGTAAAGGGATTATTTGTTTACTCAGTTTTCCCTTTTCTTCTGAAGCATTCATACTTTGTAGGGCTCCTTGTCAGAAACAGTTCCCCACCCTGGAATGAAATATGCTGATGTGGTTTCCTTAACTGAGGCTTGTCTGCTCACTGGGAGAGACAAACAGTTTCAATTAAGGACAGAACGTAAGCCTTGTTTGAGATGCTGCATTCTGTCAAAACCCAAGCAAGCCAGGGCAAAAACAGAGAGTAAAGCAGGGTAATGTTTTTGGAGCAGATTCTTAATTTTATCAGAGTCCCAGTTGTTAGGGATTAAGAGATTTACAAAGTTCTGGCTTAACTCTCTTGTTTAACCAAATAGTTCTAGGAATGAGAAAAAAATGAGAAGCCCAGAGAAGGGAGATGGCTTTCTCCAAGCCACCCCGCTTGGCATCAGATTTTAAGTCTCCAAATACCTGAGGTCAAAGAAAATAAGTTATGGTAGTAAGTTTTTAATAATCTATCTTCTGCCTCCAAACTTTGACAGTTTGATAAAAACAACCAAATAAACCAACTAATACACCAAGTAATTATATGGTAAGTAGAAATTGCTACAAGCCATGGGAAAGAGAATAATAATAACAAGACCTGATCTACATGGGGCTTTGATTGAATAGAAAAGACCTAAAAACATGAAATGAGCAGTGAACGAGCAGTAAATAAGGGAACAGCTTCATATTTTGCAATACTATAAACCCATAAGTAAGGCACAAACCATGCATAAGTGTTATTATAAGGTACTAATTGGGCAGTATAGCTGATTTGAAAGTATATGGGAAATTAGAAAATGGTGAGAACTGTGTGGACTGCAACCATCAAGGAGAATACAGGAGCTGGGGCTTGAAGGGAGGCTTAATGAATGGGGTCTTACATTGCAAGATTAGGAAACAGTATGAGCAAAAATTCAGAAGTGGGAGTAAGGCATGCATTGTGAAAGCATATTTAGGAGAGATAGCCTTGATGTATACACTTCCTGGGACTAAGGTAAGGTTAGAGAAGTAATACAGTGGGGACTAGTTTCTGGTAGGTCTGAAAAGGCAGATAGAAGATTTTATGTGCTGTGAGTTAAGCATTAGGGAGACATTTTATGTTTTTCAGTAGGAATTAATAGCTCTCTCCTGAAAGTTTATGAAGTACTAGTACTCTGCTAACCTCCTTACATGGATTACGTCACTGAGTCGTCACAACAAGCCTAGGAGGTAGCAATAGAACGAGCATTATCCTTATGTTCAAATGAGGAAAATGAGAATCAGAAATATTAAGCAACTTGACTAGGGTACACAGCAAATAAAAAGAGAAATCAGGATTGTGACCCAGATATGTCTGATCACATTTCCTGTAAACACTGTTCTTAAATATCATGCTCTATGTGAAAGTAATTTTTTAAAAAATGAATCTGAGCCCTGACTGGTGTGGCTCAGTGCATTGAGCATGGGCCTGCGTACCAAAGGGTCATAGGTTCGATTCCCCATCGGGGTACATGCCTGGGTTGCAGGCTAGGTCCGCAGTAGGGGTCACTCAAGAGGCAACCATACATTGATGCTCCCCTCCTTTGCTTTCTCCCTTCTTCCCCTTCTCTAAAAATAAATTAATTAAATCTTTAAAATAACTGTATTAAATAAATAGATCAATAAATAAATCTGCCATCATTGTAAAACAGAGAAGCTTAAGAAGCAAGGATACTAGTTAAGAGTAACCTCAATAATCCAGATACCAGGAGGAAAGGTCCCAAGAGTAGGTGGGGAAAAATAAGAATAGCGAAAGAACAAATTCTAAAGCCAATGGTGATGTACTAGATGTGTAGGGGAAAGCAAAAGATTGCTGGAGAGAAGAAATGACACTAGCGAAAGGTCAGGGAAGGGGTGGGAAGAGTAACTACTTTGCAGGGAGATGGTACAAAGGTGAAATTAAGTTTCAGACACGTTGACTTTGTGGGGAAAATGAGAAATGTAGCATTAATGCCAAGAATCTGAAGATATACCTTTGCTTTATTTATGGGTGCCTAATGAAATCTGCAAACCCATTCCCCCAAAACTGTACACATGTACATACATGAACTTTTGCATCATACTTCATAGGGCTAGTGACACACCAAAATCCACACACAGAACTTTTGGTACAAAGAAAAAGCAATAAATGGAGGATGGAGAGGTACATATCTAGGAGTGTCATTCATCGTGGGTATCACATGAAATTCTTATTGCTTCCATGATCCTGCCCTGCCTTGTTCCCACCTGCCTTTCTGATTGCTACTTTTCCATTTCTTTGTTTGGCTCTGACTCTTTTCCCTGTCCAGTAAGACTGGGTGTTAACCAAAAATCTAGAATATTCTTGGTCCATTTTGTCCTTCTCTATACGTTCACTTGGTTGAGTCTTATGGAGATTTTTTTAGTATTAAATGAAATAATACACGTAATTTGAACAGCATAGGCCCAGGCTCTTGAAAAGCTCTTAGCAAATCATAGCAATGATAATAACCTGACGGCAACAGATTGAACTTTATGAGAACTCCACTGTCAAGGAAAGAGAAGAAAGAAATTGATTGAATGACACAAAGAACAAGTTGCCAAATTGGTTTTGAGAAGCTCAAGAAGAGCATGTCACAGGAGGAGGGAAAAGATGGTTGGTGGTATAATGTGCCTCAACAAGAAGGTGGAGAATACTGTTAAATTTTATATGAATTGTCTGAAGTTAAAATCAGGACAGAAGATTCTTCTTACCCCAGGTTAAAACAACCATTCCCAAGATGCACAGTGGTGATTAATCTCCTCTCCAATAAGGTGTCTTGTGCTGACACAAAAACACAAGTTTATCGTCATGTCATTGCTGTAGTTTGCAAGATAATTTTAACCTGTCATCATCAGAAAACTTGGAAAATAAGCCCTCCAGAAATATTCCATAGAGCTTGGAATATAGTTTTCATGCTGAAAATTCAGAAGCCAAGCATCTCTCCAAAGCCAATTCTTCCCTAATCAGGTCCCATGCATTCTCAACTACTGAGGCAAGAATGTCATGCAAATATGCCTCTGGCAGCTTTTAAATGAAACAGCATCCTCTTATCAGTTCCCAGCCTGGTCTCTCCCAATGGGACTGAATATGCTTCTCAACATACAAATAAATGTCATGCTCTTACATTTGCAAACAGTTAATCAGGTCTCTTGAAAAACTGGCATGATTTCTTCAAGTTTCAAGGGTAAGACAAGACCTTAGTTTCCTAAGCTAAGTTTAATGGGCCATATACCAAGATAGGTATATCTCTCTGAGAAAGTTCTACAGCTTCTTGTTCATAGTTTGTCTTTTTACAAAACAAATATCACTACTTCTAAGGATCTATTAAGTGAAACTGGTGGTCTACTGGTTGACTTTAAAAATGCAGGATGAAGTTCTACTAGATCTACTCCTGAATCACTTATTAGAAGTCAGCAGGACTCTTGGGAAGGAATGCTTATTCTTCCCCCCAGCAACTGGGTATTATCACTAGAAAATATGTTTGTGGAGGAGGGAGGAGGTGGAGAGTATTTGAACCATTTCTGTAAATAAACAACTCAGTGAGTATGATGCATAATTCCTAAAATTTGCATCTGCAAATTTGCATTTCAGATTTCTCAAAAAATTATAATGCAAGTTAGCAGTTTTTTATTTCTCCTTTCCCGCCTCCTATGATCATCTCCAATTTTAGCCATGATTCACTAAATATTTTTTCCAATTCAAAATTATAAAATGATATCCTAGCTCATTGTTTCATTTTATATTGAACTTCATTGGGTTTTCAGACATTTACACTGTCAGCTCTCCTTCCCTTACTGTAAAATCTTTTTTATTGACAATTCAATCATGTCAACTTTGGAACAGGAGAGGCACTGATTTGATCAGCTATCATTGGATTTACAATATATAAATGACAGCACCATATCTGGCCCTCGTCTAAAGCAGCTGCCTTTTATCGATTTATATTCCACTAGCAAGGAAGAAAAATTGCAGCACAATGTAGTGGAATGGTCCAAGATCAATACCAATTTTTTTCTTAATGACACAAAGGCCAAGATAAGGACAGCATAAGTCAAAGCTAGACAGATCAAATTTGTCCGATATCCCTTTCAATTACTGAAGAACATGCACAGGGATGTATAACATTAAAGCAAAGGAGAATATTATTCCAAGTGGTTTAAAATTACAACATCAAACAAGACTGAGTAGCATTCTCAGATAGGATATGGAATTGAAATGAGCTGAGAATGGATGACTCCCCCAAAACCTTGGTCTGAAAGTAGCTGGGAATCTCCAGAGTTAGTCTACTAGAATTCACAGCACTGATTCAGCTGTGTAATCCAAAGGATGGGGATTTAAACCAGAACTCCATCACCAAACACACAGAATTGCATAGATGTTGGTATTGAACAACAGGTAACGAACAGTGAAATAGACTGGCTGCATCTCAGAATGTAATATGTGTTACAGAAAACTACAAAGCAAATTACTGTGTAATGGCTGGGTGGCTCAGTTGGTCAGTTGGTTAGAGCATCATCCCATATACCAAAAAGGTTGCAGGTTTGGTGTCTGGTCAGGGCACATACCTAGATTGTAAGTTCGATCCCCAGTGGGGGTGGGTACAGGAGGCAACTGATCAATGTTTCTCTCTTACATCTCTCTCTCTCTCTCTCTCTCTCATCAATTAAAAAAAAAACATATATCATCCAGAAAAGATTTGAAAGAAAGCAAATTACCCTACAACTTAACAAACTGAATAGAGTGTGGTTAGGCCACATAAACTCTGGCAAAGCTGTACAGTTATAGCTATCTCCACTATGGCAATAAAAGGCTGCCTGATCCTGTGGGAATCTGGGAAGATTCCTTATTTCAGCAAAAATGGAGCTGGGGACAGGTCAAAGCAGTTCATTCTGAAACTGGTGCACCACAACTGCAAACCCACATATGGCAAATTATGATAAAAATCAGTTTGGAATGCTGGACTGAAGACTGCCTTGGTGATTTTCTTTACTGACAATTTTTTTTTTAAAACTGCTCCCAACACTAACAGAGGCTAGGGCTTCTCCTCATTAAACTACGTCCCTATTCTGCTTGCATATCTTCCTGACAGCCGCGTCATCCCTTCTACTGTGCGTGTCTTCTCAAAATAACACAAACATGATTAAGCACCTTCGATGGCAACTGTTTTTATTTTTGCCACAGAGTATAAACTCAAGAGATTAGGTAAATTATAGATAAACTAGAGGTGTTCAGGAGAAAATGATGAAATCTTGGGAGGACTTTTGTGAAATGTATTGTGAAGGAAATTCAAATATCTGCTCAGTGGTGTAATAGATGATGTTTGAATTTCTTCCAGTCCTGAACTTCTATATTTCTAACTAATAGCAGCTCAAATGCCCTATTACTAGGAAAAAAAGAGTAGAAAGAGCATTGGTCCTTGGAATCAAAGTGACTTGGGTTTCTAGACTGGACCCTGAAACTTACTAGCAGTGTGATCTTGGGCAAGTTACTTAGCCTCTCTGTCCATGAGTGAGAGGTACAGTAACAGTGTGCTATATATACATCATATTCCACTTGATCTTCCATTTTAAAGATAGAAAAACTGGTTCAGTGAGCTTAAATAAACTTGTTCAAGATCATATGCAGTTGTAGAACCTGGATTAAAAAACCATGATGTATATAGCTCAAAAGACAATGGAGAGGGGATTGACTGTGGGAGAGAGGGATGGGCTGGGTAGAGGGGGGCAAAGAGGAAAAATTGGGACAACTGTAACAAAATAAACAACAAAAAATGAAGTAGAAACAATGCAGAAATAGTATCATATGAATGACATGTAATTGACCTAAAAGAATTAATAAAACTTCCAGAAAGAAAAAGTATCTACTCTTGCCACTACTTCTTATCATGCTGCAGTCCTTCCAGTCCAATCTAATCCTGAACTATTTTCTTCACTGTCTCTCCGATCACTGAGAAATCAAGTTCGGGCCTCATAGCTAATCACAACAGAAATATACAATCCTATATACAATGTAAGCAGCCAATATCAACATAGATCCCTGCACAGGGAATGCTTAGAAATTAAACATGGAAACCTTGTTTCTTTAAGACATTTTTGTTACCAATATCAACATAATGATCTAACTGAAGAGAAATGTGTCCCAATACTAAAGACAAAAATGGAAGTTGTAACAAGAATATAAAGAGCAGCATAAGACACATACCTATACATGAATTTTGACATGATTTTCAAGCTGTGTTGCTAATGCACTGTTCTTACAAATTAGTGCAATATTATGGATTATGACACCAGATGATGCAGTTTAGCTATGGATAACAGAAGCAGGCAGTTCACCCTAGTATGAATTAATCAGAAATATGATGTCTTGTTTTCCACAAAATGTCATGCCAGGATTTGAGTATTTGAGTGGTGGTAAAATCATGGTCACCAGATGGGTGGTGGGCCTGGCAGGTAGACCATCTAGTAGTTAGCACTATTAGGAGGTCAGGAAGCTAAAGAGGTAAGACAGAAGTAGGAACAGGCAGTGGAGTCCTGCTTGGTTGGAGCCAATGGAGTAAGGACATACAAGAAATCATTAATTAGGGCGCCTAGCTTGAACATGATACTCTCTCATACTTTCTCTCACAGAAAGAATATATCAGCTGTTCTCAGCTAACAGCAAAGAGGGTAATGACATCCAGCTGACAAGGCCTTTTGAAGGTACTGTGCAGCTGCAAAGAGCTGAGCAAAAGGCAACTGAACAACTACTTAGCTGGTAGGTGGGAGACAGTCCAGTAATATGATTTGGAACTCTGACACTAGGATCTCAAACTGACTGTGTTCAAAGATATGACTGGGAGAACATAACTCCAGGGAGTTAGTCCAACCGCCACCACATAGTGGGATCTCAACACACTTTTGTAAGTCCTGCAAACAGGGCTGTACCCAAGCAAAGGTCAAAAGTGTTCATGTGTATACAAAGAGATCCTCCTAGCCACATGACTATTTAGAAGTATTTTCAGCAGAATCATTTTTTAACACCAACGATAACCTCAAAATAGCTTATTTTCTAAATATAAATGTATACAAACTATCACCAGTTAGGAAGATGTGTACTCCCTTGACTAATAAACTTACTCACTTTGTAAGCAGGAAAAAAACGTTTGGTAAAAATTATAGCCAATTATAGTCATGTTCCACATAACATTTCCTACCAGTGATGGCCACATGTATAATGTTGGTCCTGTAAGATTATAAGGAAGCTAAAAATTTTCTATTGCCTAGTGACATCATAGTTGTCATGACATAGCACAACACAAACACAATATTCATGTGTTTGTAGTGATGCTAGTGTAACAAATCTACTGCACTGCCAGTTATATAAAAGTACAGCACATAAAATATAATAGTAGGCTATACCATCTAGGTTTGTGTAAATATATTCTATAATGTTTGCACAACAAAGAAATCAACTAACAGTGCATTTTTCAGAACGTATCTCCATCATTAAGTGCCAATGACTATATCCATATTTTACTTCTGTATAATCCTGGCCTGTTCTTAAGTGGCCCAAATAAATGAAGAGCAACAATGTCACAGTCTTTACATAGTCAATTGTATCTACCATTTGGAATGTTAACACATAGAGTGTTTTGTTCAAATTGTAGTGGAATGGATAGTTTCCTTATCTCTCTACTGAAGCATTTCCTTCCTTTTTTCTTAAATTATATACTTGAAATGGGCAACTGGGGGTACAGAGTCACAAACACTTTAGAGTCAGAAGGCCTGAGGACGAGACCTAGTTCTACCACTTACTGGCTAAAAAAATTCTCTGTCCTTCAGCTCCCCACCTATAGAACAAAGGTAATACTATTTATCCCTCCTAGTATAGGTATTACTCATATTTATATCCATCATGGACCTGAAAACTGTTCCAGACAAATAGTGAGCAGATGCCAAAGAACTATTTAACATTTTTTGATCCTGGAACTTTGTGTTTGCCAACTTATCTTTAAAAAAAAAAAATACACCACTGGCCAGGTGGCTTGGTATGGGAGCATCATCCCATACACCAAAAGGTTGTGGGTTTGATCCCCATTTAGGGCACATACAGGAGGCAACCAACTGATGTTTCTCTATGACATCTCTCTCTCTCTCTCCCCCACCGCCTCTCCTCTCTCTTTCTCTGCCCCTCCCTCCCTCACATTAATAAACATATACTCAGGTGAGGATTAAAAATAATAACAATAATAAAGTAAATATAATATTATAATATTAAAGTTCTCACTGATACTCAAATCATTTTGTTGAAATAGATTTCTTTGGTCCGATTTAAGCTTCATCTTTAATTGTCATCACTTGACCCAGTAAGCAACTAACTACAGATACTATGCATTTTTTGCCTTTCTAAAGGACTGCATAATTAACACATGCCAAACATTAAAACATGTTCAGAAAATTAACCTAATTACCACAGGATATAAACAAGATCCAATGTCTAATAGTACAAAATGTCCAGAATATGATTCAAAATTTCTTGGTAGACAAAGAACTAAAAAACAAAACATAAATCTGAACTCACATGAGCATATAAGCAATAGTTTCTAACTCTGAGATGACACAGATAATAGAGTTATTGGACAAAGAGTTTAAATCAGCTATTATAAAAATTATTCAACAAACTAGAGCAAACATTTTTGAAAGAAATGGAAAAATAGGATGTTCCTGCAAAGAAATAGAAGTTATAAATGAGGAATCGAATCAAAATCAAAATAAAAATTTTAGATGCGACCAATACAATAATGAAAATAAAACTTACTAGATCAATTCAATGGCAAAATGGATATGACAGAAGAGGGTTCAGTAAACTTAAAAATAAAGCAATAGAAATTCTACAAAATAAATAACAGACAGGAAAAAGACTGGGAAAAGGAAATGAACAGAACTTTAGAGATCAGATGAATAATTTTAAAAAGTCTAATATTTGTGTCATCAGAGTCCTCCAAAAGAGGGGGAAGAGTATGGGGCAGAAAAACATACTTAAAGAAATAAAAGCTAAAATCTCTGAAATTTAGAGAAATATGTAAATTTACAGATTTAAGAAAGAAGTTCACCAAACTTCAAACTGGGTAAACTCAAAGAAATCCACACACAGGCACATAATCAAACTGTTGAGGACTAAAGAAAAAAGGAAAAACCTTAAAAATGACTAGAGAAAACTAACAAATTGCTTACAGGGGAACAACAACACTTTCAATGACTATGAGTTGCTCATGAGGAAAAACTTGAGACACGGAAGAAGCAGCACATATTTAATGTGGTGAAAGAAAATAACTATCAACTCAGAATTGTTTAGCCAGTACAATTATCTTTCCGATATGAAGATGAAATAAAAGTATTCTGAGATAATAAAAACTAAGAGAATTTATATCCATGGAATTTCTAGAACTGTACAAAAGGAAAATAATACAGTTCTAAAAGGAAAATAAGAAGGAAAATTGGAAAATGAGGACTGAACAAAGAGAACCAGAAAAAGTAAATATCCAGGAAAATGAAGTAAACTATTCTTCTACTCTTGAGGTTTTTTAAAATACCCTTTACACTCAAAGAAAATATCACAACGATGTCAACTGGCATTTCCATTTTATTTGGATGAGACAACTACAACATAAATAGGGAGAGAAAAGAGATCTACATGGTGGAAGATTGCTCCATTCAGGTTAAAATGGAAAACATAGACTGTAAGAAGGGTGTGACAAGTGAAGTATGCATGTTGTAATCCCTAGAGCAGCCACTAAAGAAGTCTACACAAAGAGATACAGTAAAAAAAAAATAAATTACAATGAAATAAAAAAATGTTCAAATAACCTAAAGGAAACTGGAAAGGGAAAAATGAGAAACATAAAGAAAAGTAAACAGAAAACAATAAAATGATACTTTTAGGTCCAAACATATCAATAATGATGTTGCATTGTAAATGGTCTAAAAAACAACTGAAACAAAGATTGTAAACTGTAAGAGGTCTACAAGACATCCATTTCATATATAATTATGTAGGTACATTAAACATAAGAAACTGAAGAGTGATGATAGCAAAAATGGCAGGGTAATAACTTCTGAACATTTTCTTTTCCATAAATGCAATTTAAAAACTAACAAAAATACGAGAATCAGAACTTTGGAAATGAACCAAAGGCTTGCAGAAACTTAGGGAGAATCTACTTTTTTAAAAGAACTGAATCTTTCAAAACATATTTTGTTCATTATGCTATTTTAGTTGTCCCAATTTTCCACCTTTTCCCTCCTCCACCTGGTACCACCATTGCCTCCAGCAATCCCCCTCCCCTTAGTTCATGTCCACGGATCATACATATGTTCTTTAGCTTCTCCATTTCCTATACTGTTCTTAACATCCCCCTGTCTATACTGTGCCTACCAATTTGTAATTCTTAATTCCTGCAACTCTTCCCCCATTCTCCCCTTTGCCCCTCCCAACTAATTACCCTCAAAATGATCTCCATATCTATAATTCTCTTTCTGTTCTCCTTGTTTGCTTAGTTTGTTTTTTAGATTCAATTGTTGATAGTTGTGAATTTATTGCCATATTAATATTCATAGTTGTGATCTTCTTATTCTTAAATAAGTCCCTTCAACATTTCATACAATAATGAGTTGATGATAATGAACTCCTTTAGCTTTGCCTTGTCTGGGAAGCACTTTATCTGCCCTCCTAACCTGCAAAGTTTCTTTTTGAGAAATCAGCTGATAATCTTACAGGAACTCCTTCAGAGGTAACTCTCTGCTTTTCTCTTGCTGCTTTTAAGACTCTCTCTTTATCTTTAACCCTTTGCACTTTAATTATGATGTGCCTTGGTGTGGTCCTCTTTGGGTCCAACTTGTTTAGGAATCTCTGTGCTTCCTAAACTTCTAGGTCTATTTCTTTGGCCACATTAGGGAGGATTTCTTTCATTACTTTTCCAATACATTTTCAATTTCTTGTTCATCCCCTTCTCCTTCTGGCACCCCTGTGATTCAAATGTTGGTACATTCGAAGTTGTCCCATAGGCTACTTAATCTGTCCTTATTTTTTGGATTCTTTTTCTCTTCTTGCTGTTCTGATTGAATGTTGTTTTGCTTCCTTATGTTCCAAGTCATTCATTTGATTCTCAGTTTCATCCGCTCCACTGTTGGTTCCCTGTAAAGTTTTCTTCATTTCACTTAGTGTAACTTTAGTTCTGCTTGGGTATTTTTTATGCTGTTGAAGTATCCAATGAGTTCCTTCAGCATCCTGATAATCAGTGTTTTGAACTCTGCATATGATAGACTGCTTATCTACATTTTGTTTAGTTTTTTTTTTATCAAGTTCTGTTTTGTTCTTTCATTTGGGCCATATTTCTTTATCTTCTCATTTCTGCAGTTTCCCTCTGTTTCTATGTATTAGTAGAATTCCTATGACTCCATCTTAGTTGTATGGCCTAGTGTAGAAAAGCACACCAGTAAGTTGGATGGGGCAGAGCCTTAAATAATCACCAGGGCCAGGCAACCTTGTCAATCAAGTTCATGGAGTGTCCAATATGGTGTCACCACTCTGTGGCACTGTGTGAGGGAAGGCTCAGAAAAAGGGACAATGCCACTTCCTGGCCTCTGGAGTTTTGTCCAAGAGGAAGCTCTCTCCTGGCGCTTGCCCTGATCACAGAAACTTCAGTTTCTCCCTGTATGCCACGGGTACCCTTCAAGCTACTGTCCCAGTGCTGGAGCCCAGAGGGAGTGAGTCTATATAAGCCCTAGATCCATTGTGGGTCCATTAAGAAGAGACTCCTGAAATCCCACAGTATCTTCCACCACCCCAACTCCCACTGTCTTTTACAGCCAGAAGTTACAGGGATTTATCTTCCTGGCACTGGAACCCTGGGCTGGGTGGACTGCTGTGGGCCTGGGATCCCTCACTCCCAAGGTATCCCTCCTGATTTTTATCCACCACATGTGGGTGTAGGACTGCCCATTCCATGTCTCCATACCTCTACCTCTCCTACCCATCTAGATGAATGTGAATTCTTTAATTCCTTTGTCATTGGACTTCCACATAATTGGATTTTCTAATGATTCTGGGTGATATTTGCTTTTTAGTCTAGTTGTACTTTTTATTCTCATTGTGCGAGGATGTGAAGTGTTTTCACCGATGCCCCCATTTTGTCTGGAAGTCAGGACTGACTGTTGATGAGAATAGTGAACTTTGTGACAATTTAATATGCTCTACATCTACTCATATCTCTTGTTCTCCAGCTCTGCAGTAGCCTTTAAAAATAATAGCTTGTATTCCTAAAGGAGCTGAATGGAACTTGAGATTTTTCAAACCCCATTCCCAAAGAATCATTCTGATTTGACCTGTCTGGAGGTTCCTGAGAATACTCAAATTACAAAGCTCTCCGTATTTGACCTGTTTTGAAGTGAGCTCTGTGTAGAGGCATTTTCTAGGGGGAGGGATGTCAAAGAAATTCACAATTGTTTTAACTTTGTGACTGCCTGATGTGATAGACGACAGGTGCAGCAAAAAAACAGACTAAATGAAAAGCCTACAAGGAAGAAATGGGGAAGACATATCCATAGGGGCTTTGAAAATATTAGATGAATTCCTAGGAATATACATGGTTATGTACATATGTAGGGCTGCGTTCATGCTCAAGAAAGACCTAAGAATGCACTAAGATCTTACTTATGTTAACTTTGATGCTCTGTGCATGCAAGAAGTGATGGCTAAGGCAGAGTTGTTAACTGCCTGTCTGAGGATTGAAGGCATGTGCAAGCAAATATACACAGAGCCTCAGCAAAGACTGCAAAACCTGTTGGTTCCAGGCATTGAAAAAAATCTCTGTCTCATCATTAGCTGATCGATAAGCTAAGAAAACAGAGACTTCAGTGGCTACACACAGCAAAGAATAAGACGTTACAGAAGTAACTCAGAAAACTCACTAAACAAGCAAATATAATGAAAACAGATACAAACACTGGGGAAAGGGGAGAATCTGAATTCCAGAGCTATATCGTGTTTTATTACTTTAAATGTACAGTTTTTAACAACAACAACAAAAAAAACCCTGCAAGAAATTCAAAGAAACAAAAAAGTGTGGCCGATATACAAGTGAAAAAAAGTAATCAATAGAAACCTCCTGAGGACATACAGACATTGGAATAAATGGCCAAAGACTTTGAATCAGCTATTTTAAATATGTTCAAAGAATCAAGGTAATTATGTCTAAAGAGCTAAAGGAAAGCATGAAAATGATCTCACAACATGAAGGGAATTTTAAAGAACACATAGAAATTATAAAAAAGAACTAAATAGAAATTCTGAAGTTAAAGGGTAAAATAGATAGAATTTAAAATTCACTGGAAGGGGAGATGAGCAATTTGAGAAGGCAAAGAATCTATGAACTTTAAGATACATCAATTGAGATTATTCAGTTGGGAAACAGAACAAGAAAGAAAAATGTATAGAGCCTCATAGTGGGACATCAACATGCACATAGAAGGAACAATGAGAGAGGAAGGGGAAGGAAGACTACTTGAAGAAACAATGGCCAAAATTTTTTCCAAAATTAACGAAAATTATAAATCTATACCTTCAAGAAGCTTAACAAATTTTAAATAGGATAGACTCAAAGAGATCTACACCTGGACATATCAAAATCAAACTTTCAAAAGACAAAGAGAGAACCTTTAAAGCAATAGGAAAGAATTGGGTCATGCACAAGGGTCATCGGTAAGATTAACAGCTGATTTCTCATCAGAAACGATGGAGGCTAGAATAAAGTAAATTAGCATAATTAAATGCTGGAGAAAAAAATCAACTGAAAACTCAATATTGAAGGAAACTATACTTGGGTGTCCAACCCATGGCCCATAAGCCACATGTGGCTCAAGATGGCTATGAATGTGGTCCAACACAAAATCATAAATTTACTTAAAACATTATGAAATTTTCTTGTGATTATGTGTCTCAATGTATTTAGAATGTGGCCCAAGACAACTCTTCTTCTTCCAGTGTGGCCCAGAAGTTCTAAAAGTTTGGACACACCTGCTTAAGTGAAGGAAAAGTGGGAGAGTAACTGCTTAATGTCTACAGAGTTATCTTTTGGAGTAATGAAAATGTTTTTTAATTATATTTTACTAATTATGCTATTACAGTTGTCCCATTTCTCCCCCATCATTCTCCTCCACCCTTCACACCCCCTCCCACCCACATTCCCCCCTTTAGTTCATGTCCATGTTTCATAACTTCTTTAGCTTCTACTTTTCCCACACTATTCTTACCCTCCCCCTGTCTATTTTCTACCCACTGTCCATGCTACTTATTCTCTGTACCTTTTCTCCCTCTCTCTTCCTCCCTCTCCCCTGTTGCTAACCCTCCATGTGATCTCCATTTCTGTGTTCCTGCTCCTGGTCTAGTCGTTTGCTTAGTTTGCTTTTGTTTTAGGTGTGGTTGTTAATACTTGCGAGTTTGCTGTCTTTTTACTGTCCTATTTTTTATCTTCTTTTCCTTAGATAAGTCCCTTTAACATTTCATATAATAAGGGCTTGGTGATGATGAACTCCTTGAACTTGACCTTATCTGAGAAGCACTTGATCTTCCCTTCTATTCTAAATGACAGCTTCGCTGGATAGAGCAATCTTGGATGTAGGTCCTTGCCCTTCATGACTTGGAATACCTCTTTCCAGCCCCTTCTTGCCTGTAAGGTCTCTTTTGAGAAATCAGCTGACAGTCTGATGGGAACTCCTTTATAAGTGACTCTGCCTTTATTCCTTGCTGCTTTTAGAATTCTCTCCTTCATTTTAATCTTGGCTAATGTAATTATGATGTGCCTTGGTGTGTTCCTCCTTGGGTCCACCTTCTTTGAGACTCTCTGAGCTTCCTGGACTTCCTGGAAGTCTATTTCCTTTGCCAGATTGGGGAAGTTCTCCTTTATTATTTGTTCAAATAAGTTTTCCACTTGTTGCTCTCCCTCTTCCCCTCCCCCTTCTGGTACCCCTATAATTCAGATATTGGGATGTTTAAAGATGTCCTGGAAGTTCATAAGCCTCTCCTCATTTTTTTGAATTCTTGTTTCTTCCTTCTTTTCTGTTGGGTTGTTTCTTTCTTCCTTCTGGTCCACTCCATTGACTGGAGTCCCAGTTTTCCTCCTATCGCTATTGGTTCCCTGTGCATTTTTCTTCATTTCACTTATTGTAGCCTCCATTTGTTCCTCTAATTTGTGACCAAAATCAACCAATTCTGTGAGCTTCCTGATCACCAGAGCTTTGAACTGTGCTTCTGATAGGTTGGCTACCAGTGCTATGAGCTGTGCATTTGATCAGTTGACCACCTCCTGGCCACTCAGATGAATTAGCTCTGGGGCCTCGGTCTGTTCTCCCTTTTGAGCCATCCTTGGTTTTGTTTTTTTTTTTTTTGTTTTTGTCTGGTCGTGGCTGTTACGTAGTGAGGGGCGGAGCCTTAGGCATTCACCAGGATGGGGCAGCCCAGTCACTGGGTTGTGATGCTCGATGTGGGGGCAGGGTCTGAGAGGGAACAATGGCGCTTACTCCACTCTCTGCCAGATTTCAGTCACATCCACCCCTTCCCCGAAGTTAACTGGACCCCTCTGGTGCTGATTCCCGGGTGGGTGGGCCTGTGTACATTCCAGCACCCCGTGGGTCTCCACAATGAACTCTCCTGTGAGGCTGGGACTCCCTCCCGGTACCTCAGCCCCTACAAGTATTTTCAGTGGGTGCTTTTAGGCTTCACTTCCTGGTGTGGGGTCCCTGCATCGCACAGTCTGTCTTGCTGCCCGTTTTCACCTCGTTTATCTGTGCTCGAATGTGTGTCCACGGTCCGATGCCTTGTGCACCCCGCTTGGCCACCTTGCATTTGGCAATGCTGCCATCTGTGAGCCTGGAGTGACTGTGTGCCAGGGACCACCACTGACTTATCCTGCTGCAATCCAACTGTGCAGGCCACGGACTCTGACGGTCGCTGACTGCACCCCTCTTAACGGTCTAGGTAAGTCGTTGTTGTCGGACTCCCACGCAATTCAATTTTCTCTCTGTCCTGGTTGGGTTTTCTTTTTTTTTTTGGTTCTATAGTTTTGTCATCCTTAATCTTGGTTGTGAGAGGAGGCACAGCGTGTCCAGCTATGCCTCCATCTTGGCCAGAAGTGAAAATGTTTTTAAAGTAGATAGAAATGGTGGTCGCAAAACATAATGATGTATAAATATTCAAAGTCATGAAAGGCAGGGACCTAAATCAAAGATTGCTCTATCCAGGAAAGCTATCATTCAGAATGGAAGGACAGATAATTTGCTTCCCATATAAGGTCAAGTTAAAAGAGTTCATCATCACCAAGCCCTTATTATATGAAATGTTAAAGAGACTTATCTAAGAAAAAGATGACAAAAAACTATGAACAGTAAAATGACAACAAACTCACAACTATCAACAAATGAACCTAAAAAACCTAAGCAAACAACTAAAACGGGAACAGAATCAAGAAATCAAGATCATATAGAGGGTTATCAGGTGTGGGGGTGGGGGAGAATGCAAGAAAAGTACAGGGAATAAGAAGCATAATTGGTCCAAAACATATAAAGAACTTACATGACTCCACTACAGGAAGACAAGCATCCCAATTAAAAAATGGGCAAAAGACCTGAACAGACACTTCTCCTTCTCCAAGGGGGACATACGCATGGCCCATAGACATATGAAAAGATGCGCAGCATCACTAGCCATTGGAGAAATGCAAATTAATACCACAATGAGATACCACTTCACACCTGCCAGAGTGGCCATCATAAACAAAGCAACAAACAAAAAGAGCTGCCCAGGTTGTAGAGAAAAGGGAACCCTAGTGCACTGTTGGTGGGAATGCATATTGGTGCAGCCACTGTGGAAAACAGTATGGAATTTCCTCAGAAAACTAAAAATGGAACTGCCTTTTGACCCAGCAATACCACTGTAGGGATCATACCCTATGACCCCTGAAACATCAATCCAAAAGAACCTATGCACCCCAATGTTCATAGCAGCACAATTTACAATAGCCAAGTGCTGGAAGCAACCTAAGTGCCCATCAGTAAATGAGTGGATAAAAAAACAGAGGTACATTTACACAATGAAATACTATGCAGTAGAAAGAAAGAAGGAGCTCCTACCCTTCATGACAGCATGGATGAAACTGGAGAGCATTGTGCTAAGTGAAATAAGCAGGCAGTGAAAGAGAAATACCATATGATCTCACCTATAATTGAACCTAATCAACAAAACAAACAAGCAAGCAAAATATAACCAGAGACATTGAAATAAAGAACAAACTGATACTAACAAGAGTGAGGGGAGGGAGATAATGGGGGGAAAAGGAAGTAGGGCCATCAAGGAACATGTATAAAGGATCCATGGACAAAGCCAAAGGAGGGTAGGATTGAGGGTGGGAGGTAGAGGAAAGTGGTAGCAGTAAATTAAGACAACTGTACATGAACAAGAAAAGATAAAAATAAAAATACATTATTAAAAGAAGGAACATAATTGTTAGGTACAAAATATACAGGGGGAGATTAAGGATACTATAGGAAATGGAGAAGCCAAAGAACTTACATGTACAACTCATGGACATGAACTAAGCGTGGGTATTGCTGTAAGGAATGGGGGCACTGGGTGGAGGTGGACAAAGGGGAAAAATGGGACAACTGTAATAGCATAATCAATAAAATACACTTAAATAAAAATAAATAAATAAACTAATGATGGTAGTTGTAAAATAAGATGATGTATTCACTTTCATGAATTATTCACTTTAAAATGGTTAATTTTGTGGTCTGTGAATTTCACATCAATTTTTTTAAGGAAGGATAAATTAAACATAGATTTGCATAAACAAAAACTAAGAGAATTTGTCACTAGCAGAACTTCGCAACAAGTAATACTAAGGGGAATTCTTCAGGCTAAAACAAAAGGACACTAGACAGTGACTCTAATTCACCATAAAAGAGAGTATAACTGCAGTTTTGTTTATAATTATTTTTTCTCCTACCTTCTTTAAAAGTCAATTACATAAAGCAAAAATTGTGAATCTCTGTTTATGGAAACACAATGTAAAAGTATATAATTGTCACAACAAGAGCATAAAGTAGAGGAAGAAACAAATTAAAGTTTTTACATATTATTTTTATTTGGTATTAATCTGAACTAGATTGTAATAAATTAAGAAGACAATAGTAATCCCAAGGACAAGCACTAAGAAAACAACAAAAAATATATACAGCAGAAGAAATTACAAGGGAGTTAAAATGTCGTGGTAGAAAATATCTACTTAAAACAAAAGAAGGCAGAAATGGAGGAATAGTCAAAAAAGATATAATGCATAGAAAACAAATAGCGAAATGGCAAATGTAAATCCTGCTTTATCAATAAGTACATTAAATGAGAATTTATTAAATTCTAGAGTTAAAAGATAGAGATTGAGAGAATACATAGAAAAAATAATCCAAGTATATTTTGTTTCCAAGAGATACACTTAAGATTCTGAGATACCAATATGTTAAAATAAAAAGATGGAAAAACATATACATACACCATAAAAACTGTAACCAAAAGGGAGGTGGATTGGCTATATTAGAAGGATTGGCTATTACAGGTGGATTGTTGTATACTAGAGACAAAAGACATTTCATAATGTTAAAATGTTAATTCATCAAGAAGATAAAACAATTACAATTATATCTGAATCTAATAAAAGAGCTCCAAGATATATGAACCAAAAACTGACAAAATTAAAGAAAGAAATAGATAATTCAAATATAATCATTGGCAACTTTAATGCCCCACTTCCAATAATGTATAGCACAACTAGAGAGAAGATCAGCAAGAAAGAGAAGACATGACAACACTATGAACCAACTAGACCTAACATAGAATGTTCCTTCCCAAACCAGAATATATATTCTTCTCAAGTGCCCATGGAACATTCTCCTGGATAGATTAAAAGGCCATAGAATAATTTTAAATAAATTCAAAAGACATGAAATGATACAAAGGATATTGTGATCATAATGAAATGAAATTAGAAATTAATAACAGAAGGAAATTTTTGAAATTCACAAATATGTGAAAATTAAAAGATAGAAAATACACCAGGCAAACAGTAATCAGAAGAAAACTGGAGTGGCTATATAAAAATTTTAAAAAAGTAGAATATTGAAAAAAAAGACTTTTCAAGGATAGAGATGTTACATAATTCACCAAGAAAGAACATGAGTTGTAAATGTGCATGTACCTAACACCAGAGTTTTGGAATGCATGAAGACTCAACATAATACAGATGTCAATGCCCCCAAACTGTACACACAGACAAGCTAAACTGTAAAATTCCTGTAGAAATTCAAAAGACCCAAAATAACCAAAACAATTTTGAAAAAAAAAAGAATAAAATTAGGGGAATCACAGCAATCAATTTTAAGTCTTACTATAAAGCTCCAGTACTTCAGGCAGTAAACAGTGTAGCATTGGTATAGCTCTATGAAAAATTGAAACTCCACAACTATATCAACACACATACAACCAAGTTTTGACAAAGGTTCAAAGGCAATTCAGTGGAGCAAAGACAGTCTTTGAAATCATGATGTTGAAATACTCACACACATTGATAAATTAATAATGAATCTCTCCCTAAAATCATGCATCATACAGAAATTAGCTCAAAATTGATTATAGATCTAAATGTAAATTGTAAAACCGTATTTTGGGGAAAAATATGGAGAACTTTTTTGACTTGGGGTTGGGCAAAAAGTTCTTTTACATGACACTGAAAGTCACCACAAGCATAATCTATTACAGAAAAAAGAAGATGACAAGTTGGAGTAATTTATTACAATTAAAACATTTGCCCTGAGAAAGACACTTTTAAGGAGAACAAAAAGACAAACTACAGACTGAAGATCACATATTCCACAAATGACTTGTATCCACAGTACATCAAGAGTTCTCATGTAACAGATATCCAAGGACATTATGCTGAGAGAAAAAAAAAGACAATCTCAAAAGGTTACTGTATAATTCCATTCATAGATATTCTCAAATTGACAAAATTATTACGACAAAAACACACTGGGGTTGACTATGGGTTAGAGTTGAGGGAAGACTGTGACTAGTAAAGGGTAACAGAAGGGAATATGTGGTGATAGAACGTCTCTGTATCCTGATTTTCAAATCTATATATGTAGTAAAATTTCATACAACAATACATGAAAAAAATACATGTACAAAATAATAAAATCTTAATTTAATTTGTACTTGAGTTAACAGAGTTTCACTAATGTCAATTTCCTGGTTTTGACTTCTCTGTAGTATTTTTGCAATTTATTCTGATTCTTAAACTATTTTAAAATAAAACATTATAAAATAATAACATTATATAAAATAAGCATTAAAATAAAACACTCGGTAGTATAAAAAACAAAAAATCCAATTTAAGAATGGGCCAAATCTTTAATGTATGCTTCACTAAAGAGGATACACAGGTGGTCAATAAACACAAGTAAAGATGCTCAACAACATTAGCCATGGGGAGAATACAAATTAAAGCCACTGTTGAAATACTATTACATACTCGTTAAAATGGTTGGAATAAATATTGCTGACAATACCGCGTGCTGACAAGAATTTCAAGTGACAGTAATTCTCATCCTTTGCTGGTGAGAATGCAAAATGGTACTGCCACTCTGGAAAACCATTTGGTAGACTCTGATAAAGTTAAACATACACTTCTCATATAACATAGATATCCTACTTCTAGGCATTTATCCCAGAGAAAGGAAAACTTATGGAACGTATGTTAACACAAAAACTTATACTCAGTCTTATATAACATCCTTATTGTAATTTCTCCAAACTGGAAGCAACCCAAATACCTTCAACTCGAGAATGGAAGAACGAACTGTAGTTTACTCAAAACATGAATACTACTCAGCAACAAAATGGAACATACAATCCATACGTGCAACCACTTGAATGAACCTCAGAGGCATTATACTGAGTGACAGAAGTCAGCCTGAAAGGTTGCAAAACTATACAATCTCATTTATGTGACATTCTGCAAAAAAGCAAAACTTGTAGTGACAGAGAACAGATCAGCATTGCCAGGAGTTAGGGCTGGGATGCTACAAAGGAGTAGCACAAAGAAGGTTTTTTTGGGGTAGAATGGATCTGATTGGTAGTCACATATCCGTGGTGGTCACATGAATTTGTGCATGTGTTAATAATCAGAATGCTGTATACCAATCACCCTGGCTGGTGTGGTTCAGTGGATTGAATGCCGGTCTGCGAACCAAAGGGTCAGCAGTTCAATTCTCAGTCAAATCACATGCCTGGGTTGCTGGCCAGGTCCCCAGTGCAGGGCACTGGAGAGGCAACCACACATTGATGTTTCTCACCCTCTCTTTCTCCTTCCCTTCCCCTCTCTAAAACTAAATAGATAAAGTCTTTTAAAAAAAAAGAATGTTGTATGCCAAAATGGACAGATTTACTGTATGTAAATTTATAAAACAATTGATAAAAATTAGCATGATTATGTCAGCAATACCATCATTTCACATCTAGAGATTTAAAAATAAGTGCACATACATACACAGCACAAAGTACTGGCAATTTTTAAATGTTTTACAAATATTAACTCATTTAATTTTCACAAGAACCCTATGAGATAAGTACTAGAATTCTCCCCATTTCACACCCAAGGAACATGGCACGCATCGAGGTTAAACGATTTTTCTAAACTGACAGGGCTAGGAAACAGTGAGGCTGGGATTAAAGCCAAGCTACAGTCTAAGTCCAGAATCTCTGTTGTTAAACATGAAGCTTTACATGCCCTAAACTATATGCTGTGAGTTCTTTAGAAAACAGTCTCCCCTTATTAATAAAGCAAGTTGAGGTACTTATTAACTGATATTTTTCTGAAGAAAGTCCTTACGATACTGATAGAAAAATCCATGTAGCCAATTAGTCAGAAAGAGACAGAAAGCAAAAGTTCTACGTGACATAATTTACACTTCACTTTCCCACATATGGTACTGATTAACAAAGGTGGCTCGTTTCTTGCTGTGCATTTTTTGTTCTCCTTGTAGAAATCCATATGATACTTGCTACTTAAATATAGACAAAAATGAACTTTTATCATTCAGAAAATTGCCAAAGGAAATTTGGGTTTGTTTTTTTTTTTAGAGTAGCTGAAGAAAAAGGGGATTCGTTAAATTTGTTTGCTGGTATTAAAATTTATTTATAAAGGCATGCAGGACAATGGTACCAGGAAGATTATTAATTTATGCAGTCTTAGCTTGTGTTTGTTCCTACTGCAGTGCATTTGACTGCATTCAGAATAGTTAATGAAAGCTCACATGTGCCAAAGTGCTGAGCAAAGACAAGAAGGTACTAATACAAAATCCCTCCTTGAGGAAAAGAAGGAAAATAGATGTTACAGAGGACAATTCATGTTTAATGATTGTTTCTGAAATAAAAAATTGACCAGAAAATTAATTGGGAAGTGCTGTTCAAATTGTACTGTCTCTGCAAGGTCCAATTTTACTTTTAGGGGAAAACAGAGCCAGATATGTCATTTTGGGAGGAAAATGGATCCTGCAGGTTTTTAGAGTTAGGATGCCTTTGGATTGTTTCCTTCTTTTCTGTGTTCCAAATAAGTCCTAAAATGAAGGGATGATTTCATGAAGCAGACAGGGAATGGGCCTGATTAGCGGTTAAGTAATATACAAGAGCAAGAACGTATATAAGGTTTGTCATTAAACAGTCCTGGACATATTCAGTGACTTTCCCCAAACCCACATTCACATACCACAGCCAGATGTATGCTGTAAGGTCCATCATTTGAGAATCAAACTGCCTGTTTATACTGCAAATACATGACTCTGCCAGTGATTTGAAAGGGTGAGGGCAGAAGTGAACCAGGGGCCAGGAAGGAGGAGGGAGGGTCTAATTAAAACCGGGAGAAGAGCATGATACATTGGCTCTTCATTCAACAAACAGGCACTGAGCACCTGCTAAGTGCTGGGCACTGCACTAAAGGCAGGAGATACAGATATGGCGAGGACCCAGCCACCACCTGCTCACAATCTGGTTTGGGAGATCCCAGAGCATTTGGGAAAATTCAAGTGGAGCCATGTGACTAAGAGTTTACAGGGCATACAAGGATGTGGCATCATCAACACTGAAACTAAAGGAGTATGCAGTGAACACATACTGAAAGGCTTTGCATTCTATGCCAAGGAGGAGCTTTATATTTTATGTCTTTTGTTTAAACGCAAATAATCTGTTTACTGTAGAATACTTAAAAAATACAGAAAAGCAAAATATTTTTCAAAATTGCTTATAATTCCACCACCCAAAGCTGTGTGCTCTCTATGTATCTTTCTCTATCTCCCTCCTTCTAGATATAGATATGTCTCTATCTCTCCATCTATTGAGATAATTGCATGTGTAATCACAAACACATGTTCTTTTCCCATTTAATAATATATAATGAATATTTAGTCATGTCCTTAATTTTTCTTTAATGACATCTTTTTAACAGCTGCATAGGGCTCATCATATTGCTCTTGCACAACTTAACCAGTCCTTTATTGCTAGTTGTTTCTAATTTTTACAATTAGAGCAGGAGTTGCTCTTGAAATGCAATTGTGGTTCCATTCCATGACAGCTGTTGTCCAGAAATGTGACAGTTGCAGGCTGCACAAGGGTACAAATGGTAAAGAGAAAAGGAAGAGGAAAAGGTTATCAAGTGATTGAAAAAAGAGAAAAGTCAGAGAATATACAAAAAAATAAACCCTGGCAGTTTCTAGTAGAGAGAATATTAAAAGGGAGGAAAGAATCTGTCTACGCTGTGGACCCAGAGAGTTAATTCATTCAACAAAATTTTATTAAGTGCCTACTCAGAATATATGAATAAACCTGGACTCTGAGTCACAGCATTACATCACTGAGATTTCCCATGTGATTTCCTATGTATGCTATCATCAATCAGTCAATGGTTCACTTGAGGCATCTGACCCTTGAAAAGAATCGACTGAGCGTGGTACCTAGACAATCACCTACATTTCCAAATTCTGTTTCCGTATTAAATTAAATCGCCAAGAAGCCAAGTGCCTGGACCAAATTATCTCAGGCTCCAAAGAAATGTCTAAACTGAATTATGATTTAGTATTACACTCTCACCCTTACATAAAAAGTCGATACCAGAATTATCCATTTCAACAGGGTTGTTGGTCCTTTGCAGAACTGTAGTTGAAGATGTCTACTATAAACTATTATCTCTCACATAAAGGCCTGTATAACAAATTTCAGGATAAAATTTGTCTGGGGAAAAGGAGTAGACATATTTTTTCTGCAGCAACAATAAAAACTATACAGGCCAATGTATTTTCCTGTTTACTTTTCATTGCTAGGAAACAGACTATTGGATTGGCTTGCCCCAATACCTCATTACATCCAACCCTTCTGGTTCCTTTAGTTGGTCTCGTTTTTAAATTTCAGAGGTCTCATTTCTCAATTTTGTATACTACCTTAGATCCTTTTGGAGGTATATAGAATGAAAGAATCTTAAATACATTTGGTCACTAAAAGGTTTTGGTAATAGTAGACCTACATGCCACCAAAAATTGTCTCCATGATTGTCACTATCTGATGTAGGGGCTGTTAACAGTTAATAGTTTTGGTTGTGGTGTAATTAAAAAGTCTCCATGTGATTAAGATCTTGAAATGTGCCATTCTAGTTTGTATTCACAATATATAAATGTACACTTTCAAGTGTTAATAATGTAGCATCTTAAGATGACTAAATTTATATAATAATCTACAACTACCAACTTTAAAGAAGAAAACCATACGTCCTAGCCAGGTGGCTCAGTTGGTTGGAGCATTGTGTCATACAGCAAAGGGATGTAGGTTTCATTTTCGGTCAGGGCACATGCCTAGGCTGAGAGGGTTCAATCCCCAGTCAGGGGGTGTACAAGAAGCAACTGACTGATGTTTCTGTTTTGCTCTCTCTCCTTTTCTCTCCCTCCCTCCCTCCCATCCTCCTTTTCTCTTAAAACCAATAAACATACCCTCAGTTGAGGATTTAAAAAAATATTAAGAAAACTAGGAGCTGATCTTTTTTTGTGCAAAAACAAATGGAATGAATCAAATTCAAAATTATATGAAAGTGTTTTTCTCTCTTTGGTCCCCATGATCTAGAGAGAAAAAACACAGTAAAACCTACTTTAAAACTCATCAATGGCTCTCCACTGCCTTCAGGATAAAGTCCAACTATTATGGTAAGATGTTCATGCTATCTTAAGTAAAAGAGGCAAATTACAGAACAATGTGGTCTAAGTTTTAACACGCAAATGAGATAGACTAAAAATGTGCACTAAAATTGGTTGACAGGGTTAATTTTATTAAATTTATTGGAGTGACACTGATTCATAGGGTCATATGGTTTCTAGTGCACACTTCTATGACACATCATCTGTACACTGCATTGTGTGCCCGCCACCCAAAGTCAAATCATCTTCCATCACCATAGATTTGGCCCCCTCTACACTTCACTACACCTCCCACCCCCTTCCCTCTGGTAATCACCATACTGTTGTCTGTGTCTATGAGTTTCAGTTTTGTATCCCATATGTGAGTGAAATCATATGGTTCTTAGCTTTTCCTGACTGACTTATTTCACTTAGCATTAATATTGTCAAGGTCCATCCGTGTTATCTTAATAGTTAAAATAATCCTTTATTGATCTATATATTCTTAATTTTAAATAAACATATTGGTTCTACCTTCAAAAAAGAATAATCCTTTTTAAAACTTCAAATATTCACATATTCCAGAAATCACAGACCCACTGGAGGTATGTTGGAGTTGGTGGAACACTATAAGGCAGAGGTGTCAAACTCATTTTCACGGGGGCCACATCAGCCTCGTGGTTGCCTTCAAAGGGCCGAATGTAATTATAGGACTGTATCAATGTAACTACTCCTGAATAGTTAAACAAGAGCTCAGTGCTGCCGCTGGGTAGAAACAAAGTGCCAGGCCGGATAAAACAAGGTGGGGAGCTGGATTCAGCCCGTGGGCCTTGCGTTTGTCACTTGTGCTATAAGGTTATCCGGCCAGTCTCTCTTTAGATTGAATACACTTAGGTGGTGAGAAAACACATGATATCCACAAAGTATCATAGCCAATCAATGGCAGAACCTAGAGTAGATCCAGGGCTTCACCCAGCCCAGGGCTCTGATGCCTTAGCTACCTCTCTGAGCGGAATAAGAATAACACTCTTGTCAAAGGGCTACAGCAAGTACTTAGCCTTAAAGGCCAGGCTGGTCAATAATACTCAAAGATTCCTTCCAAGTTTAAAAGTCTATGAAATATAATCTAGCAATGCATCCTTCCCTCAGGTCAGAAGTCCTAGAATCAGACAATAGAAACAAACAAAAAGTACTATTTTAGGGCAAAATAATTTTTACCAAAGACACAGAATCATTTTTGGACCTCTGTGACCAACACAGCTCTATAATTCAATATACTTTTTGTTAGTTTCAGATTTCAGAAGCTTGTTTATTTATAAATAACTTTTCTATCTAAATGAATAGAATATGGCAGATAAACAGAGATCTTTTGGCTGGCCTCCTGACTCCTTGCTCCAGAGGCTTATTAAAGGCTCTGTTGGGAGACTGATTTTTCTTCAGGGACTGGGAATTGGCCTGAGCTTCCAATGACCACCTTTTTCTGTAAAGTGGTCTTTCTCCTTCAAAGCTTTGAGCCTCTGAGCTGCAGATATATAAAACCTCAGTCAGGTCACTTTGTTGTTATTGTTTTCAAGTAAGGGGTCAGTGGTAAATCGAAGTATCACAGTAATTTTGGACCATTGGCTCCTCATCTCTGGTCATAAGCCAAATTAGGGTGATTAAGAAATATCCTCCCCACTCTCCTGGCTAAACATGATGTCATGAATAAAGTACAGAGCTTTTATTTCAGGAGATGAAGTAGTTTCAGGACCATGCCCTTCCAGAAAGCAGAAATAATAACGAAGGCAATCACAGTGATACTGTGTCCGGTCAACAGCAACTCCCAAGGATGACCCAGGCCAATAGTTTTTTAGAAGCCTTCTTGGCCTAAGTCTATGTTGGGAGATAATTCTCAATGATCTCTTGTGTTTATGCATAGCTTATGAACAAATACATTAAATGCCTTTAGTGTAGAATAACTTTTTAGGGATATTCCTATAGCAAACAGCCTTGGAAGACAGAGATAGTGTCTCACTCCAATGGAAAGAGCAGGTTTGCTTACAGCCTTGGGAGACTGACATGGCTAGTTTCCAGTATAATCAAGATAGTATCTTTCTCTGGAGCAAAGGGCTGCTGTGCCTACTGCCTGTTATAAAAGATTTGAGCTCCCTATGCTCAAGGTTCCTCTCCTGTAATGCAACCCACTGAGTGTGCAGATATCACCTGGCCATCTTTCCATCATCTGACTATGGGTATTGGGGCTCAGAAGGGCAAGGCAAAAATACTGACACCCTGACTACGGCTATTCCTGCACCACCATTCATGAAACTGTGTCAGGCAAACATGTTGGCTTGCAAGTCAGGGGAAAAGCCCAGACCTTTCACAGTTCTTAACAATCCATACCCCCTGACTGTCCCCCTCAAAATCCATGGAAGGAATTAGGATGAAAGTAAGAAACCTACAGCCTAAAGGTTAAAGGATTGTTCGTGACTCAAAATAATCACTGTCAAATTAAAACTGCCGGTGCTTTTTACAATTATTATTAACTACTTTACTTGAAATCAGGATCACAGGTTCGCAAAAGCTCATCAGCACCTGATTTGAAGCCATAGTAATAAAAGAACAGATTTAGAGTTAATGCAACATTACTTAATGGGCAGGTCTTGACAGAAGCTAAATTGCCTTATGAAGGACCTCCTTGGAAGAATGAAAAAGTCTAGTCACTGATCAGTGCTATACCTGCAAGTGTCTTGATTTAACTCTCAAACTAAATGCCAGCAAGTTGTGGGTTTGTTTTTCTTTTTGACATTTTTTCCAATTCATTTAGTATCGCTGTTTGAAAAATAAAATACTCAGAAAAACTAATTTATTTGGGGGGTTCTGGCTTTTTTTTTTCATTTATATTTCCAGCTCATTATAAACCATGCAATATGCCAATGTACCCTTTTAGTGCAATTATACAGAAAAAAATATAATGCACCACTGGAACCCTTTATCTAGTAGTGGCCGTGTTCCAAAAACTAAGTGGGAAAGATGTTACTTCCATTTCAAAAAACAAACAGTGATTCTTAAATGCCTACAGAAGGCTGAATGGAGCTTTAGAATCACAAGATTATTGCTTTACTATTAAAAAATTCAGTAATTACATCTTAGCTGGGGGTTTACATTACTCAAAATGTCACTGTAATAGCCTGCTTTTTTCCATCCTAAGAAAAAAACCCATTTTCACTTGTGAATATTTTTATCTATGCAACTAAAATGACTCATAATTTATTTGTTCATGAAATAATAGGTTATCATCATCTCCATTTTTAAAAATGAAGGGAGATGGAAGGAATATTTCCATCTTCACCTCCATATCTAGCAAATAAGTCAACGTTCCCCATTGTCTTTGCCTCAAAGGATCCTAAAAGTACTTGTGGAAGCAGATGTTATGTGAAACTCATACTGAGTCCTTTGGTCATTTTGCTCCCTGATCACATTAACTTGACATTTGGAAATATGGTATTTGAAAGTTAGTATCACACATAAATTTCTAAACTATTTCTGATCAAAAAGAGATCTGCAGGGTGTCAATGAAAAGAATGGTTTAATTAATTTTTACAAACAGAAAAAGATTTCATTTTCCTACCCCCTATACATACTCCTGGTTGTTGGCCAAATTTATTCTTCAAATGTGGATTCAGAAGATTGCTGTATCTGTCAAAGGTATAGCAACTATTCTTGCTGCTGACCTAACTGTAATATAACTTTTACTAAAGTTGAAGCAGTACTAAAGGGCATAATCCTGTGCAGTCCAGTCCCCCATGTCCACTCACCTTCTGCAAAGAAAGCAGTAGAAGGTTTTGATTTTTTTTTTCAACCAGGTGGTCTTTAACTCCCTTAGGGGGAGGTGGCAGAAGCAGCTCCAATGAGCTGACAGGCAAGATTATTGATCCAGTGGGAAAGGAGGTGACTTCAGCAGGCAGCTGATCTGATTCCCACATACAGTGGCAAAAGAGCAACTTTGGAGAACAAATGTCCAGCAGGAGAAACAGGTAAGGAGACCATAGTGCTTAATTGTTTGCTCAGAATGGCTTTGTCTCTGAGTTGTTTTTCAAATGAAATCCCCCACCCCATCTCATGTCCATATACAAACACACCATCATTAGCATCAGCACCATCTGCTTTTCATTTCTGGAGACTGTGTTGGAAGGGCTTACTAGGAAAACAAACAAGAGAGGAAGCAGAAGTTTCAGAACCTGGTATTCCAGTACTTTCATCTCCTAGCCCCCAAACTATTTTTGGCTCCCCCTTGTGGGGAGAAGCTGCATTAAAGCACACCTTGAGGGTAGACCCTGGAGCCAAGCTTTGTCAGGAGGGTCTGGGAATTCTGGGGAAATAAATTTATTTTAATTAAGTTAAAACAATCAAGAGGACGCTTGGGTGAAGGGAAATGAATCATCAACACTTTTCAGGTGATCCTCAAGCTCATAACTAATATCGTTCCTTTGTTCCCCTATTTTCAAAATACATAGCATTTGAGATATATCCACACAAAAAGTGGTCATGTGTTTCTGCTGGGTAATAATGATTTGAAATGTGGGTCCAAATTAATACCTCCAAACACTAAAATAGAAGAAAATATGAACTAGGTTTTAAGGGACCTAGACTCTAGTCCCAACTCTATCACAATCTTACTGGATGACTTTTGGCTGAGCTGTTTTAGTCCCTATTTGTCCATAAATGGTGAGAATAGCCTTCATAGACACTAAGCTATTGAGGGTTTCAAATTGCAGAGGACATCAAAGTACTAATAGAAGTTACAGTGTCCTGTAGCTAGTACATGTAGATTTATAGGCAACATTATATGACCTGTAGAGCTCCCTCTAGCTATGCAGTGTTTGCTGTTCTAGAAAAGCATGCAGTTCATAACAGTTAAGGTGAGGCTGAGGGATGGGGAAGGGGCCACACAGATGTCTTGAGTTGGGTAGATTTCAATCTCAACCTGAATCCATCTCTCATTCACTGTGTGATCTTGGGAGCTTTAGTTTCCTAATTTCTAAAACAGGGTTGAAGAAGGAGCACCTGTCCCATCAAATAGTGAGGGATAAATGAGATAGTACAGACAGACTACTTAGCAGATTCCTGGAATATTAGAAAACAATTAAAAAATGTTAACTATTATCATCATCATTGCCACTCTCTCTTTCTCTTTTGGCAGAGGTTTTGATGCAAGCTTCCCAGTACCAGTGCATTATATAGACAGTGGATAGGTAAAAAGAGAAAGTTGGAGTTCTGTCAGGTTGGAGCAAGCAGTGGTTGCAAAGGGCCACATTGTGAAATACCTGATAAAGGAATTTTTTTTAAAGGCAGAGCTTTGTCCTCATCCTGATGATGCCTGCCATTGTGGGCATCTTTTGGCAGAATTGGACATTGAAATCTCAGAGAAGAGCTGGTAATGACCCTCAGATATCTCTTTTGGTTCATACATAAGTGTTTGAAATAACCCATAAATATTATATATACATATTGCCCATTTTATCCAATAATATATTACTTTAATGTCCTTTAATCAAAGTTTTAAGGTAATTTCTTTTGCCAGCTTGGCATTACACTACCCTTAAAAGCATAAATATGCCTACAAACAGATTTGATAATGCACACATTCATTCAACAAACACTTCAACGTATCCTCCACATCAGACATCAGGCTTGGCATAGGGGTTAAACAGATAAGAAGCAGCACTACTCTCAGGGATTTCACATACCAGTAAAGAGGCAGCTCATTCATCCAGAAAAGGGGTACAAGAAAGGCAAGGTTAGAGAGAAAGGTAGTTATGTTTTGAATATGTTCAGTTTGCAACACCTATTGGAGAGAGAGGACTGTATAATGACAGAAGTTTAGGCTGAAGACATGAACTCAATTTCACAGCAGCAGTTACCTTGGACCTAGGAACTAGGACCTTCAGCTCTCTCAGAATTCTCTCTTTAGTTAAATGTCACACTCCCTAGAGTTTGGGAGACTGTAGTTAGAAGTGACCCTAGGAAAATTCATAACTATTTGTGAGTGTTCATCAAAATAAAACAGTAAAGCAGCACATTAAATAAAAAGAATATCAATGATATTTCGTAAATGAGGACTAAGGGATGCTATCCAATTAACTTTCATATACCATTACCTGCTGCCTGCAAACTCTCCAGGACCTCTTACTTTGTAGTTTTAGTGAAATCTTCATAAAATCACTTTTTTTATTACAAGTAATATATTAAAAACATTTTTCCTTATCTATCATCCATCAACTATTTTGGTTTTGAGTCCCTAGCTAACACTCCCTAATTTGCAACTGGGAGTAAGAGAAGATTTCTATAATCTTGATCCAAAATACTTCAGATGATTGGGAAAATACATAGGTGCAAGTCTGCATTGGCTATAATTTTGATTAAGAGAATTCAGGCTCAGGGGAGGATTACAGTACATACCACAGCTAGAATGAAGTGAACAAAATGTTGCCTAGCAAAAAATTTTCGCTTCACATATACATAACGGTTTGAAATTACTATACCAGGAGCTTCTTCTCAAGTATTCCAAAAGTTTACTCTCTTAAGTAGTTAAAAAGCTCCCTCAGGCAAACTTGTTTACAAATTAACAGAATCTTCTTGCCGAATTTTGAATTAATGAGGTCTAACAGCTTTCTTTTAAAATAACTTCAAATACAGGCCAACTTTAACACATATGGAAATAATTCTCATCCCACCCCAATAATACATCAGACCTCAAAGGCATAACTTTTCTTTTGGGAGCTACTGAAAAATTCTTGCCAGAGATTCACTTTTTAATGGCACCATTCTGAAGTGAATGACAAATACTCTAATATTTACCTCTTTTATACGCAAATGGCTAACAAAAATACATATTTGTTTTCCCCACTAGCCTTTCCATATTTCTATCCCAAAACCTAAAGGGATGGTTTGGTTTTACGGCCATCATAAATTTATTACAGTGAACTTATGACCCAGTCTGGATGAGAACCAGAGTGATATTTAACATGAAAAGACAGAATTCACTCTGTTCTCCAAAACTGCCTTGCTTTAAAATTCCTGAAAAATAGCCCCTTTTATTTTCTTTACATTATTCCCCTCTGTAAATACCACCAGAACATTTTATTTTTATAGTTTAACCATCCCTAATAAATATGGACTATATTATTCTTCATGCCATGAGTTATAAATGAATTCTAAATTTGATATCATAAGATTCAATGTCATTTTATCAAACAAAACTTCATCACCTAAACTAGCTTTGCTCATAGAACTTGTTTTGAAGCTTCCATTAGCCAAACTTTTCTTTTTCTTCACATTTTTTATTGTTGTTCAAGTGCAGTTGTCTCCACTTTCCCCTCACCACTTCCACCCATAGCCAAACTTCTCTGTATGAGGACTAATAGATAGCAGACTTTGTTTCGGTAGATACCTTAAATGTTGTTTTGAAATCTCTGGTATGTGACTCCCTCTAGTCACACAGCAAAGAAGGAGCCAAGAGTCCCTAACTTCAATGGATTTGTAGAATCAAATTATATGTACACATATATATAACACTAAGTATATACATATGAGACAAGATAAAGAAAACAGACATCTAGCAAAGCAAAACCCATAATATGTTTCAAGATGAAATGTTATAACTATACATGATACCACATACAAGACATTTCTCCACAGTTTGCCGTCTGTAGTAAAGAGTATTTTTATTTTTATCTTCTCTTACTTCAGAGTGGGCATAGATACCTTTAAAAAAAACTCTTAAAAACCTGACTCTTACTTGAGGATTTTTTCCCCTACCTTAATTTTCATTATCCAGGAAGGATATCTTGTGTGAATTATGCAATTCATATGCTTTCCATTTCAGGTACCACTGCGCATGCACTCCCTAAAAGCAGAAATCCAACCGCCTATATAATGGTTTTAGAAAGGGAAGAAGTTGGCTTAAATTGAAACAATTTTAGGAGACTTTTCCATTGCCTATTTTCCATGACACTTCTCCAACTCCGGGATTTCAAATCTGAAAGACCTTTTGCAACAGTTAGCATAGGCATATTGTACAAACAAGACATTTTTCCTAAGTAACACTCAAAAATAAGAATGAACTGTTTTCCAAATTAGAATGAGTTAATCCTCAGGGCTGTTGCTCACTTACGGAGAAAAGCACAATGCCAAGTGCCTAACTTGTTGGACAGGAATCAGAATCAGAATTAATATTTTGAGCTTATTTCTCTGGTGTCTGCTTCTACTAATGTACAAAAGAAGTTGACCATGAGAAGGGAAATTTGTGTGAAAATACCAGTCAAAAGAAGAAAAAAAAAAAAAAAAACCCAAAAAACCCAGGTACTTGCAGACACGGGTTTCTGATGGTTTTTCCTGAAAGTGGAGGCACAGATTAACAAGGAAAATCAATGCTGCCACTACAATAAAGGAAGAAAAGGGGTGTCATTTTAAATAGATGAAATGATAGACAAAAGAAAGGGAAAAAGCTTCTGTATTTCTTATACAAGGTCAGCCAGTATTAATAAAAATGAACGTGGAAAGAGATGATGCCAATTATTACAGAAAACTTATGACAACCAAAAATTCACAATTGGTTCAAACTCAAATATAAATCAGTCTATTGACAATTCATGGGCACAGATTATATGCTCGTTTGGGGGGGTGAAGAAATATTCGATGGGGGTGAGAGAAAAGGTTGACGTCAAGGAGGCATCACGGAATAAACAGAAGAATTCGTTACCTTAAAAAAATCCATCATAGCCTTGCTTCCTAAAATATTCTACAGTGTTCCTCCCATAGAGCTCATAGATAGACAAGGGTAATGGACTAGAAGATAAACTAGGAGATACACAATCTTCACATAAAGCAACTGAAGTGGCCGTACCAAACAAAAAGCAGCATTGAAGCATGCATGCTGATAGACTGCAAGAATATCAATGCTGATCACATTTCCAGAGGAAACTGAAATCAATTGGAAATATACAAGAAATCCAGCATTTCCAGTGACACTGATGAATTTTTTTATGAAAGTCATTAAAATTGTATGGTTTAAAGGCACATCCTTGCTTTATGGTATATAGTCCCTATAGGCCGTGCATTTCAGTAACCAGCATGGTACACATCAGTGTTATGGGGGAAGGAGAGCTGATACGTTGCAGCACTTAGCATAATGATTAACACACTTTCTAAATACCTGTGGGAGGAAGGGAACACAGAAAGATGTATAGAACACAGAGGTTTAGAGAAAAAGATTGCCAAAAAGCTAGCAAGTAAGGTTTAAGAGTAAAGTAACAACAGGGGAATTATTAAAGCTTAGATAAAATAATGAAAGTATTTAATGACTTTTAGGATATTATGTGCATATATATGGCTGATCTCCATCCCTACTGAAGACAAAACAAGATGAAACATCATTTAAACAAGTTAGGTTAAAAATAAAGAAGACTTTTTGCCAAATACTTGAACAGATTACTAAGGGAAATTGAAGATATATTAAAATAAGATGTATTTTCACTTAACAAAGATAAACTAGGCTGAACAGCAGACTAAATCAGTTCACTGAAGTTCCATATGGTCATGATAACTTTCTGATCAATGCCAGTAAGAACTCTAAAATTCATATACAAATTTTACAGAAACCATAGAAGGTACATGTTTTTTCTAGTCACTGTACTTAACATCCTGTCCTGATCTATCAACATATAACAATAATATTCCCATAATTCACCATAACCCTCTAATAAGATTTAATACCATCATCCAGCTCAAGAGACAACCACTTCTATTTTGTCTTTTTTTTTTTTTTTTTTTTTTTTTTTTTTTTTTTGGTAAGCTCCTCTCAACCACTTTCAAATCTTTTCCATCTGGCAAAAAATGTAACAGAAAAATCTCATTTCCTGTGGCCAGCCTGCTTGATCCTTACTGGAGACAGGGCTTACTTAACTGTCACCTGATCCTTTGATCCAGTCCTCACCTGATCTCTCTACCCCCACTCACTCAACTGTAATCTCATCCACCCCTAAATTTAAAGAGCTCTGTGTTTACCCCTCTTACCACATTCAACATATTCCATCTTGGATTGATATTGGTCTGCGTCTTCTCATTCCCACCAGACTAAGAAATCCCTTGAGGACAGAGATCATGGCTAACTTACCTCAGGATTCCTCTGACTCTGAGGAGACTACCTAGGTAGTGATATTTAATGGGTTGAACTACAGTCATTTGCTGGGATTAAAGATACTGTTACCTACAGTTGTTCACGGACTGGAATTTACCTAGTTCCTGATATTTTTCATTTCTGGTCTGTATTGTTGTGCAAAATATTATAATGGGCAAAATCAATAACCTTCACTTTAAGCCCTGAGTTTAACACTTTAAATCTAGGATGCTAAAATCCTGTTCACTGGATATGCTCATATTTATGGTATCATTTATGTGTTTTTAAAACATAAATCTAGCTGAGCTTTTCTTTACAGCTCAAGATGGAAAAAAAGTTCAATCTTTACTGTTCAAGCCCAGCAAATTCACAGAATTCTCATTAGCTTCTCCACAGTCACTTGTAAAATGGTTTGAACAGTGATGGTTCAAAACTTCACACAATTATCAGAAGCTCCAAAGCTTGGGAAGTACTCTGAAGAATGAGAAGAGATCGCTGCTGCTGTCCAATTTGAAAGAGGGGTCAAGATCGATAGCTAACATGACCCTAGTAAACATGAAAGTGGTATTTACTATCGATAATCCTTAATATTGGGCTGGCCAAAAAAATTGTTTGGATTTTTTTCCCATAAGGTGGCTCTAGTAGTGCTTAGTTGTCTTTAACTTCACTTGAAATAATTTTGTTGAATTGTATTGTGACAGCTGTCATATTGGCATGCATTAAAACAACTTATCAAAATTGGTGAATTTTTGTGTCATCATTTTAATATTGAAGATGGAAGAAAATCTGCAACATTCTCAGCATATTATGCTTTATTATTTCAAGAAAGGGAAAAACACAACTGAAACACAAAAAAAGATTTGTGCAGTGTATGGAGAAGGTGCTGTGACTGATTGGACATGTCAAAAGTGGTTTCTGCAGTTTCGTGCTGAATATGTCTTATTGAATGATGCTCCACAGTCAGGTAGACCAGTTGAAGTTGATAGCAAGCAAACTGAGACATTAATTGAGAATAATCAACATGATACCATGCAGGGGATGGGTGACATACTCAAAATATCCAAATCAATAAAGTTATTGGTGAAAATGAAAAATGTGTTATTTATTTTACAAAAAAACCTAAATGGACTTTTTGGCTAACCCAATACAATAGCTGCCAACTGCAGACAAAAACTTCTGACATAAGTACAAAGAAATGCTAGCTGAGCCTCTTGGCTCAGAGTCATGCAAGCTCCATTTAATAACTAGTACAATGATCATGTAAACTCAAATATGTATAAGTTGTGTATATGGTGAGTTCATTCTTCCTCACCAATGGCAACTCCTAGCTTAGGGACCCAAGAATGTCATTTGGGTGAGAATAGTCTTCACCTAGTCAAGGTGAAGTCAATTGTTTAGTTAGCACAATCAGGACTAAAACAGTGATAATATTCAGGATTAAACCTGAACTTTCATTTGTCTAAATGAGCTATTCCAAAATTCACCCCTCAAAGATTCTATTTCTCATCTATATTCACTGTTCTCCAGAAAGATCTTTACCTGGTCCACATGAATACCTGTCCAAGATGGATACTTCTGAAATGTGACTTTTAATTTGGCTAAGACCTTACAAACGTCTTTGCTAAATAAAATTCCGTAATGCACGCTATTCCAACTATAATATTAAAGAGTTTTTCTTCACTTGTGCCTCCAAAACAGTGGATTACTTAATTCTTTAGATACTGAACTACTAGCCCACACTCCTGTATATATACCAGGCAATATTTTCATCTTTCTACTTCACTTCCCTACTTCCCAGTACACTAGTTTTTGTGCAATAGAAAACCCCCTCAAATCTCTCTGAGGGGAGCCTTGATGCTTCCAATTATTTCACACTATTACACTGCAGTCTTTCTCCTTTACTGATTTGTTTCCAGTGACGTTAATATAAGTTCTACTTTCCCTTTCTATTTTTCTCCTCCTCCCATATGTTGCTTCATTCTTACTTGCATGCAAATCCATGATGAAATCAACTATACATTTTTCTCTTCTGCTTACATCCCTGCTGATTCGTGTTTCTTCACTGTTTCTACTATAATCCTACTGAGTACTTTTCAGCAAATTTCAGTGTCATGCATCTCCCTAAGATTTCTAAATTGTTCATATCAATTGGGCTTAAAAGCATAACTAGGAGAGAATTCGAGCTTTAGGAATAACTTCTTGACCATGAGAGAGACTTAGATTTAAACATGGGAACAGACTACTAAGGAAAAAAGTTACAAAATATGCATCTTTAGAAATCTTTTCAAATAGAATGAAAAATTGTCACTCATATATGATTTAGGTGTTGAGATATCTAAGCAGAGAGATAAACCAAAATAGCTTATTTTTCTCCCTTCCAAATCTAAAATCCTACAATAAACTCATCTAACTATATTTCTTGAATTTTGCTAAGACAGCTTTAGGTTATTGTACAATGATGATAAAATTCATTAAGGCAAAATCAAGTCAAGATATTATACCAAATGAACCAATATTTTATTCATTTTGAGTTCCTCCAGGGAGCAGATGGAATTTGTAATTTAATAAGGCCTTTGAGAGGTGGACGGTTGAGACAGACACATCTTCCTGCCTTCTCTTAAAGCTGGTGCCCGGCTGCCTCCAGAAACAAAGACGGGAATATTTAGAAAATTTATTGAGTCTGAAGCATTGTTTAGCCAACTAAGTGCAATCAACTGCTATGGATATTAACTTTACTTTTGAGAACACATAGCTAAAATGGAATTCTTTGAAAATCCAGGCAAGATTTCCTCATTGTTTTGGAGATGAAATACATCATAAACTTTAAAAATCTTGGCAAGTAACTAATCACTTCCAATTAACTGCCAATTGGTTATGAAAGACTAGAAAATGGGAACTTTGCCAGTCAAGAGATAAGCAGCACACTGAGATGAGGATGATGGAACTGGTGGGAGTTAGGCAGAGCCAAGAAAGAGGCAGGAGTGTGGTAGATGGGCTCAAAGTAGCCAGGTTTCCAATAACAGGACACAGGCTGATATTTTTCCCTTCAATGATGAAGCAAGATAATGTATACATAACATCAGTGCTTTGAAACACTGCTGTTGCACCATTCCACTGTGGCCTATAACTTTTTCTTTATCCTACCTTATAGATCACTTCACAGGTAATGGTGCAGAAATCAGCAAATCCAAAGGGCTAAGAAATTTAGGGGAAGTCTCAAAAGAAGAAGATACAGCATATCATTAATATGGGATGAGTGCAACATGTATTTTCTAAATCCCAAAAATAATTTCATTTGTTTTACTCCCTTTAATGCTAGTGACCTCCTACTACTGTCTAGTGAGAAGCAGTATGGAGTGTAAGAAATACCAAGGAAAACAGAAACTTTGAAATCAGACAGACAGGAATTTGGATTCCAGCTCTACCACCCCATAACTATGTGAAAGTGAACAGGTTAGGTAAAAATTCTCATTTCTCTCATCGGTACAATGGGTGTGATCAAACACTAATAATTACTGTGAAGAAGGTATGTATGCAAAAACACATAGCACAGAATCATATGGTTAACAATAATAGTTCATTTCTCGTAGGATCCCCTTCTACTCTCTCTCTCTCTCTCCTCTAGCCTCCTTGGTTAGCCCTGCTCTCCTGTTTTGTTCATACTCTCCTTCTCCAGCCAGTTGTCATTTCACTACAATAGTTATTCTCCTCTTTTCCAAGTGCAGCCTTTCATATGGCAAAACCCTAGCAATTAGCAGAAATTACTGGGAGTGATCAGATGCCTGGTAAATTTATAGGACTAAAAAGACTTCCAGATGCTTAAAAGGATTCAATGTCAAAACATAACAGCACAGCTTTGGTAATCAATGCCCTGCATCAAAAAACACTGAGCATCCACAGGCATCAAATGTCATGTTAGATATTGGGGTTACAGAGATGAGCACTCAGCCCCTGTCCACAAAGAGTGCAGTCTACTGGGGGAGACCAATATAAAAACAAATAATTGTAGTTGAGTGGAAGAAGTGCAGGAAGAAAGATATGTGGGAGCACTTGTGTACTTTTGGTGGGAATATAAACTGGTGCAGCTACTAGGGAAACCAGTATGGAGGCGCCACAAAAAAATTAAAAATAGCCCTGGCCAGGTAGCTCAGTTGGTTACAGTGTCATCTCCCAATATGGTATGATTGCTGGGATTCAATCCCTGGTCAGGGCACATACAAGAATCGATCAATGAATGCATAAATAAGTGGAACAACAAAATCTCTCAATCTCTCTCTCTCTCTCTCTCTCTCTCTGTCTCCCCCTCCCTCCCTTTCTCTCTAAAACCAATAAATAAAACTTTTTAAAAATTAAAAACAAAACTGCTATATGATCTACCAATTTCAATTCTGTTCAATTCTGGGTATCTATCCAAGGACAAAAGAAAATTAACTTGGAAAAATGGATGCACCCCCATGTTCACTGCAGCATTGTATATAATAGCTAAGATACGGAATCAACATAAGTATCCATTGATAGATGAAAGAATTAAGAAGATGTGACATTGAACTAGTTGACAATTCTCAGCCACACAAAAAAAATAACAAATGAAATCCTAACATGGATGACCTGAGGGTATTATGCTAAGTGAAATAAGTCAGTTGGGGAAAGACAAATATCATATGGCCATACTTACATGTAGAATCTAAAAAAAAACAAGCTCACACAAACATATAACAGATTATTGGTGGTTACCAGAGGCAGGGGGTGGGCAAAATGGTTGAAGGGAGTCAAAAGATACAAACTTCCAGTTCTAAAATAACTAACTAATGGAGATAGATGTAATGTATGGCATGGTGACCATACTTACCATTACTGTACTAGGTTTTTAAAACCTGCTAAGAGATTAAATCTTGAGTTGTCATCTAAGAAAAAAAATTCAGTAACTATGTATGAATTTATTGTGGTGATTATCTCCTAATATATAAAAATATCAAATCATTATGTTGTATGCCTGCCTGAAACAGTTATACTTCATTTAAGAGAGAGAGAGAGGGAGAGGGAGAGAGAACAAAGCTGGCAAGGAGGGTGGGGAAATACAAACTGCTGCACTGTATGGAAGTGGGGGTGGGGGTAGGAGTAGGATGGTAGTTAAGGACGACATCATAGAAAAATGGCATGCCTCTCCTAACTATGCTCTTACACAAGCTGTATCACCTTGGCCAAGTCAGTTCACTTCTTTATGAGTCCCATTTTTCTGATCAAAACAATGAAGGGATGGATTCAACAATCTTCACTAGTCCTTGAGGATTTAATGTTCTATAACTTTTTTGCCAAGTAAAAAAGTGGGAGGAAAATAGCTCCAGGTTCCATTTCTTCTCCCACCCCCTGCCCCAATTTCTTCTTCTCCATTCACTTTCCCTTACAGCTAGTTGGTCATTTCTAGTAGCTTGCCTTTGACTCTACTTTATCAAGGTGGTGCTGTGTTTATGCATTTGGCATCATGACTGCAAAAGGGTTTCTTTTGGCGAAAAACAAAAACCCCTTGTATGAAAAGATCAGTTTCTTCATTGTTCCTTGTAAAATAAAATAATAGATTGAGTCCTGAGCAACGGTTTTACATTTTAATGCCAGGGATTCTTTTCTCACATGTCAAGACTTGAAAAACTATTCTAGTAACTTAACATTGACCCTCACAAAAACTCCACCTCCGTATCCATTTAACAAACATTTATTAAGGCTTTCTCTGCGTCAGGCATAGGCTGGGGGATATGGGAGATGCAGAAATGATTAAGACATGGGCCCGGTTGTCAGGGAGCTTATGATTTATTTAGTGGCTGTGGCACTGAGCCCAGTGCTATATAAAACATATTAGCAAGGCAATTTTGTTCTGTCACAACTGGAGCCATGAGTCCTCAACATGTATATGTGGTTTTGACTAGAAGTTGTACATTCAGTAGGTGTTGAAAGCCACATGTAAAAACTGAGCTGCATTTTTTAAAAAGCTCAACCCCATTAATAATCAAAGAAATAGAAGTTAAAACAATGAGATTCTCCTAGCAAAATGGCAAAGATGTAAAAATTTAAAATGCAATCAGAATGTGGTAGAATGGGTACTCTCATGCACTGTTAGTGTAAATGGTAAATAAAATACAGAGTGCAACCATAATAAATTACGGTATACCCACATATGTAAATTCTATTCAACCATTAAAATGTTTTCAAGAATATTTAATGATATCATAAAATACTCATGGTTGCGTATTAAGTGAAAATACCAAGTATCAAATGGTATATAAACAATCACGTTTTGGTAAAACAATATATTTTTCTTCGTAAATATGTAGGAAGAAAAGACTAAAAGGAAATATACTAGAATGTTAACAGTAATTATTACTGAGTGGTGTGATTACAAGTAACTTTATTGTTTTTTTTAATGTTTCTCCAAATTTTGCAAATTGTCTGCAATAATACTTTCTTTCTAGTAATAAAATGGTATTAACAGTACATACAAGAAAAGATAAATATAAAAATGACAATAGAAATTTACCTTGGATAGCAGGATTATAGTATGAGTTTTCTGTTCTTCATATTTTAAAAAAATTTATAAAGTGAACATGAACTAATTTTATAGGGCTAAAAACTAAAATTCAATTAAGAAAAACTGGACTGTCAGATGAATTAGCAAGAACTAACATGAATAAGCATATATTATTTAAATAAGTCAGCTCTAGCCCCACAGAACTTTGCAATACTTTTAAGCTCTGTCTCCACTCATTTAGGGTTCAGGGCAGGTCACTTGTGTGTGCATTAGGGAACAGATAATTACTGCATGTTTCAAAGAAATGCTGTGATGGTTATTGTGATAGCATTGGTGAAATGCATTGAACTCAGGAAAAAAAGATATACAGTAAGTAGTAATGGATGTTTAATTATCTACTGCATAATGTTGCTGTTTAAATTGTCCTCAGCAATTTAACATGCTCTCATTTCTTCAATTACCATTTCTATGCAGATGACTCCCAGATACAGCTACCACTCTCCAGAACACATATCACTTGCTTTTCATTAATCACCCCTTTTCTGTCATATTTTTTTAGTTTATTGGGGTGACATTGGTTAACAAAACCATACAAGTTTCAAGTCTACAACTCAACAAAATACCATCTGCCCACTGCACCCATCACCCAAAGTGAATTCTCATTACCCAGAAAAAAGTCTCTTTCTGGCCCCATTTATCCCCCCTTTGCCCACTTCCACCTCCTCCAAACACCCTTCCCTCTGGCTATCACCATACTGCTGTCTGAGTCTATGTATATTTTTTTCCTTATTACATTTACCTTATTATCATCCAGCCCCATAGCCACCCCCCCCTGACAGCTGCTAGTCTGTTCTATGTATCTACGGTACTGTTTCTATTTAGTTTGCCAAAATATTTTGTTAATTATATTTATTCCACACATAAGTGAGATCATATGGTATTTGTCTTTCTCTGGCTGGCTTATTTCACTTAGCACAATACCCTGCAGGTCCATCCATGCTGTCACAAAGGGTAAGATTTTCTTCTTTATCATGGCTGAATAGTACTCCATTGTGTAAATGTACCTCAGCTTTTTTATACACTCATCTACTTATGGACACCTGGGCTGCTTCCAAATATTGGCTATTGTAAATAATGCTGCAATGAACATAGAGGTGCATATATACTTTCAAGTTAGTGTTTCAGGTTTCTTAGGGTATAATCCGACCAGTGGGATTAGTGGGTCAAAAGGTAGTTCAGTTTTTAGGGTTTTTTTTTTTTTTCCAGAAACTCCATACTGTTTTCCACAGTGACTGTACTAGTCTGCATTCCCATCAATAGTGCACTAGGGTTCCCTTTTCTCCACATCCTTGCCAGCACTTGCTGTTCGTTGATTTATTGATGATAGTCATTCTGACAGGTGTAAGGTGATATCTTATTGTGGTTTTAACTTGCATTTCCCTGATGATTAATAACATTGAACATCTTTGTACATACATGCCTATTGGCCACCTGTATGTCCTCTTTCGAGAAGTGTCTATTCAGTTCCACTGAGCATCTTTATTTTTTAAAATATATAATCTCTATTATATTTTCCCCATTACCATTTAGTCCCCTCATATCCCCACCTTCTCCCAGCAATCACTACACTATTGTCCATGTCCATGAATTCTTTTTCTTTTTTTGCTCAATCCCTCTACCCATAACCTCCATCCCGCCATCACTTTACCTCCATTTTTAATTGGATTGTTTGATTTCTTGGTATTGAGTTGTATACAGTATTTATATATTTTGAATATTAGCCCTTTATCAGATACATCATTGCCAAATATGTTCTCCCATTCAGTGGGTTTCCTTTTCATTTTTTATGGTTTCTTTTGCTGTGCAAAAGCTTTTTAGTTTGATGTAGTTTAATTTATTTTTTCTTTGTTTCCTTTGCCCAAGGAGATATGAGGCCTGTCCGGAAAAAATCCAGCCACTGTTAATATAACACAAACTACTTGTGCAACATTGATATGACATGGCAGCCAAGGAGAGTGGACTGGAATACACGTGCATGAACAATGATGATGTCACTGTACTAGTCAGTGGAGGAGGCAGTTGCTGTTATATGAGCATGTGTACTGTATGGCCATTGCATTCAAAATGACTGAGCAAGTAGAGCAATAAATCTGCATCCAATTTTGCATTAGGGCTTGAACATTTCTTCATGGAAAATATTTGGAATATTCTGAAGGCCGCAGCTATGGGTAACTGGTGATTGGCTGTTTCATCACAACAATGCGCCCACGCATGCATCACATTTCGTTTTTTGGCAAAACATCAAATCACCCAGGCGACTCAGCCCCCCTACAGCCCAGATTTTGCACCCTGTGACTTCTGGCTTTTCCCAAAACTAAAGTCACCTTTGAAAGGGAAGAGATTTCAGACCATTGATGAGTCAGTGAAATACAACAAGGCAGCTGATGGCAATTGGGAGAACTGTGTGAGGTCCCAAGGTGCCTACTTTGAAGGGGACTGAGGCATCATTGTCCTATGTACAATGTTTCTTGTACTTGTATCTTTTTCAATAAATGTCTCCATTTTTCACATTACATGGCTGGATAACTTCTGGACAGACTTCATATAGGCCTTTCTCCTACAAGAAATACCCAAGATTTTACTGCTGTTTTCTTCTAGGATTTTTATGGTTTGGAGTCTAACATTGAAGCCTTTTATCCATTTTGAGTTTATTGTTGTGCATCATGTAACTTGGTAGTATAATTTCATTTTTTGCATGTATCTGTCCAATTTCCCCAACGTCATTTATTGAGGAGACTGTCTTTACCCCAGTGTAGGTTCTTGTCGCCTTTGTCAAATATTAATTGAATAATAAAGCATGAGTTTATTTCTAGGCTCTCTATTCTGTTGCATTGATCTGTATGCCTGTTCTTATACCAGTACTATGCTGTCTTGATTGATATGGCTTTGCAGTACAATTTGATACCAGGTTGTGTGATACCTCCAATTTTGTTCTTCTTTCTCAAGATTGCTGAGACTATTCGAAGTCTTTTGTTGTTCCATATAAATGTTTGGAATATTTGTTCTACATCCATGAGCTATGTCATTGATATTTTAATAGGAATTGCATTGAATTAATAGATTGATTTGTGTAGCTTCAATATTTAAATGATGCTAATTCTTCTAATCCACGAACACAGTATATGCTTCCACTTATTTGTGTCTTCCTCAGTTTCTTTCTGCATTATCCTATGGTTTTCCAAGTACAGGTCTTTTAACCTCCTTGGTTAAATTTATTCCTAGGCACTTTATTTTTTGTTGTAATAGTAAATGGAATTATTTTCTTAATTTCTCTTTCTGATAGTTCATTATTGATATACAAAAATGCCACCAATTTCTGAATATTAATTTTGAATCCTGCTACTTTATCAAATTTATTTATCAGTTCTAGTAATTTTGGGGAGGAATCTTTAGGTTTTTCTATATATAATATGTCATCTGTGAAAAATGACAGTTTTATTACATCCTTTCCATTTTGGATACCCTTTATTTCTTCTTCTCATGTGACTGATGTGGCTAGATCTTCCAGTACTATGCTGAATGAGAGTGGTAAAATCGGACAACCCTGTCTTGTTGCTGTTCTTAAGGCAAATTCTTTTTGGTTTTGCCCATTGAATATGATGTTGGTTATGGGTTTGCCTTTACTATATTGATCCTTCTATTCCAACTTTTTTGAGATTTTTTTTTATCATAAATGGGTTCTGGATTTTATCAAATGCTTTTTTTGCTTCTGTTCATATGATCATGTGATTTTTCCTTTATTTTTTCTGTAACATATCACATCATTTGTTTTGCAAATACTGTACCAACTAACATCCTTCGATTAAAATCCCACTTGATCATGATGTATGATCTTTTTAATGTATTGTTGGATACAGTTCACTAATATTTTGTTGAAAATTTTAGCATCTCTGTTCATCAAGGATATTCACCCATTTCCTTCTTTGTGTCTTTACCTGGTTTTAGAATTAGAATAATGCAGAATAATAATTAGATATCTCCTCTCCTCCTGAATTTTATGAAATAGTTTGAGAAGGAGAGGTGTTAGTTTTTCTTTGAATATTTGGTATAATTTGACTGTGAAGCCATCCAGTCCAGGACGGTTTTTTTGCTGGGAGTTTTTTATTTACTGCTTCAATTTCATTAGTTGTAATCAGTCTATTCAGATTTTCTGATTCTTCCTTATTCAGTTTTCGAAGATTGTGTGTTTCTAGACATTTAACCATTTTGCCCAGGTTGTCCAATCTGTTCACAGTGATTTCTTACACTCCTCTGTATTTCTGTGGTATCAGTTGTTACTTTTCCACTTTCACTTCTGATTTTATTTATTTGTGTTCTCTCTCCTTTTTTCTTGATGAGTCTGGTTAAAGGTCTGTCAATCATATTTACCTTTTTAAAGAACCAGCTTTGGGTTTCATTGATTTTTTTGCATAATTTTTTAGTTTCTATGTCATTTATTTCCTTTCTAATCTTTATTATTTCTTTCCTTCTCCTTATTATGGGCTTTGTTTGATTTTCTTTCCTAGTCCTTTTAGGTGTAGGGTTACATTGTGGTACTGGGATTAGATTCATCCCAAAGAGACTGAAAACTAAAGGTTTCAGTCAGTATCTTAATGAAAGGGATCTCATTTTGGAAGATGAAAACCAGAATGAGTCTCATTGGTAGGTTGTTGGGGTGACAAGATGTTGAATACCTGTTTCCAGGTAACATTTTGCCCCATCAACTATACTTTGGAAAGTAAGTCTTTTGGTCTAATAACTTCAGGAAACCTTATACGAGTGGGGATCCCCAAATGGAATTATCTTCTGGAGGGTGGGTCCCTGGTAGTACAGGCTTCTCCCATTAGGTGAGTGTTCTAGGAACCCATCTGTATCAGTGCACCAGCTGGCACTGGTGTGGGAGGCTGAGTTTGGCTTCAGTGAATTTTTTTGGAAGGCTCAACAAGTTTGCCCATTTCATGACAGGTGATTTACAAGCACACCTACCCACACTGCACTGCGTGTTCAGCAGTATTTGACCAAAAACCACATGATCTCCCTGCCCTACCCCAGCTATTCAACTACTTTCACCCCAAGTGACTTTTTTTGTTTCTCCAGATAAAGTCCTCAAAGGAAAACATTTTGTTGATATGGAAAGGGTAAAACAAAAAACGGCAGAAGCATTAAAAGGCAGCAAAATCAAAAACTGTTCAAAACTGTTCAAAAACTGTTCAAAAACTGTTTTGAGCCCTGGCTGGTGTGGCTCAGTGGACTGAGTGCCGGCCTGTGAACCAAAGGGTCGCCGGTTTGATTCTTAGGGCACATGGCTGGGTTGTGGGCCAGGTCCCCAGGAGGGGGCATATGAGAGTCAACTACACATTGATGTTTCTCTCCCTCTCTTTCTCTCTCCCTTCCCTGTTCTAAAAATAAATTTTAAAAACTGTTTTGAGCAGTGGAAAAATGCCTCGATAGGTGTATTGCATCAAATGGAGAGTACTTTGAACGTGACTGAAGTTTAAACATATAAGAATACACATTTTTTATAAATAAATTCCAGGGGTTTTGCCCCTCCCCTGCCAACATATGCTATACCTCTTCAAGATTAAAATCATACATTACTGAAATTAAGGTTCTATTTCACTCACCATTTCCCAAACTTTTTAACAATGCAACCTTACTCAGAAGCCCTCATCTTCCATTCCAGGCTTCATTCTCGGGACACTTCCCAACAATACAGGCCTTCTGCTCTCCCTGGCCTGCCTTCCTGGAAAGGATTTCTGAAGGCAAACATATGGGGCCTGAGGGAACAATAATTTCAGACTGAAATTCCCTGTCTCAGTGTCTTGCTAGGAATTCCCTCAGGAGGCCCAGGTGTGCATCTAGGAAAAAGAGAGCTATTATCAAGGAATTTAACTCTGCTGCGGAATCAAGGGCCCAGTTTGTGTATGTGGGGATGGAGATGGAGGGGAAAGTTCTGGCTGCTTCAGATAGCGATGAATGGCTTTAGTAAACAAAGTCTGCAGCTTTGGAAAGAGACAGTGTGAGTCTGTGCAGGTTTCAGGTTTCTGACAGAGAAAATTTTAAGAGAGGTTTACAGACACCTTCCCAACCCACCATACACATCTATGTCAAGATTGTGAGTTTGCAAAACACTCCTGGCCTTTTATCTTCAGATCCTTGGCAATCCTGTGAATTAAGAAATGGAAGTAAATTTCTAGTATATATGTGAATCACTGAGGCTTTCATCCGTATATTATTATCCTAGTGAATACTTTAAATCCTCATGACAACCCTGTGAGGGGAAGTGCCATTATTATCCCCCCTTTTGTCCAGATTTTGAAATTGAGACTCAGAGTGCTTACTTTGTAACAGTCATGGGGCTAGGTGCTGGGAATACAAAGGAGACTCAGGCAGATGTAGTCCTTTCCTGAAAGTATTCACAGCCTAATAATGAGGAAATCCAGCAAATGAATGGCACTCAGAGAACACTGGAATAAACTACCACGACAATCATTATTTCGTTCTCTGTTTTTATTTTATTTTGCTTGTTCATTTATTGTGTTTGTCTTTCTCTGTCTCACTTATTTCACTTTGGCATAATAGCTTCTAGGTAAATCCATGCTGTCATAAATGGCAAGATTACATTCTGTTTTTACTTCTGAGAAATATTCCATTGTGTTCGTGTATCACATTTTCCTTATCCATTCATTTATTGACGAACACCTAGAATATGGCATAGGGAACATAGTCAAAAATATTGTAATAACTTTGCATAATGACAGAAGGTTACTGGACTTAGCATGGTGAGCACATCAGAAGGTATATAAATGTCGAATCACTGTGTTGCACACCTGAAACTAATGTACTATTTTATGCCAATTATACTTTAACAAAAAATAAGTAAATGAAATAAAATCTTTTTAAAAAAGGAAAACTACAGTACAGTTAAAAATTGTGTTAACAGCCCTGGCCAGAAAGGCTCAGTTGGTTGGAGCGTTGTCCCAGGAACCAAAAGGTTGTGGGTTCAATCGTCAGTCAGGGCACATGCCTTTGTTGTGGGTTTGATTCCCCTGGTTGGGGCATGTAAGGGAGACAACCAATCAATGTTTCTCTCTCATCGCATCAATGTTTCTCTTTCTCTCTTTCTCTCTCTCTCCCCCCCTCCCTTTTCCTCTTTCTCTGAAAGCAATGAAAAAAAAATGTCCTTGGATGAGGCTTAAAAAATTGTTATAACAGCTAGCAGGATTTACTCTGTGCCAGGCTCCATGCTAAGTGCTTTACACCCATCATCTTATTTAATCCTAACAACATCCCTATGAAAAATGTGCTATCATTATTCCCATCCTAAAAATACGGAAACTATGCCTCAGAAAGGTGAACTGACTACATTGTACAGTTGATTAGCTAGGAATGGGTAGAGACAGGATTCTAATTCAAACTGGTTTCACAATAGATTTGCTGTTAACTATGAAGTTAATTAGAGAAGGTCCTATGGAATCAATGTTGAGAGTATCTTAAGCTTCATATTCCAGCACACATAGTAAATCTTTTTTAAAAAGTTGATTGAAATATTCATACTAACTCACCTGGGAGGAGGCACAAAATTGCAGAGGCTTCTAATATTAGTTATAAATATACAATATCATCATAGTAAGTAATTAACCTGCAGCTACTCTGGTTACCCTAATTTGGTGTAACTTGGGGCTCCTGAGCTCTCAAAAACAGACAAAGCAACTATGACTTCGATCATTTAATTTAAATCACAGGAATGAGACCCATACCTAGACATGTCTTAAATTGGGATTCTAAGAGCTACAATCTCGCCTGTTTCTATGTAAGTTTTCAACTTTGAGTTCTTGTTTCTATAATATTAACAACCTCAAAATTTCATCAGCTAAACTTTGGTTACATCTTCTGTGCTAGTTTATGTTGAAATTGCATTATGGATGATACCAGATATATCTGGAGATGCTTAAAGAAACTACAGAGGGAAAGCACAAATTCATACAAGAATAGTTTTCAGCTCCTTAAACCAAACTCATAAATTAGTCTTGCATGTGAATATAAGTTTGCACTTTCTCTTTATTGGCTACAGTCCTCAGTATTTTAGGAAAAGGGGAAATTTTTGCCACTCAGTAATTCAGGGGTTTTCTTTGCACTCTATACTTGAAGAATGGAACACTCATTTAATAAGTCATATCTAGCTTCCTGTCTAATCAGCATATGCCAAAACAAATCATTTACCAGGCTCCTTCTGCCTCCAGAAATATAATCATTCCTAGATGGAAGCACAAAGATGCATCAACATGTAGTTTTTGTCCAAGCAACAGACAATGTAACAAAGGTAAAGCAGGCAACTCTCACCTTTATTTAAGGTGCCAAATCACAAACTACCGCCATCTCGCTGTGATTTTTCTTTTAAAAATCCTGACTATGTTAATCACAGAAGAGATAGAAACTATTCTGCTTCCCAGGCTTCCACACATGGTTGTCCGTTGCACAACTCTAAGAGGGTGCCTTTCCCATGGATGGTGGTGCAAATGTGCAGAGCACAACCTGCATAATTGCACACTGCAGCCTACTACTTTGCCCCACTCCTCACTACTGCAAAACATAGCTTGGGTAGTTTTGAGTTTTGCATGTTGGAGACACTTTTGTTCACAAACCTCTTGGCACTGATCATCGGCTCTGCTTAGCAGGACAGGAAAGCACAAGAGGGACCCACTCACTTTTTAGCACTACTTTTTTCATGTCGGTTCTAAGAACATTCAGCAATGCTTTCATTCTTTATTAGACAATGATGAAAACAACAAGCAAAGCTGGGTCAATAGTAATTGGTCTCAAGTAGAAAATGACAGCTAGTCAATTATTTTTGATAAGCCTCTAGAAACAGCAAATAAAACATGTATGCAATAACCCCTTGTCAATAGAATAACCATAAATCTGGATCTCAATAATCTGACCAATGCTCTAAGGAAAACAATATTTTCTTAAAGCATAATAAGAGAAGAATTTTGAAGAACCATGCCATCTCCCTCTTTCTAAATAAGAAGGAACATTTTGATAATCTTGAAAGTTTCTTCTTGGCTCCACAAAGCAACAAGAACTATTTTAAGTTCTATTTCTGGTAGACAGTAAATGAATGGATGCAAACATTTCCTATTTGGGACCAACCTTAGCAGGCAGGGAAGGGAGTCACCCAAGTGATGGAATGTGAAGAGCGCTGACCAGGGCAAACAACTAATAAATGCTATCAGTTAGGTTTCATTCCTTTGTATTAAGGGCACTGTGCAACACCACTAGCATCATACCACATACATAGACACACACAGAGAGCTAATATGAAAACTACTATGAGAGATAACATATTAAACCTCTGATCACTGACACATTTCCCTGCCTACAGACAGTGTGTGGAAGAATAGGAATACCCAGCTAACTTTAAGTAGAGGGAGAGGAGGATAGGACAAAAATTTCAAAACCTTGATCGCGGGGCATGTTCTAGAAAGGCTGCAGTGGTGTGGCGGTGTTGGGATGAGAGGAATAAGCACAGTTGGGGTAATATTTTAAATGCATCAGATACTGGGCACCTTAGGAGGGGAGAGAATAAGGGATGAAAGATGAAGGAAAGGTTAAAGGGCATGAAACCCAAATTGAGCTCACTTCACGGTTTTGACTAAAACCATTCCTGATCCCATTTCACAGGGATTGACTCTGAAGAAATTTCCCATAATAGAATTAGGAAAGTAAGCTATTGTTTGGTATGTGTTCCTGGAAGGCTCACATTAACTGACAGTAGCTCCTGGGAATTTATACCAAATTTGTCCTCCAGCTGTTAGGATATCATAACAGTGGGTAGGTACAAACAGCTGCAACTCCCATTGCCTCTCCTTTCCACCTGGCCCTGATCACTGTTCAACCCCATCCCTAATCTCTGTGAACGGGCAATGCTCACATCTTTGGCACCATCATCTATCCTGAATCCAAGTGTAACTGACAGATGGGATACATTGCCCAATTCAAAATGTTTTTTCTTGGGAGTACAATTCTTAAGTTTGAGTGAAATTTTATGGGGGAAACGTGTTGCGATTTACCAACATTTGATTTGACTTTTTCTTGTTGAAAAAACAACGTGAAGCAAGAAAGTTTCTTTCTCAAATATGAATGTGAACTGCAACTCTCAAAGAGGAAATGAAATGAAATGAACATCACTAGTGTTAATTTTGGATCTTCCTTCATTCTGAATATCCGACACACTTGAATAGTATAAGGAAATTTACCTGGTGTTTTACACAGATTACAGTTAGCCAAAGGGAAAAAGGATGGCCCTGATTTTCTTGAATTGAAAATGTGATGTGTGCATGATAAACTTCCTTTTAGACACTAGCACTTTAAATGTGGTGTTGTTTCCAGGTTTTTAAAAAAAATTTAAATGTCCAGCTGTTGCTCTATTTACAAGTTCTCTTCCTTCAATACAATTCAATTACACTTATCTGTGGGATGTCTTTTTATTTGTATCCTATACAAAACAAAGATATTTTAATATTAATGTTTTCTCCCTCTATAAGTTAAAATTTCAAACATATCATGGAAACTAACTTCTAAAAGGGATATCATTAGACCATGTGATTTTAGTACTGAGGAGCAATAAGAATGATTCTTATTTTTTTACATATAAGCAAACAAAACAAGGTAATTGAGATTATACTATTGAAGATGATCTTTTGAAAAATAAATTCCTTTGGCAATTTTTTGCAAAATAGAGGCATATAGATATTGTGATTTCATATTGGAAAGTCACAAGCAAGTCCCTCCATGGGGTAACTACTCTAAAATGAGCTGTGCATGTTCTTAATGAATTAAACAGGAGGGAAAAGGAGGACAAGAAAAATTTTGCAGAGAAAAATGCACTCAAAAGGGGGGCATGAATTCTGGTTGCTGTGACAAAAATCTATATAAAGTTTGCTTATTTTCAAATATATAAGCAGATATAAATCAGTTGAAACTGTTGTCTCAGTAAAATTGAGTGCACTTTTCATCTTTTCTTACATATGGTAATTAGTAAGCCACCAAGATGATAGTTACAAAAACTCGAAGCCCACATCTAATTACGCTCTTAGCATTTGGCATTAAATCTTCAGCACAATTAGGAAGGCCAGGCAATTCGCTGTATTGTGTACCAACAACTCAAGCAGTCCACTCCAAATGGGCAGGAATGCTGGGCCTCACTGGTTTTAGCAGACAATGCTAGGGGGATGTCTAAGGGCATTTTAGATCCACTTAACTATTATTTGTCATGCAAATTTCTAGTTTTAAGTAGTAGCTAGCTACTGGGATTAGTAAAGAAGAGACTGAAAGAGAAATAGACCAATATAGGTAGTATTTCCAGACACAATCAGGCAAAGCGATTTTTCAGCCTTTCTCTATTTGAGCAGTAAGGAGAGAAAGAAAATTATACTTAAATTGAGAGAAACTAAAGGGAAATGACCTCATGTTCCATTAACCAAAATCAATACCTTATATATGCAAATACAAGTTTCAACAGGATATCCATATGCAAATTGTAAATATGAAGCAGTATCCCTTTTAGTACTAGGTTGCTATTTATTTAGAAGATTTTCAGTAAATTGCATGCTTTAATCTCTGTGTTATGGGAAATGGTCTTCCTCACTTCTTTCAGAAGTTACCTATGGCAGCTATTAATGCCCACAAGCAATGCAGTGACCCTGGCAGTGCATAATTCCACAGTGCATATTTAATTTTGAAGGTGAAAAACGAGATGTACTCCCCTCATAACACTTATTTTTATGAGTCTCCTAATTCTTTGAAATTTATTATTTTCACTAAAAGCACCCAGAAGGTAATTGAAATAGATTTTCCAAATCCATTTCTAGATTATCTTAACCTACAGTAACATGTTAACTCATTCATAATATTCTTAGCAAATACAGGAAATAGAATTCCCTTGATTAAAAATACACCAATGAACCTGTGACTTCAATATTCTTAAAAAAAAAAAAAAAACCCTAAAGTTACCTTCAAAGAACTTCTGTGGGGTGTTTTTTTTTTTTTTGAGATCAAACTATGCTCTCAAAACCTGTTAGTCAATCACCAGAACTGGAAAACAGAGTAAGAAAATAAGAGATGGAAGTAGCCCTCTAGGGTTGAACCTACTAAGGAAAGAACCAATGATTCTCTCTCAGGCTTCCCAGCTAGGCATTTAAGAGCCTGAATAAAATCATTTACTCTAAGATTCTCTTGTGACTTCATATGGCCGAGTAACTCCAAGAAAAGAGTTTGTTACTGTCACTGTCAGGTGTGGTAATTAATGAGTCTTCACTGAAGCAGATACTGAATTATTGGGTTACTGGGCCTAGAAAATAAAGAGCTGAAACAGAACTGATAATAGTTTTCAGAGAAAAGAGAATATTAACTAAAACTGCAACTGGGGAAATGAGAAAGACACATGAACAAATCACTGCCAGAGCAGACTGAATGGAGCCTATGGAATCACAAGTACAACAGTCTTTGTTGTGTAGTCTTCTTCCCTAGATGGGCAGCTCTTGGAGGGCAGGTCTCCATCTCAACAATCTCCTGTATCCCATAATGGTAATGCTTTAAACAAAGTTGCAGAATCAATGGGAGAAATGGCATACCATAACCTACATTCACTTGTTCATTCAGTCAAAATTTAATTAACAGTCACTATGGGCAAGGCACTGGAACACATGCTGTGGGAAAGACAAAGAACAAGTCACCGTATCTCCAGTCAAGGAGTTCAGAGTCTAACTGGGGAGACAAAGCATGTTTACAATTAGCTGCTAAAATACAAGATAACAACTAATATAAGATAGTAAGGGGTACAGGTAAAGTCTAGTAGAGCAAGGGAAGATGGGTTCCACCTGGAGGAAAAGGAGATCTCATAGGAAGGTGCCATTTGAAGAGGGAGCCCTCTACTGGGCCCTTTCAGGAGTCCCTCTAATGAACTTTCATTTTCCTTTCAATAGGCCGTAGGTGCTGTCCCCCCACTCCCCTCCTCTGCTGCCAATACTTATTCTTTGACTCAGGTTTTCTCTTGGGCCCACTGCCAAGCAGAACACAGCTATATAGACCCTCCTCTCCATCTGTATCTACTTAAGCCCAGAAACCCTTTTGAGGTTTTGTAAAGGGTTTTACAGCTAATAACTATAGGGGACCAGACAAGGTTTAATAACACACACAGAGAAGTTCTAAGAAACCTAACAAGTTTCCAGAAATACCTATCACAGATCCTAGGTAGAATGGAGATGAGATGAGGCCTGATTTTCCTAGTCCCTCTCTCTGAGCTCAAGGCCTATGGTGTTCAGCGTTACCCACCTTTCTTTGTCCCTGTCTCCACCCTTTATTTTCAATAACACTTAAAACTGCAAAAGGGAAGGTAATGGTAGGAAACAGGGTGCCCCTAAGGGTAAACACAACAGTCCTCTGCATCTGAAAAAATAAGCTACAGTTAATAGCTTCTTGTGCCACTCACAAGAATAGTTATCTTAGATCAAATGCATTGTCCCTAGGAAGAACTAATGAGTTTTAGAAGGAATGCTTTGTAAAATCAACCCTAGTAGGTAATAGTAAATGCCACAATTATAGCTTCAAAGTACACACAGAATCTAATGCTAACGAATGTTTTCACACATTTCTCTTTAAGTTCTACATTATATTGTACCTGTTGGGGTACAATGAACAGAAACAAGTATAAGCATGATGGGAAAGAATGTTGACACAAACCATGGCAACACAAACATATTTCAAGCTTGAATGGCACAGTCTGCCTTAATAACGAGTACAGAATAATAACATGAATTGTCCAAAGAGTGGGGGAGGAGAGTGACTTTTTTCCAGTTCTAACTGTCCTGGGCAACTACAGAAATCCCCACTTTATGTTTCATATAGCTTCAATGAATTCTCACACATGGAAATTCACTTCTGCTTTTTCAGTGATGATGACCAATCATCACTCTAACAGTAATAAGTTAGGGGGTGGAAGAAATCCTCTTTTCTTTTATTAACCCACATTTGGAAGATCAATTAATGTCATTTGTTTGAAATGGGATGAATGGTCAGAAAATGTCTGATTTAAGTAATCACTTTTCTTTTTCCAAATATCCAATGCTCTTGGTAGTACCCTACAAGTCCTCATTGTGCAACTCTTTTCGATCCTCAATTTGGCATGCCCCAAATCATTTTCTTTTCTGCTCTCACTTCTGATTTCACAAATTCCTTTAGCAGCACTTGATGTTTTACCAGTTTGATGGCATAAGCTCACAATATGGCTTAACCTTAGCTAAGCCCTGGTCGATGTTTAACAAGCCTTTTGTTTATATCTTGCAGCTACCTATCATTTCCCAGGGCAGTCAACCAAAACTTTCCCATTTTCCAGTCTTCCCAAATTTTCCAAGTCCTAAACCCAATCCTGTCCTCTGTAATCTTAGCAGATGATGTTTCTCTTTACCTGATAAAATGAAGATATTATACATGATTTCCCAAGATGTCCTGCCTGTTTGTCTGAATATTTCTGTCTCTTCACATAATCTTTTCTCCTTCCCTACTGCCTCAAGCTACCATATATTAAAAGAGAAATGACAATGACTTCTTCAACTCCAATCAACATGGCTTTCATGCCCACTAATCGAATAAAATTTGCTTCTCAACTGTCACCCATGACTTCAGATTTGCTACACATGATGGCCACATCTAACCTCCATCCTTTTCTACCTCTGTGGTATTTGACACCGCTCCTTCTTCAGCCTCTCTACTTTCCACACTAACACACTCTCAAGGTTCTCATTCTGATTCTCTGACCATTCCTTTGCTAGATTTTTCTAAAAACTCTTACACGACAAACTTTCCAACTTTCATGATTTCAATTATGATACCTTACACAGATAAACATGGATTTCTCTGTAAACCCAGACTCTCTTCAGAGTTTGATGTCTCTATTTCTGACTCTCTCTTGGACATCTCCCTATAGGTGGGTCACCCATTTTACAAACGCAACACTACCAAAGTCGTCATCTTCCCTGCTGTAGTGACTACCCCACAATCTTTATTGCTTCAACCGACTTTCCTATTTTTACTCATGGCATCACCATGTTACTTCCCAATTACTAACAGGTCTGAAAGGAGAAAACATCATTCCTTCCTCTCACTCATCCCCATCCATCCTGTTACCAAGTTCTATCAGTTCTACTTTTCCCAATGTTTTCCCATCAATCTCCAGTTTTTCTTTACCTCCACTGCTACTGCCCAAGTAAAGATTTTCATCATCTCTCACCCCCCATGTAAGAGGCATTGTGCTCAGTGCTTTACACAGTATATCTCACATAGCAGATGCACAAAAAATTCTTTATTCAATGCCATCCTTTTTCCTGCAAATGATGCCAAAAAATATTAACAACCATCACTACAAACTAGTACTCTCAGAATAATTTTCTTTGAAAGGTATAAAACATTTGAATAAAAAATAACAGGTGAGAGATCATACACTTTTAAACATATATTGAGCAGGATGAAATAAGTGATTAGATGATATAAAGTCGCACACCATCATCCCCAAGTAGTGCAACTGTACAAATACAGTAAGTGGAATCATGTTATTGCATATTAAGAAAGAAAACCAGACAAGAGTGAAAATGGTGCTGATATAGTCCCTTCCAAAGGTTCAGCAAAAATACCAAACAGGACTGAAGCATAGTCCTTAAACTGGTTTTAACCCTTTTTCATGTCAAAGGAACTTGAAGATGATAGCAGGTTGCCTTTTAAATTAGCTGTCTCTAGGCACATTAAACATTTCCCTCAAAGACTTTTAAGAAACATGAGAGGAAGGAAAAGTGCAGTTTTCTGTTTCAAGAACCAGTATACCCCACGTACTTTTTGTTTGCATTTCAGATATTATGCTTTGGTATGTAAATGTCAAGGGGATATTAAAAGATGTAAATATAGCTTCTTGCAGAACAAAGTTAGTTGTACCTGGTTAACTGCATCTGTGGGCATCTTGATGCCACTGAAACATTTAATATTAAAGACACATTCCTGCTTTTGTCAGTATAATTCATGGTCCTTTGGAGCTTAAACTAGTCATGCAATAAATAGTGCTGAAGTAGATGTGGGAGAGAAAGCAACTAAAATACTAGAATGACTTCTCCTTCCACCTACCATTTTTCCAAAATCCTGTACTGCTTTGAACTTTTAATGGGATCTTGAGAGGAATGGGGATGGAGGGAAATAGAGATGAGAAGAAAGGAAGAAGAGATATAGCTGCTGTTTCTAAGTTTTCACAATTTAAGTGAGCCTGGCTAATTCAACTGATCATTTGCATATTGGCTTCAAAGTCTGTCTCTTCTTTTCCTTCATTTCTATTTCTGCTGTTGGGGTTTAACTACTGTTGGCTTGTGCCACTGATTCCTGCAATCTCAGATAGGAACAGCATCAACGCTGTAAGAAACATTCTTGACCTAGGGAATTTATTACTACATTGCCTCACTTTGTGTCCCTAAACACAGATGTTAAAACCATCCCTTCTGAGTGACAACTGCCTCTCTCACCCAGTGCCAATGGCCAAGATGGCTAACATGTTTAAAAGAGACCCAAAGAGAACACTTAAAAGAATTTCTTTTACCTTATTATTTCCTGGTATAGACTATTGTCCTAAAATAGGGACTATGCAGTGCCTAATAAAAAGCTGAATTTGCTAAGAAGTTTTTATACCCTCATAAAGTAGCCCCAGTGAAAGTCATCTAACTGGCAGGAATTGCACAGGTAACAGACGGCTGGAACCTCAACCACAAAGTCTTCTAAACTTTGGTTAATGGGCCCTGGCAGGCTGCCATCCCAGAAGTTTACTACTAAAGTAAAATGCAAGGCTAAAGAATTTTTTAAATGATGCCAGGCATAAACACTACCCTTTGGCATTCTCTTGCCAATGAACAAATATCTCAGACAACTCAACAGGCTTTCAGGCCAGCCAATGAAAAGCACAGGCAGTACTATGTGTATACCCTCCCCCAAAATCTGAAGAATGTTGCTGAGATATAAATCACCCATAAAGCATTACAATGAACAAAATGGCACCCAGACGTATAAGCAAGATGCTTTTTCATCTGGGCTGCAATATACTGTTCTAGGCTCCATAGATGACAAGAGAGGAAAGCTTGAGAAACTTAACTGTTTTTTTTTTTCAAGGAGGTAGAGGAGCTGCTATACAAAGGCACGTTATGGACATCAGACAGTCTGAATAGATGAGGGTTGAAAAGGGATATAATCAGTCTTTCAAATAAGAATGGATATTGATGAGGTGAAGTGAAGTCATTCACCAGATCCAAATACAGTAGAGATAAGGAAGACTTTTGAAACTAAACAAAGATAAGCTTAAAGCAGATTAAAATGAATGATGGGGGTGGGAAGCAGCAGGTTTAAATATATGGAATGTATTATATTATTCAAACCAAGAGGTGCTAATGTCTGAAAATACAGTCTTCCCAAAACAGAATTAGACACACTCATAACATTTAGTTTACAATGACTTATTAAATGGACATAATTTTGAAACAGATCCAAACTTCAAGAGCAGACTCTTGGAAAGTATAAAAATGACCCAGTTCTAATTATGATACCTAATAAGAGTCCCCAAGTTTTACCTGGATTCCAATTTGAACCAAAAAAAATTACTAAATCACAATGACATATTCCTTCTAGTTGAGGCAAAAGATTATTCTCATTTGTTCACTCAAGGATAATTTAAAATCCTCCCATTCCTTGTTCCATAGCCATCTGCTGTCCCCCAACCTTCAATTGCATTTTGGGAGTGAATAAACCATCCAGTTTCTTTACCTAGGAAAAAAACTATTTTTTTCTACCAGTATGAGTTTTGCTGTTTGTTTTGACCAATAACTTCTTGAACATTAAAGGTCACTTTACCTTGGTTTTGCTCCAACCTCTTTATTTCATGCAATCTCTTAAAGATTTGATTATTTCATTGAACCCCACTAGTTCAATTTTATGCTTCTATTTCTTTCACTATAATTCCCTTTTTAAGTCCTCTGATTGTGGTCCTTTCCATATTTGTTGAGGAGAAACTAAGAGGAAATAGCTGTAAGCCACAGAATAAAATATTTCAGTTAGACATGTCAGTTGCACTTAGAATGATGCTATGTAAGTAATATGTTGGATAACAGGAGATGTTTTATTCTCTACCCAGCATGGAGCGGGTTGCAGGAAATTAGGCCAGCTTCTCAGCAGTTCAAGTCAGACCTTTACAGTATGACTTCATTATTTAGTTTGAAAGTGAATTTCAAAAACAGACTCACCCATAGTCAAATGTAAGTATAAACAGACTTTCCAAGTCACATATAAATGAGTTATTCATCATCTGCCGTTTGCAATCACCCATACCTCTGGTTCCCTGCCATTAATTCAAAGCATTACAAATTCGCCTTGGAATATTGATTTTAAAGGTAAGTTCTAGGGTCTTGCTTTTAAAAGAACATGAAAAATGAAAGCAGTGGCCAAGATAGAACAATAGAAAAACAGATAATGTGTCAAAGATAGATTCTGGGCCATCCGCTGGCTAGTGGAGTCTCATTGAAGGACTCATGTATGAGATCATTTGATCAATGACTTTTCCTTTCAAACATCCAGAAATACATGTTATATCATTTAACTAGAAAGTAGTGAGTTTGAAATCACACAGCTGCTCAGCTTGATCCAAGGAGATGTTAACCACTCTGGCAAAATGTTCTAATCCAAGTCTCTCATTTCCAACTGGTCTCACTGGGTGGCCCACATGATATATGCAAGAACTAAAAAGGGGCTGCTTAAAGTAGAACACCCTGAAGGATTATTTTACAATGCCACATGTTATACAGATTAACTCCAGATACTGTTCTTTGGGTGTTGCTTTTCAACTAGACAAAATTTTTTTAATTTATTCATATTTATTGAGTTCTAAGCATAAGAAAATAGCTGGGAAATGGAAATAAGGGTATTCTGTCCCTTGCCTTCCTTTCAACTTCTCTTCCACTATAGTATTCCCTTTAAGGAACATTTTATTCCAACTCAGATAGTTTCTTTGGTATCCACCAAGCTCATTTCTCCTGCCTCAAAGATTTTGCTCAGGCCATTATGTCTACTTACAATGAATATTACAGTCTCTCATACCCTTTCATCAACAGCCTCCCCATCATCTGGGCTTAGTTCAAAAAAGGATAGCATATGCATACCCTCTTTGCCAACTAGACTATAAACCCTCTTGTGAGCAGAAATTGCATCTTACATGTCACCCCCACAGTACCTAGCTCAATGATTAGCACTTTGTAGATGCTCAATAAATACTTCTGGCTTCAATATACCCACCAATCAATATCTGTCTCAAGATGCTTACTGTAACATGAATGTTCCTGAGAATCTAACTTCAGCAGATGCACATATTCAAAATATATTTCTTACTGTCTGAAAACAGGGATATACATTCTTTTCACTATCTGAATTTGGTATAAACACCTTGGTGAAAACTTTTTCACATTATTGGGTGAAAGTGGTGAAAGGGTACAAACTCCCAGTTATGAGATGAATAAGATCTAGAGAGGTAATACACAACATGGTGACCATTGCTAACAATATTGTCTTATATATTTGAACATTGTTAAGAGAATAGATTTTAAAGTTCTCACCACACACACATACACCATAACTATGTAAGGTGATGAATGTGTTAACTGTGATGATCATTTATAAGATATACATATATCAAATCATTATGTTGTACACCTTAAACTCACACAATGTTATATGGCAATTATATCTCAATAAAGCTGGAAAATCGTCATCTCTTGAAACATTGAAGAAATGCTATATTAAGAAACATTATTAGGCGATTTAGATCTTTATTACTAAAGCCATTGAGATTTGCCATCTACCACAAACGTTCTTCAATCAACACAAAACAACTGAAGTGAGAAATGTTAATACCACATTTTAGGCAATTATTCCAGCATGATCACAATTCCTAGGTGCCTTTAATTTTTTGTCAAACACAACAAAATTCATGTTACACAGACTCCTATTTCATTAAGATAATATGATTTGAAATAGCAGTGGCAAAGGCCTAAGAATACAGACCTTGTTAACACTTGAAAAGCTGCCCCCTTCCCCTAAAGGCATATCAGGATACAAAAAGAAGACTTCGAGCAATGCACTCCTAACTCCAGAAACAATAGTAACTATTAAACTATGGGTGGTATTCCCAGAGCAGGGTAATACTAAGGAAAACACAGCCTCAAATAAGATAAAGCCTTACCCCTGTTTTCAGAAATTGAGTTGTAGTTGCAATTCATATTCCATCTACCTGGGAATCCAGAAGTAAAACTATGTTGTCACACCGATTTTCTAAGGGAAAGAGCAAGAGGCCAGATTTGGCTTTCTGGTGACCTGGAAGTCCTAAATGTACCATTCTCAGAGAAAGGCCATGGTGCCTAGCATTTCTAAGGATTGAGTGCATGCTATGGGATTGAAATAAAGACTATCAATGCACTTTGTCATTTTGGCGATATTGTTTTGCTTTTGTATGGCAGGAGGGGAGATGTTTGTTTTACAATCCACATTTGATTTGGTTATGTTACAATTAAGGAATTCATCTCTAATTGCTAATGTCCCATCTCATTCTAAAGTCTTAACATAAAAATTATGTGTTTTTCTTCTTCCAGAAATGAGAGCCAACAAAAGTTTTCATTCATTTTGTAGATGTTAAGGGTTACTTATTATGATGTGAGAACAGATTGAATCCTGAAAGAAGTAATATTTTCAATGTTTTGATGCTGAACTGGAAAGAGTATTATTTAATAAGGAATGGTACAGTAAATCAGCTTTTTGTTTTCTTAAAAAAAGATTGCATTTATTTATTTTCAGAGAGAGGAGAAGGGATGGAGAAAGAGAGGGAGAGAAACATTGATGTGTGAGAGAAACATCAACTGGTTGTCTCTTGCTCACCCCCAACTGAGGACCAGGCCTGCAACCCAGGCATGTGTCCTGAACAGGGAATCAAACCAGTGACCTTTTGGTTCACAGGCCGGTGCTCAATCCACTGAGCCACACCACTCAGGGCTATAAACCAGCTTTTGGTGACCAAAAAAAGAACAACAAAATCACTTTAGGCTATGGTTTCTCAGTTAACCATCAACTCCTAAGTGGATATTTTAGGTGCAAATGAGAAAACGTATTGAAAATATGAAAGAATGCCTTTGGAAAGTGAGCATGCATTCGTGTTTTGTCCTCACTATATATAATATTCCAAACAATTGGAGTTTGTAAATAATAACAGAAATAAATTTATTTTAAGTTCATGGCTGCATTAAGTCTCCTTTCACACATGGCACATTTGAATCACTATAGATCTGTCACTAAGTTTACTACAATAATAGTAGAGTAAAAAGAATATAGAAGTGTCAGAAAAGCAAAGGATAAGTGATATTAATCATATGACCCTGGACAATTCTTAAATCTCTCTAGACCTGAGCCTTTGCATCCGTAAAATAATAATAATACTGTTCTCAACTCACACACTGCTGAGGGAATAAACATAAACAATTTTTCAATATATGATTTGGAAAACACATAAAAGAAACTTTATTGTGCATCTTCATATATGTTTTTGACCCAGTTATCCTGAAATTTTAATAATTTATCTGATAAAAGAATCAGAAATGCACCCAAATATATATGTACCGAAATGTTAATCAGAGCATGAGCTCTAATTAGAAAAGTTGAAAACAATCTAAATAGTTAATTAAGTCAAAATAAATTACCCTATATCCACATGGAAACTATGCAGCCACCAAAATAAAAAAAAGAAATTTTAACAAAATATAAAATTAACTAGAATATTCACAATAAATAAATAGTGGGAAAACTGGGTTTCAAAGTTGTATGTATAATATGCAAATTGTAATACACACACATACATTTAAAGAAAAAGAAACTGGAGGGAAATACACCAAGATATTGACCATTGCATGATTGTTATCTTTAGATGGAATTATAGATAATTTTTATTTTCTTGTTATACTCTCAGCATTTTCAAATTTTCTTTAAAAACCATGCAGTACATTGTTCCTGGCCAGGTAGCTAGCTCAGTTGGTTAGAGCATTGTCCCAAAAATTCAAGGTCGTGGGTTTGATTCCAGGTCAGGGAATATACTAGAAGCAACCAATGAACGTATATATAAGTGGAAAAACAAATCAATGTTTCCCCCCTCTCAAAAAATGATTAAAGTTTTTTAAATGGCTTCTTTTAAAAATATGTGTTGCCTTTATAATCAATAAATAATTAAGTAGTATTTCCTCTCTACCTCCATTTTGGAAATTATACAAAATGTTTGTTAAAGTATGTTCATGAACTCTCAGGTGGTATTACAAGAGTAAGCTCATATTATGATTATTAGAGAGGTCCGAGTCCTCGTTGTCAATAAAGTACATGATTCAACTCTGGAGCAAAGGCCAAAAAAAGATATTTCTAAAAAGAACTGGGCCAAGAAAGTTCAGTTCTGTTAGACTTGATTCACTTTCCACAATCCAAATATGCTTTTGATGTTTCCTTCTCTTTTTACATACAGTCCTTAATAATATGGGTCAAAATCAGTTGAAAAGTACTTAAAGATATATTAGCTTCACACACCTTGGTTTTATAAGGTGAGACTACTCTGTGTAGTAGTAGTGCCACTACTGTGCCACTACTCTGCCCAGTTAGATACACAGCTAAAGTGTCCACATGGCTGTAAGGGCCCTGTGAAAAGTCTTCTGTTTAGTAAGTATGAGAAATGATGTTGCAGTGCATTTATCTAGCTCTAATCACTGAGCAGGCTCCCATTCCATAATACAAACGTAGAATTTACAAACTGCTAGAGAAGAGAGCAAAGTTGGAAAACACGACATACGGTCAAATGTCAACTTGGGAAAACATTGGAAAATGAGAGTAAATAAGACAAATATATAAAATAGAGGTATGAAAGACAATTTTAAAGTGTGTTCACTGGTTTAATGTGCCTTTGTTGGATTGAATCAGCCTCAGAGAGAAAGGGCTAGAGTACATCCGGCAAGCTGTTTCAAAACTGAGCTATCAGTAGATTATTTGCATAGGGTTAAGTGCTTTGCCTCCCCATTCCCTCCCCCATTCTGGGTGGTAAGAAAACATACCCACATTTCCATCCATGGGTTGTTAAGGATTTATTCTATGTACAGGATCCAAGCTTCCACAGGGTACAGTTAGCATGCTTGGTGATGCCTAACACAGTCCACGTGCAAAAATTGAACAAGTCAATGAGCATATCTTTAACATTGAAATGCAAATTCAAAAATTAGCAATACAGAGATGTCAATCAGTCAAAGGATCAACTAAGAATGTTGATAAGTGGAAAAATAGGACAACACAGTGAATAGATCTATATTTATTTTTTAAAAACAATAATGCAATCCTTATTAGAATCTTTATTATTTTTTGAATCAACTACCTGTTTCACTTAAAGATGCTTCATTTTTTCATAGTTTAAACTGTTTAAAACTATAAAGGCATCAAACATTTCCTTTTAAGAGGGTTTTTCTATACACTCCCCTCCAACTGAATACAACAGTGAGAAAACAGATCAAGTCTACTAAGAGAAAGCACTATAAAAGGAGGATGAAAATGCGATGATGTTTCTACTCCAATGTTTATGGCCACATATCTGAGAGAGAGAAAGTAAACACAACTTTTATGAGCACAGTAGCTGACTCGGAGGTAAATGGTAATCTGACCTTCATATGACAGAAAATCAGGTCAGGTCCACTAGGAGAAATTAGATATCTTGATGGAAGCTAGCAGTGAATGATCTCCTCTTGTACTTAACTGACGCTATTAAATAATTTTTCACTCACTCAACCTCAACAACGTTCACTTGAACTTTCAACAACCTATTAATATGAGTTGAAAGCAAAATACTGATGTTAACTGTGCAACCACAGCCAGTTTCTCAGAAATGCAAACCTACCCTGGCAAGTTGCCAACCGCATTGGGCCACATATTCATTCCCACTGTTCCATAGTAAAGATCAAAGGCCTACAGGCAGCATCTTATTGCTTTCAGCTACACACACTGAATAGATTACAACAATAACAGCCTCCCCCATTGCAATACTGATTTTTAAAAGTGCAACAACCAATCGACATTGACATTTGCCTTGCCTACCTGTTTAGCTTTGTTAATTCAACCTTCTATTTAGTAACAAGGAAAAATTACATAATGTGATCCCCTGTGAGGAAAGACTAGTTGTTTTTCCAGGAAATTTCAAATAAGATCTATCCAAAGATGAAAAAATATCAGAAATGCAATGAAAACAACTGAAGTGTTACAAAGGAATGTGTTGCAACTTTTATAATCACTAACAGTAATGCTAAGATGAAGTTATTTAAAATAAATCAATGCCCTAAAGATTGTGGCTCAGTGGATAGAGTGGCCTGTGAAGCAAAAGGTCACTGGTTCAATTCCCAGTCAGGGTACATGCCTGGTTTGCAGGCCAGATCCACAGTTGGGGGTGTTTGAGAGGCAACTGATCGATGTTTCTCTCTCATATGTTGATGTTTCCCTCCCTCTCTCTCTCCTGCCCTTCCACTCTGTCTAAAAATAAATAAATAAAATATTTAAAAAATAAAGTAAAGTAAATTGAAGTACTAGTCTTCAATGTATCACCCTGAACTGTAGCACTCATTTGGAGATTTAACAACAACATAAAAAGTAACATCAGCTTTCCAGCTCAGTATACTGACTCTATCTATATTACCGTATTTTAAACATACCCCATTGTTTAGAAAAACCCGGCAAAGTTACTTGTTTACAGCAAGAAACATGGTTTTTAAAGACATTAACCAATTTGCAATCATTTGAGAACCTCTCTGCCCTGAGATATTTCAAGAACGACAAGTTTGTTAATCATTTGGTCATGCTGGAATTCAATATCAGCAGCGGAATCAAGCCTTAAGCCCCTTCAAATTCTCAAATACCTTCTTGAATCCCTCACGGTATTGCAAAGGTCTTTTCCTGCTCTCACTGTGCACCAACAATCCCCATCAGTATTATGTGCACATGCACCATTTGTCGCTGACACTCATCTGGAGACACAGACAGACATGCTCCACTGGAGGACTGATTTCTAGAGAAAAGAGATATTTTAAATGAGAAAAACAATCTACCCTGCGTGCTCTAATTGCCTGTGTTCTGTGTACCATTTGAAAGAGAGGGAGGAAGGGGGCAGGGTAAAGTAGCAAATGGAGTTTAAGCTATAAAGTTAATATGTATAGTATTTTATTTTCCAATTTAATAATTTCTGTTAAATTTAATTTACCTAACTGTTAACGAATTAGCAAATACATTTATAAGCAAATCACCTACTAATTGAATACTGGTGAAAACTACTTAACTGCTTATTTACACATTCATCATCATGTATGATTCACCAGGGTGAATTACACCCAAGGCCTCTGGCTAGTGAAACTATGCTTTCTATTTTCGTTCTGTTACCTGCATCCTCAAAGGGTAAAGTAAAGAATTAAGTTCTTTTTCTCCCATCTCTAGGGTCTATGACAGTGTTTGCTGCAAACTATAAAGCAGCATAAAACATCTACGTCAAAGAGCAAGGAGATCACTAGTTCCAAAAACCCAGACTGTATAAACTCCAAATGCCACTGCTTACTGATGTGGCAGGAAAAGAAGCTCTTCCCCAAGTTGTTAGCTGAGGCTCTTAAGACCTAGCAGTTTCAACAAAAAAACTCTGAAACTATGCTGGAAAATCTGGAGATGCTTTAGAAAAGTCTTCACAGGATGCCAGAGGGCCCTCCCCTCCACTCCCTCCTCCTGCCCAGATCCCTACTCCTTTTCCGTTTTTTCAAGGGAGGGGGATGTAGCCAGAGGCAGGGTTTCTTCCTGTGGAATGTATGGCCAATTATGTGTGAGTCCTTAAAGCACTCTAGGCTCCTTTAGTCTGGGGGCCAAGGCTTCAAAATGAGGGTCTCTCCCTCCCTCACCACGATTCCAGCGATAACAATCTTACAATCCATTCTCTTTCCTCTATAAACACAACCCAATGACCTGCTTCCTTTTGTAACTGGTGCCAGACGCTGAGTTGATTTCATCTGCCACCTTTCCTAATCTCTAGCTTGACCTGGGTAACAACCATTTAAATCTGAACCTTGACTAAAATTGTTTCTAGGTGCTACTTAGTGAAACAGTCCTTAAATCCTGCTTGGATTTGCCTGTTTTTGCTCCTGAAAGACACTCGACCTTGGGTATGCTCTTTAGAAACAACTGTTTCAGTGCATTGTCTTTTTTTCCAGTGGAATGAATGACAAATAATTTTGCTTGATTTCCATTTAAATGGACATTAGCTATTTTAAACAGCTCTCTGTGGCTTAGTTACCAATTAATTTAACAAAAGGAGTTGCCCTTGGGGTACCAGTGGGTAAATGCTTATTTACTAAGAACCTGAATTATGCCCTCCAACTTTGCCCCTAAGAATGAGCACAGTTACAGATATAGTCTTTGCTTACAGAGAATTTACTGTCTGGCTGTGCCATTAACCTATCATGTGACCTTAGCCAAGTTGTGCAAACAGGAAGGGAACAATGCAGAAGACAGGGTCAAAATGGGAAGATTTTCCACTAAGAGGGAGGAGGCATGGTGGAGGAAGGTCCACCTAATCCCTTGAGAGCCTCATTTCCAATCTGACACCCAGTAGGTCAGAGAACTCCAAACAGATTTGCCCACTGCTGCTCCAATTTTCCCTTCTTCAGAGTAAGATCATATCCTTCTTCTGCTAAAACAAGTCCCAAATTCCAGCAAAATGTCTCAAACTGAACCATCATTTAGTAAAATATGTGTTCCAAAATTTGCCCCAAATACCTTCGCAGTCTACTAGTCTAAATTTAGAAATATATGTACGTGTACATACATATATGTCATATATACATGTGTGTATATGCATAAATAGATGAATATATGTATGTAAATCCCTTCCCTAATCACTTTTAAAAAATTTAAAACAGGCAAAATGTTAACAATAACCTTTTGTAACTGTGCCTTTATTCTGGGCCTTTCAATGCTTACAGATTCCACTTGTATTGCTTTCCTATAAAAGCACAACAGAAAATTATAGAGGTATTTATCTAGAAACACCACTGCTCTGGAATAAGCAAAATAGCCCATTTTGTACAAACTTCCTTATCCTTTCATTTCTATAAGCATTTACAGTAAACAGCCTAGCTACCATGACCAAAAACTCTGTAGGTTTTGTGGTGGGCATTTATTTAAATAAGATTCTAATACAATGTGGTCATTACTGCCACCCTGTCTTTCAATAGAATTTTACATGCAATATATACTGAATGCGTATGTTATGAAGGACACAGAGTTACAATAGGAGAATTTAAAGACAGGTTTTATAGAATATAAAGAATTTAAGTTGACAGTCAAGATGGAGCTGTAAGTAGACACACTTCACTTTCTCATGCAACTGTAGAAAGAATTACAACCAGATCTCAAAAACAAGAACACCCAGAGCTGTCAGAAAATAGAGCTGTGTAGAAGTCCAACAACCAAGGATTTAAAGAAGCCACATTCATCCAGATGGGCAGTAGGGGCAGAGTTGCAGAGACAGGAAGAGAGGCAGTGTGGGGCAGAGAGGTGGCTGTGGCGGTGGTGAAGGCGGTGGAATGGATAGTCCCACATTCACCTGTGGTGGATAAAAATCAGGAGGGATACCTTGGGAGTGAGCAATCCCAGCCCCAGGCCAGACCACACAGCCCAGGGTTCCAGCCCCAAAAGATAAACCCCAATTACCTCTGACTGTAAATAAAAACCAGTGGAGGATGGGGTAGCAGAAAGCTGCTGGATTTTCACTGCTTAAAGGGCCTGTATGCCCTTAGAACTTAGGCAAACCCCACTGAGGCAGCTGGAAGGATAACAATAACATACAGGAGGTGAGTGAGGTGACTAGAAGCGGGCAAGTGCAAGGCAGGCCTCCAGAAGCCCGGCAGTGGCATTGGCCCCTCCCCAAACCCTCCCACACACAGAGCCACAGAGTGGTGAAGCAGGTTGCCCAACCCTGGCAATTACTTAAGGCTCCATCCCACACAATTTATAGGTACCTTTTCTCCATGGGCTATGCTACTAGGACAGGGAATCAAAGCAGCTCTATCTAATACACAGAAACAAACACAGGGAGGCCGCTAAATTGAGGATATTTGAAATTTTGGACAAAGAAATATCGCCCAAATGAAAGAACGGAACAAAACCACAGAAAGAGAACTAAAAGAAATGGAGATAGTCAACCTATCAGATGCAGAGTTCAAAACGCTAATGATCAGGATGTTCAGAGAACTCATTGAATACAGCCACAAAATAAAGGAAGAAATGAAGGATACATTACATGAAATAAAGAAAAATATACAGGGAACCAACAGTGAATGGAAGGAAGCCAGTATTCCTTTTTTACTATATGTTATTGATTGGAACCAACAATTTGGAACAAAAGGAAAAAATAAACATCCAACCAGAACAGAAAGAAGAAATAAGAATTCCAAAAAAATGTGGAGAAACTTAGGAACCTCTGGGACAACTTTAAATGTACCAACATTTGAACCATAGGGTTGCCATAAGAAAAAGAGAAAGAGCAAGAAATTGAAAACTTAGTTGGAAAAATAATGAAAGAAAACTTCCATAATTTGGCGAAGGAAATAGACATACAAGTCCAGGAAGCACAGAGAGTCCCAAACAAGTTGGATCCAAAGAAGACCACACCAAGACACATCATAATCAAAATGCCAAAGGTTAAAGATGAGGAGAGAATCTTAAAAGCAGCAAGAGAAAATCAGACAGTTACCTACAAAAGAGTTTCCATAAAACAAACAGCTGGTTTCTCAAAAGAAACTTTTCAGGCTGGAAGGGGCTGGCAAGAAGTATTCAAAGTGATGAAAAGCAAGGACCTACAACCTGGATTACTCTATCCAGCAAAGCTATCATTTAAAATGGAAGGGCAGATAAAGTGCTTCCAAGACAAGGTAAAGCTAAAGGAGTTCATCATCACCAAGTCATTATTACCTGAAATATTAAAGGGACTTATTTAAGAAAAAGATCAAAATTATGAACATTAAAATGACAACAAACTCAGCTATCAACAACTGAATCTAAAAAATAAAAAAAGTAATCAAACAACTAGAACAGGAACAGAATCACAGAAATGGAGATCATTTGGAGATTTATTAGAGGGGAGGGGTAATGGTGTATGGAATAAGAAACATACTCAGTAGGTACAAAATACACCGGGACAAGTTAAAAATAGTATAGGAAATGGAGAAGCCAAAGAATTTATATGCATAACCCATGGACATGAACTACGGGGGAGATTGCTGGGGGGAAAGGAGGTACTAGATGGAGGGGGCAAAAGGGGAAATTGGGACATCTGTAACAGCGTAATCAATAAAATATACTAAAAAAGAATTTCAGTTGAAGGACAGGAACACAAAGAAGGCAATTAAAAGCAGATTGGTATGTGTTCTAGAATCTATACTCTCAAATTCTGAACACTATAAAGTCTATAGGTAAGGTACTCATTACTGATATTCTTTTCCCAGTACCCCACCTCACCCTTATTGTATTCCATCTTAGCTTTTATTCCTGAATTTCATTGGTCTAGAGAAAATGTTGTTCTTCAACACTGCAGCCATAATATACTAACTGCTTCACAAATGTGTTGCATGAGTTGTTAAATCCCTGCTAAATGATTAAAGTAAGGTTGCCTTCTACTTTCTGGCTCTGTGTCAAAGATATGTTAAATGGTCTTTTAAATTTTTTAATTATTTAGTTCCTGAAATTACATTATACAACCCTTATGCAATAATTAACCTGTGGCTTTCAATAGTGATTAGTGAGGCTTTATTACGGTAATGATGGTTCATTCATAGATGAAATTTATTAAGCCAAGCTCATTGAAATCTCAGAATCAAGAAAAGTTTCCAAGAGTGCTCATCTAAAGGACTATATCCAGGGAGGGAGGGAGAAAAGGAGAGGAAGAGAGGGAGAGAGAGAGACAGAGAGACAGACAAGGCATCAAATACCAAAGTTTCATTATCAAGAGAAATATACAGCCTCATGCCAGATGGTTACTAGACTTATCAGGGTGATCACTGATTGAGGTGTATAAACATCTAATCACTATGTTTTATCCTTGAAACTAATATAATATTGCATGTTAACTATAATTGTAAAATAAATTTAAAAAATTGCATCTAAATGTAATTACAAATTGACTTAAGAAATTTTCATTTTGGTGAGTCAAGAACACTGTTATGATTGTCTATCAGTTTTTTTGTGAGCAAGTTGTCTTCTCTTCCCAGAGGCTCATTCCTCCAGACTGCAAGAATACGCTGGGCCTTCAAGAGATTTAACAAATTGCAATAAAAAGATATAAGTAGCTCTCTTGTTGGATGTCTCCTTAGCCAATAATCAAAGCCAAAGCCAGTTTTAAGTAGTAATATTAATTTATTAATTACTAGCACTATACTAGGGGCTTTGTACATATTCCCTTATTTAATCCTCATAGTAACACTTTTAAATGGTTGTTGCTAGGAAACTGGGACATGGAGATTAAGCAACTTGCCCCAAATCACACAGCCAATAGATCCTGTTGGTCCTAGCTATCATGTTGCAATTGTGTATCTGTAGAGAGAACCCTCAGGCACATTAATGGACAGGAATCTTCCTGAATGAAAATTATAACTCATTTGTACATAAACATACAAATGTCAAAGCTAGGATCTGGCATTCACTTCAAAGCCCAATCAATGTTCAACATAAACCATAATCCAAGAAAATTCACCTGAAAATGTACTAGAGATGAAATTGTTCATTATCATGTCAAGTTACAAAAGACACAAATCACAAAGTCAAATTTTCATTCACACCTAAATTGGGTGATTCTTTTTACTTTATTTTTTTTTACTTTATTTTTCTATCAGCATTTGTCCCCCCATACACTCCTCCTTCCACCTCCACCCACCACCTCCCCTCCCTACAATCACCACTGGTCTTTTTAGTTCACTCTCAAAACAGTAATTAGCCTGTTACTCTGACTATTGTAGACTAGTTTATTGTCAAATATTAACCAGACCTTTTGGATAGAAATATTTCCCCTTTGTCTCTCAAGATGACATTATCAAGCACTAAATATTTGATGGTACTTTTATAAACATGTCACTTGACTTAATTTCAAAGATTCCTCCTCTCCAAGACACTTGACTCCACATCACCTATCTACCACTTCTGGAAAGGTACTTTCTGATGAGACTGGTAATGCCTGATCTAAGGTAACAATTCACTGCAGCATTTTGTCCTAGAGTCATTACGTGTTTCCTGAATAGTTCCCAATTTTAATCAGTTAAAAAAAAAACATTCCTCCCATATGTTAATAGCATCACAAATTTTATTGAGAAATATTATTTGGATTTTCCTTGTAGACTATCCTCAAGTGTCCAGAACATAGAGAACAATCAGAACATAGCCAAAAGAAAGGGATCTCAGCAGCAAAAATGGGGCTCCTTCTCCCTCCAACCTTAGGCCTCATTCAGAGCTATATAGTTTTACTTTACCTGGGAAGCTCTGTAACCTATTTTTTGAGCCCCCAATAAGTTAAAACCATCAAGTTACAGGGGGATTAGAGTGTACTAATGGCACTAGTATTCTGGTGAGAACTATACAAAACCCCACAAAATCCTTATATTTTAAGAAGTCAAATGTATTAATATGTAGATACATGTTTATCATTATGAAAGGCAAAAGGATGAGAAGAAAAAGTAAAAATTGGATGACCATAAGTAGAAACGGTTTCATGATTGCTGCGCATAGGCAGTGTTGGTTATGGGCTCTCTATCTTTGTGCATTTTTCTTGGTTCCCTGCCAGTAGCCCCTATGTCAGTCTTTCATCATTGTGCTAGGAAATAACCTTAAAGCCTTCATACAGAATCTGGGATTTTAGCATTTTTAAAAATTCATTTTAGGCAAAAAATAAGGAATAGGAAATTTAAAAGTGTACTAAGAGGGGGAAAAAGAAAAATACCAGGAATACTATTTTTCTTTAAATTTCCTTATATACTCATTAAAAGCAAAAAACTTTATTGAACTCTTTAAATGTACCAGACAATATGCTGAGTGCACTGCAAGGATGATTTCATTTAATCTGTGCATCTAACCCTCTGAGATAGATATTATTAGCCCCATTAAATGGATAAGAAAATTAAGGCTCAGAGAGTCTCAGTTTAATCAGAAATTAGAACTCAGTTTGGTCTGACTACAGACTCAGAAATCTTAACCTCCACACTGCAATATATTATGACCCACAAAAGCAACCCAAGTATGTCCCAGGAGAACTATAATAGCACTCCATTTTTGGTGGATGATACATCTGGGACCCCCAATAGATGCCTAAAACCATGAATAGTACCAAGTCTTAGATATACTATGTTTTTTCCTATGCATACATACCTATGATAAAGTTTAATTGATAAATAGGTACAATAAGAGATTAACAACAACAACCAAAAATAAAATAGAGCACCAATACAGCTCCTAAATGACTAACAGACAAGTAGTACATACAGCTTGAATACCCTTGTCAAAGGGACGATTCCCATCCCAGGCAGGGCCAAGCAGATGGCTTGACATTTCATCCCACTACTCAGAATAGCATGCAATTTAAAACGTATGAGTTGTTTATTTCTGGGATTTTCCATTTAATATTTTCAGACAATGGTTGACCACAAGCAACTGAATCTCTGGAAAGTGAAACCATGGATACAGTATACTACTATATACATATTCCTGTTGGACCAAATTTCCTTCATCTCCAAAAGGGCCATTAGAATGATTGTATGTAAACAAACAAACCAGTTTGACTCTGTGTGACTTAATTTTGGTAACTAGCTTCATGCTACAAGCCATTCAGACCAACTAAACAAGTCTGGGTGTACTGATGCAGCCGAAGGCAAAAGTAACCTGTTACTAGAATACACAAATCTTCTTTATGATGTAAATAGAACACATATTTAAATTTCCTCCACACACAATAGCATGCAAGGTAGTAAGACTTTCTGAAAGAATTTATATCATGTTGATAATCAGTGCTTAATGAGGTCCTCTTCTTCAGCCTCCAGACCTTTTTGTTACTGTTATCCTGTTAACCATCACATTGTTCCCCATTTGACAGCTTTGTCCTTTGACAAAGGCCCATCACTATGTGAAACTGGCAACATAATTAATTTTTTCAGTAAAAACCATGTTGTTTGCTCTCAAACATCCAGAAGATCAAGAAATGTTGAAATGTCAAACTGTCTGACCACTTAGGCCAAAATAAATTCTGCATTCCACTTCCCATCACTTCCTGCAGAGAAAGAATATTGAGCCATTCCATGAAGAAAGCAAAGATACACAGAAGCATTCTAACAAGGTGACTCAGCGTCTTTCTTATCTGATAAACATGTCAGTATCTGTGCATCTTAATCTATTTGGAGTTAAAACATAACACCCTAGTGCTGCTTTAAGATCCTGTCCCATTTCCAGAAGTCGGTGTATGTGTATGTGTGTGATCACAATACATAACACTCCATACTCCCTTTTGGATTATTTTACTTTTATATTTTTAAACTTTTATATTTTTAAGATTTTATTTATTTATTTTTAGAGAGAGGGGAAGGGAGGGAGAGAGGAATAGAAACATCGGTGTATGGTTGCCTCTCGCACACCTCCTACTGGTAACCTGGCTCACAACCCAGACATGTGCTCTGACTGGGAATCGAACCCACCATGCTTTGGTTTGCAGGCTGGGACTCAATCCACTGAGCCACACCAGGCAGGGCTGGATCATTTTTAACAATAACAGTAATTTTAAATTTCCTTATTACAAAATACATGTATGCCACATAATGCCTGGAACATACTATGTATTCAATTAATAATTATGGAATCATTTTAGAAAACAGAGATAAAAAAGAATATATCACACCCCCCATAACCCCACCATCTATAGAGAACTACTGTGTCCTGTTACCTATTATTCCAATCTGATATCTATGCATATTAAATCTATTTTTATTAAAATGGGGTCAAATTTTATTTACTATTTTGTCACTTAACAATAAGTTGTCAACATTTTCCTATGTCATTATAAATTCTTTTATAACACATTTTAAAGCTGTACAGTATTCCATTGTATAGATCGTCCATAACTGAACCAATTCCTTAATGTTGGACACAGGTTATTTCCAGTTTTTCATTTTTATGTCATAATAAGTAATCATTTATGTGCCTACCTGTGTATTTCTCTTTTCCTGGGAATTCAAAAAATGAAAATATCTATCAATTAGTAAGTAGAAAAATAAAATGTGTATATCCATACAATGGGTATCTACACACAAAGACAGATTTTTTTTAAACATAAAAGTATACAGTCAATAAGGTTATCTGTTGTATCATTCCTCAAAATGTTATATTCTGGGTCAATACAGAAGTGGCAGCCTTGGCTAGTGTGGCTCAGTGGATTGAGTGCCGACCTGTTAATCAAAGGGTCACTTGGTTCAATTCCCAGTCAGGGCACATGCTTGGGTCGCAGGCCAGGTCCCCAGTAGGGGGTGCATGAGAGGAAACCACACAATGATGTTTCTCTCCCTCTCTTTCTCCCTCCCTTCCCCTCTGCCTAAAAATAAATAAATAAAATCTTTAAAAACATAAGTAGCAGGAGGGACATTAGTCCCTGCCTCTGAGGGTCGTCTCATCTAAGACAAATCATATTGCTTTTTTTTTAGCTTCCATCTACTCTCAACAAAAACACTATTTTACTTCCTGGGCAGAACTTTTACAGACACACACACAGAGGCAATTTTCCTTTTGGTGTCCTCTTCATTTCAAATGCTGTAATGAATTCATTTGTGTTCCTGCACTTGTCTGTGGTATGCTGCTCCCATGGGTACCTCCTAAGTGGTTCAAGCAAAGACCCATCATTGCTCAGCAGTGAGGGCATGTTTGAGCCACAAGTCAAATACCTTCTTGAGACCTTTAACCTTGCTGAATGGGGTGGCAGAATGATGAAAGCCATTCTGCATACCAGGAAGGTCTAATGTCACAGTTTACAATCTGTCCAAACAGGATGCTTGGATTTTTTTTTTTCACTAAATGGTGATCATGGTGGCTCAGAAGCAGTATTCCTATGGTGACAACCTCAAGCTACCCCACACCAAAAGAGAAGGTCAAGCTAGAAAGAGGGAGATACTTGGTGTGACAAACTAGCCTCAAAAGCTGCCTACATAAATCCTTGAGGAAAAATGCCTTGGAGGTCGCTGTGAAGAATTTTATGTACCTCAGAGAGAAATAAAAGAAGGTGAACAGGCAATGTTCACACAGGCAGCTAGTCAGGAAAATCTTTGCCAGCAGGGGTGCAGGTCAGGTTAAGTAGAAGTCACAGTTGTAAGGCACCAGCCAAAGGCATCAAGGATTTATATGCATCTTTAATTACTCCATTAAGTACTAACCACATGTTTTTCAGGGCTTGGTCTTCAAAGAGCCATCCGTTATCTCCTTAAGCTTTCAATTAAATTATATTTAAAAGTGTCTATCATTTCTCAATAGTTTCTAAAGCCACTGTAATACCTGCGAGCTATTCAGGGAGATGGCATTTTCCTGTTAGGTTCAGCATTCTTAATCCTTTACTATCATCTTCACTATATTTTTTTATAAAGCCTCATTCAGAGTACTTTATTTAATATCTGGAAATCATAGAATCAACTAATAAAGTGATGAGAGGCAGACTTCTAGCTCCAACGCAGTGACATCTTGTAGGAAAGCCATTTTACCTGACAAAGGAGCTAACCCTCAGAAAACTTGACAATATCCCCCACCCTGCAAAAAAAAAAAAAAAAAAAAAAAAAAAAAAAAAAAAAAAAAAAAAAAAAAAAAAAAAAAAAAAAGCCAAACCAAAAAAAGCAAAAAACAAAAAAAACAACCTCCACCTACTATCCAATCATACCAGGTTATGTTAGGATCAAATGATGAATTTTTTGTTGAAGAAGGGCAAGTCTTTGCCTACCTATCCTCCCCCTCTTTAGAGTGTCTCCTTGAGAACATAATAGGCTTGCTAAAAAGGCTCAATCTTTTTTTTAAATATACTTTTATTGTTCAATGACAGTTGTCCCCATTTTTCTCCCATTGCTCTCCCCTGCCTTTCCCACCCCCCGCCTCCTGCCTTCACTCCTCCCCACCATTGCCTTTGTCCAGTGCATGTTCATGGGCCTCTGACCCTTGGAACTGCAAATGCTCACCTCCAGAATTTGTTCAGAGGTCTCTCATGTGGTATGCATGAGAGACAAAGACAGGGTACATCTTCTTGTCTCACAAAGAAATAAGAGAATTTCAAATTTTTTCCCTTTTTATTTTTCTGTATAAACATTTTCTCCATCAAAATGTGTGAAATTCTTTCCAGATTTTGTAGACATTTTGGGTCTACCTTACATGCATGTAATTCTGATAATGCTTACCCAAGATTAAAATAATGGCTTTTTTCTCTTTTTTTATGTTAGCATGGAGGAAGGGCCTTCTGTTGCCAGAACTGTTTTAGTTCTCTAAAGAGACAAGTTGTTAATTGATGAGTTGATGTGAGTGAGGGGGACACTATAGTTACATGGAAATCAACTTAATACAAGATCTAGGAACCAAAAGCATCTATTGGTTACTTAAATGTCCATTTTCAGTCAATCATTCTAACAACAAACATTTTCTGAGCTCCTTCTTTGATTAGGCTCTATGCTAGGTACTGAGGATACAAATGATACATTGTCTGAGCCCTGGAAGTATGCACAGCATAGCAGAGGCATCACCAGACCATGGATCCTTCCAGGTCTACTCCAGCAGAAAAAGAGTCCAACTTCTAATCAAAGAGACTAAATTTTACTCTAGCTAGGATTGTGAATGAAGACTGGTGGTGGAAAGCTTTCTACATCCTTGAGGTGACTTATTCCCTCCTTGGGCAGCTTACAATGATGTAAAATTATCACCTGGCTTAAGAAAACTGTGTCCCTATAGTCTCCTCCATTGAATCTACTTTGCCTCTTCCCAAACCAAAGTCACATACAAAAAAACTAGTTAAATTCTAGTTTGACTTGAGAAACCTTCATGTTTTTGATGACAACAAGCATGGCTCCCTGAAACTCCAATTTCCCAACGGAAAAGTTCCAGTTCTTTCATCAGTTTTTCATATAATGTGATTCTGAGTCTCCCCACCATTCCTTATTAAGGAAATCTCAGGTAGCAGCAGATAGAGGTGTTATTTAGAGGTTTGGTAGCTGGCACTGATGACAACTTACAAATCTATTTTGATGGAGAAAAGTAGATTCATTAGGCCCTCAAATAATAGGGTCTCAGTTTGTGATTTTCATGATCAAGTATAAGCAGAGTTAATAATTCATATCCTGCTAATGCACAGCAAATCATCAAACGGCTTCAGCCTTAGAAAAATCTTGAAACTGAACACACGGTCACAGGCACCTGAAAAGCATGAATCAAAGCAATTTGTATATCCGTCCCAATCAAGTGGGCCTCCTGATTACTACTCCCTTGCAAAAGAAATTTTGACCTTGCTAAGTTTCTCCACCCTTCAACTCAGCAGTCTGTCCCATAACTTTTCACTGTTCATAAAAACTTTCAGTTCCAGCCCTGGCTGGTGTAGCTCAGTGGATTGAGCACTGGCCTGACAACCAAAGGGTCATCAGTTCAGTTTCCATTCAGGGTACAGGCCTGGGTTACAGGCCAGGACCCCAGTAAGGGGTGTGTGAGAGGCAACCACACGTTGATGTTTCTTCTTCTCCTCCCTTTCCCCTCTCCCTAAAAATAAATAAATATAATCTTTTTTAAAAACTTTCAGTTCCAATTAACAAAAATGCAAAAGCCAACTGTGGCCATGAATTTGGGGTGTGAACAAAGAATCACGGTGCTAATCTAGTCTGACATGTTTTCAGATTAGAGGAAACTGAGCCCTAAAAAGAGAAAGCGACTTATTAGGTGCCAGAGCCCTGACTAGAATTCAAGATTCATTGCTTTTCTCTCTTTTGCATGAAAATGTAAGTTTTTTTAAATGTCTTTTTTTAAAAGCCTGTAAACATTAAGAGAAACATAATTCACTAATACAGGTATCTCAAAAAAAGTGTCTCCTGGTGACCAAAATTGTATTCAGTGAGTTTGGGTCTCCCTTGCCCTCCACCACCACCACCACCACAACTCTTTCCCTCTTTTAAGCTCTCTGTTAATGTGTGCTTTTTATATCTACCTAAGGCAAGAGAGGACATTATGTCCCTAAAGAAAATCAGACTCAGATAACATTTACAGGACATCCACTAAGTGTTAGGCATGTTCCCACACAGAATCTTATTTATTCTTCATAACAACTCCACGAGGTAGGTGCTATTAGACCCATCTTCCACATGAGCTGCTGCAGCTTACCTCACAGGGACCACATAGTGCAGTCAGGATTCAAACCCAGAATGTTTAACTACAAACACGATACTTTCTCTACCCCTTTCTTCATGCACCTTTTAATGACTTTAATGATTGGGATGATAGATGCTCTACTCTGCCCAAGTTTTTCTTGCTACACAAACTGATTTTGTAAAAGTTTTTTTTTCAAGATGAAATTCTAAGAGCTCCAACTTCTAGCATTCTATTTACATAACAAACTACTGTAGTATCCTGCTGCAGTCAGGGCAGGAAGGTTTTCCATCAAATTTTAGCAGGCTATGAGAAAACTCATAGCCTGAACAAGGGAGAGATGAGGTAGTCTATCTAAACATGCTCTTCCGGATGGTGCCAGGAAGCCCTGAGGCAGGTAAAATAACTAGGTTCATCTTTGGGAGCCTGATATCACTTTAGCCTCCAATAAACCTTGACACCCATGTAGGAGTATTAGGCAACCACATAGGTCATTTATATCTCTGGGTTGCTGTGAAAAGGAAAAAGAGGGTTTCCTAACCCAGACATTAAAGTGCCAAATTGTAGCCTTGCGTTTGTAACCAATGAGTATTCACAAAAAACAGGTGGGTAGTGGAGGATGAACATTCCCTCCCAGCATTTTTAATTAACTGGTTGTTGGATTTATTGGTCAGCTCAGTGGGAAATCAGAACCTACTACTTGGGGGCTATCTTTATAGCCTTTCTGGAGTTGTGTTGCCTTGTAAGTACAGACACCTGGCACCATTCCTAGAAGTGGTTAGATCTGTATTTTTCCCTTTTAAATAGCAACCAGTGAGTAGATTTGAGCATCCCACGCATCTAACTAGTAATGCAATATAATAAAGGTGCCTCTCTCCCGTCCTGCTTTGGCAATATAACGCATGCACCACCCGTTCATCCCTTCACAGCCAGCAGCAGCTCAGAGGCGAAGGGAGTGTGATGAAAACACAAAATAAGCTCTGTAAAACCTTGGAAGTAAAGGCCTGCGTTCATCATCAATACATTTATAAGCTATAAAACCAGAATAAGTCATTTCTGAACAAACAACAGTTGATCTTATCAGCTCTAAATTCCTTAAATCATAGTTTCAACACATTTCCTCTTTGTCGTCTTTCAGAGGAAGCCACTGCTTAGGGGGGAAAAAGAGAGACTTTTGCCACTAGAATTCTTTTGACAACATACATTAACCATTTCTGTGCAGATATTTGGGTAGTAAATTGTAACCCAATACCTATTTTTGCAATAAAACTACCACAGCATGAAATTGACATAATAGAGACAGAAATTCTATTTAGTCAAGTTTTGGTCATGCAGCCACTTACTTTAATGTGGGAGATGAATTAAACTCATCCTTGGGAAATCCAAGGGTAATGACTGAAACACAATGTGATTGAGCTAATTATCAACCAGGTGTGCTTTGAAGAGTTGATGGTTCAATCTATTACTGCTAAGTGCACAAGCCTGTTTTGGGGAGGAGTGTGTGAGAGCAGATCAGGCACTGCAACTTTTCAGAGGGCAAAAGACAATCTTTCTGCATGTCTGGCATTATGTTGGTCCAATCTAAATCCTGTGCAACCATCAAGGCCAGCTTAAAAACCTGGAAACTTTTACTGAGTGTCCAAGGCTCCAGGGAGCTGGCAATTCCCAGGAGTCTACTGACAGTTGCTGTCTCTAAGCAACTGGCCTGTACTGCCTGTAATGAGTCAACTCTTCATTTGTATATGTCTGGTCTTCTAAGCTAAGTAAACTGCTCAAAGGCACACATATGTTTTGTTTTGTGCCACCAAGATATCTGACCTTGTTAAGTATTTGCAGATTGAGGTCTTCTAGATAAAAACAGTTAACTTTTTAAATACTTACACATTGCTGTATGGATATTTCTTACATTTGTTTGTCTCTGTAAATGGAGTTCTGTATATGAAACATAAACTATTTAATGGCTCTGGTTCGTTATAATGAATGTCAGTCTTAGTCTAGCACACAGATTTGGGTGTGCGCTGACCTCGTGTTATCCCCAACAAACCTCACCACATTACTGAACAAAGCTATGCTTCTTGGAGGCCGCATCAACCTTCCTGTAGTCATCCGTTATTCCTTCTTCCATTGTTTCTCGTACTCCCTTTATTCACACATCTTTTTCTCATTTTTCCAGCACCTCAGGAGCCTGGCATTCACAGCCACTACAAACCAACTACAGTACATATTTCTCCTGGTTGTCAAAGTGTGTCTTCTTTAAACTGTACATCAGCAATCTTCTTCAATAAATCCCAGCTCACAAGATTATAAGATCCCAAAGAACAGGAACTAAATCTGAACCATTATTGTATGTAAATGCAACCTCCCACTTCCAGCAACACTCAACCCAGAATCCTAGTTCAGGAAATGTTCAATAAAAAATTCAACTGAATTCCAGGATTCTAGGTTGCTCACCAGTTATTGGAAGATCCTGATTTTCTAGGTGGCTATTAAACAAGTGATATGACTAATAGTCTAGTGGTTATTCTACTTAAACTAAAGCATAGAAGCAGAACACATACATTGTAACGACAGAACAAGCTCAAAATAGCCCTATCCTGTTTAATGAGATGCTGAGTTGATTTTCAGAGAGAAGAGACCAAAACCACAAGTCACAAAGCCAAAGCACTTTCAGAGGAGAGAACTTTGTCCTCCAGCTGCAACAAGAGCCTAAGTCTCACCCCCCATCCAACCCCCACACACTCACAGAACCAAAGTATTGGGACATAACCAGAAGTTGAACATTGGAACACTTTCAAAAGGGAAGGATTCACTGTCTAAGAAGATCCAGTGCTAATGTCCTTTACCATAAATGGCCAAGGTCCAAGCTTCTCCAACTGAAAACTTGACTCACCAGTACTTCCACATACCTGTTCCCCATACCCTTAAAACCCCTCCCCAAACCCTGGATCAGGGAGTTCAGGCTTTTGAGCATTAGCTTCCTGTTCTCCTGGGTGGTGCCATTCATAATAAAATAGGCAATGTCGCTTCACTGCAGTTCCTGATATTTAGTGTTTGGCTCTGCTAGTGCAGGCTGGATGAACTCTTTCTGTTCAGCAACAACATGCCCACTGACTATATGGGAGCTGGTTCCTGATATTCAAGCAGACATTCTTCTAGCAGAAACTTCTTTGTCTTTCAGCACAAGGAAACTTCAACAGTTGAATATTAAATGTTGAATTTGTATTTAGAAGACAACAATCAACCAAATATTTATTGATTGCCTGGCAAATGCAGGGCCCTGCACGACACGTCTGTGAGAAAAAAAATAATGTTTTCAATAAAAAAGGACAATCAAGTGGTGATAGCAAGAACAAAAGAGCAACCCTACCCACTTTTCCTCACACGTTAGAAGCCATCCAGACAGACTAGCTGTGGTGCCTGAGGAAATACCAGATGTATATGCCTCACTCCATGTAGAAGATCTAGGGATTCAACAAAACAAAGGTCCAGGGCTTCATCTTTTTTAAACCTTTTACCAACCTACAACTTCCTTGGCAACTGAAAATCAATTTCCTCCTTGAATGTTCTTCCAACAAAATGACAAGGAGGAAGGAAGAAGCTGATGCCAGGATATAAGTTGTTTCCTAGGACCATTTTCACAGTTCTCTAAGGGTCCCCATTTGCCAAAACAATCCCTCATGTAGATCCCTATGCTCAGTTACAGTCTATGTTCTCTTGGCAGAGTCAGCACCACTGAGCAAAGCAGGCTTCCAAACAAGCTCCAACTGGACTGGAGTTCACAAAGAGCAAACTATTAATACCAAAAGGCCCACCAAGCACCTCCCAGGAAAAATCTGGAAACTTTTTCACAAAGTAAGAATCCTTTTTTAAAGTAAATTATGTTTTGTGCCATCCCTCTCCCTTTCCTGGGAAGAGTGTATTGTTAAATTCCTCATAAACACAAACACATGGGTTTTCCAGGAATTTTTGTTTTAAACCAACTCCTTCTGTTTCTGAAGCAGATCAAATTAAACAATGATTGTTGGACAACAATAAAATAATTTTAAAAACAGAATGATTGTATTCTTGTTAATCCAATATCACACCACTATAAAACTCTACCAAAAGAATAATTTCTAGGACAGATATATTTAAAGACATTTGAAATGCTACTTTTTGATTCAGAAATTAACCATGAATCAAATAATCCTATTTTTAAGAGGGCAAAAAGGCTTAGAACAAGTTAACCTAAGTGAATTTTTACACCAAATGTTTGCTTAATGTTAGAGCATATTTTGTTTAATTTGAAACAATTTTAAACATAAGCACCGTATTTTTATTTCACCAAAGCAAATAATTTGCTCATTTCATATATGTGATGTATCTAAAATCTCCTCATTCATATATATGTATATCCTTATTTCATATATATACATACACAAATTAATTTTTCTACATATTTTTGAGTTAAGTTTATATCTGAGAGGAAAACAAAAGGTAATTTCTTTTATTTATTTTTTAAAGGTTTTATTTATTTTTAGAGATGGGAAGGGCGGGAGAAAGAGAGGGACGAAAACTTTGATGTATGAGAGATACATCAACTGGTTGCCTCTCACATGCCCCCCACCAGGGACCTGGCCTGCAACCTAGGTATGTGCCTTGACTGAGAATCGAACCCGCGACCCTTTGATTTGCAGGCCAGCACTCAATCAACACCAACCAGAGCAGTAATTCATTTTATTGAAAAAAATGTTTGGCTCTGGCTGGTGTAGCTCAGTAGATTGAGCATGGGCTGTGAACCAAAGGACAGCTGGTTAGATTCCCAGTCAGGGCACATGCCTGGGTTGCGGGCCAAGTCCCCAGTGGGGGCCAAGTGAGAGGCAACCACACATTGATGTTTTTCTCCCTCTCTTTCTCCCTCCCTTCCCCTCTCTCTAAAAATAAATACATATTTTTAAAAGTTTTTTTTGAATGTCCGCACTACCCAAAGCAATCTATCGATGCAATGCAGTTCCTATCAAGATTCCAATGACACATTTCACAGAACTAGAACAAATATTTCAAAAATTTATATGGAACCACAAAAGGCCCCACATGGCAACAGCAATCCTGAAAAAGAACAAAGTTGGAGGAATCATGCTACCTAATATCAAACTATACTACAAGGCCATAGTAATCAAAACAGCATAGTACTGGCATAAAAACAGACACATAGATCAATGGAACAGAACAGAGCCCAGAAAAAAAACCCACGCCTTTAAATGGTGTTGGGAAAATTGGACAGATAGGTATAGAAAAATGAAACTAGACCACTTTCCTAACCATATACATGAATAAATTCAGAATGGATCAAAGACTTAAATAAATGTTAGACCTGAAACCATAAAAATCCTAGAAGAAAATATGGGCAGCAAAGTCTCGGACATTGCTCGTAGCAATTTTTTTTTATTGGATATAATCTCCCCAGTCAAGGGAAACAAAAGAAAAAATGAACAAATAGAACTTCATCAAACTAAAAACTTTTGCACAGCCAAGGAAATTGTCAATAAAATAAAAGGGCAACCCACAGAACGAGAGAACATACTCAGTGACATATCTGATAAGGGATTAATATCCAAAATTTATAAAGTATTTACAAAACTCAGCACCAAAAAAAACCCCCACCCAATTAAAAAATGGGGAAAGGACCTGAATAGATGTTTCTCCAAAGAAGACATACAGATGGCCAATAAACATATAAAAAGATGCTCAATGTCACTAATCATTAGAGAGATGCAAATTAAAACCACAATGAGATATCATTTCACATCTGTCAGAATGTCTATCATTGGTAAATCAACAAAAGGCAAGTGCTGGCAAGGATGTGGAGAAAGGGGAATCCTTGTGCACTGTTGGTGGGAATGCAGACTGGTGCAGCCACTGTGGAAGACAGTATGGAGATACCTCAAAAAATTAAAAATGGAACTGCCTTTTGACCCAGCAATCCCACTTCTTGGAACATATCCAAAGGAACCCAAAACACTGATTCGAAAGAACATAAGCATTGTTCACTGCAACGTTATTTACAATTGCCAGGACATGGAAGCAGTACAAATGTTCATCTATAGATGAGTGGATAAAACAAGTATCAGACATTTACACAATGGAATTCTACTTAGCCATAAAAAAGAAGGAAATTTTACCCTTTGCAACAGTATGGACAGAGCTGGAAAGCATTATGCTAAATGAAATAAGCAAGTCAGAGAGAGACAAATACCATTGATTTCACTCATACATGGAATCTAACAAACAAACTGAACTAACAAACAAAGCAGAGACAGACTCATAGATGGGGAACAGAGGACAGCCAGTAGGGGGAGGAGAAGTTAGTGGGTGGAGGGATTCAACAAAAATGAAAAAGGACTCATGGACATGGACAACAGTGTGGTGATTGTATAAGGGGACTAAATAATAACAGAAAAATATAATAGAGATTATATTAATAACTTTTTGAGGTATATGTTTTCAAAAAGCCAATACCCTTAGAATGTTAAAAATGAAAATACAACTGATAGAGCAAAGGACTGGTTAACTCCAGGTTTCTCGATCTGGCTGTATGACCTGAAAGAAGTCACCTAGACTCTCATGAGACCCAGGTATGTTAGTACCATGCCTACCAAAGAATACCATCAAAACCTATTGTTGAACAGGAATGGCCCAGAAGACATAAAAGGTCCTTTCCATTTCAAAAATAATGTATGAAGATGTCATCTAACTATAAGAGCCTTATTTTTAAAATATCATGTATTAACCCAATATTTGAGCCTTATTTTATTAGGTAACAGAAGCTATAGTGATACCCAGAGTAAGCCTTCCTGAAAAAAAAGATAGTTTTATTTATGAACATTTTAAGACTCTTCGTTGTTATTTTTCTTTTTTTTCTATATTTAAAAAAATTTCCATAATACACATATACATCTTTTCTTCTCAGAAGAATAACTGTCTCCATCTTGGCATGTGGATTTGAAGACTAAAGATACTGGTAACAAACATTTTCTTTTTATTTTTATGATTATAAATCTATACTATGGAAATTTCAGAATATATAACATGAAGCAGAAACTATCCATAATTACGCTACCCCAAAATAACCATTAATATTTTAGTTTATTTCCTTATAGTATTTCCTTTAAGTGTATTATAGTCAATGGGATCAAAACATTGCTTGATGTCTTATTTGTAAGCATTTTTCACTCATTAAAAATCTTTGAAAATACCATTTAAATGGTTTATTATAGTGTGTTCTATACAACCATACAACCATTCCCAATTGTTCACTAGTATAAGCAGTGATGCAATGAACCAAAGACCTCTAAAAAAATGTTTTGTAGTGGAATATCATCAACAAAACAAACAAGTGAGCAAAACAGACCCAGAGACGTGGAAATAAAGAACAAACTGACAGTGGCCAGAGGGGAGGTGGGAGGGGGATAACAGGGGAAAGTTGACACTTTGGTCATCATGGAACATGTATAAATGGCCCATGGACAAAGACATTGGGGTGGAGGGAGAGAATTAAATGTGGGAGGTGGGGGGTGGGTAGGGCAGGAGAGAGTAATGGATGGGGGTAAATGGGGACAACTGTAATTGAACAACAATAAAACATTATAAAAGAATAAAAATATGTTTTACACACATCTCCATTACTGAACAGACTTATATCTCCTTTCCAGCAAGTCATTGGCAGAGAAGGAAAGGAAAACACAATGAACACCTTTCCACTTTCCTACTTGCCTTTACGGCACTCAGTCTTCCTCTCCCATTGCCCTAAATCTGGCTTGAGATTCTGACTGCCCTGCCCCTAATGCACTAAGCAGAAGTGACTAATGAGAGAAGCAGACACACACAAGGTTGCAGCTGGAAGAGAAGGCAAGGCACCAAGGACCTGGCCCACAAAGCTACCTGCTCTCTGGCTGGTGTTCTGAATAGCTGGGGACACCAGATAAGCAGTGAATGGTTTTCCAAGCCTGGTTCAGGATGGCAAAGGGACCATGAGATCTCCATCCACATAGCCCCTAAGCCTCTGGTAACAGCCATGCCAATGTTGCGGTACAGATCCCCGAAGCAATCTAGAGGACAGAATACGAAGTATAGCCAAAGTGTTTTGAATAACTCAATATACTATAACCTTAAAATTAATATAAACACTCTCACTGATATGAAGTTTATGTTTTCTCATATACCTGGCAATATTTTAATTACTATTTCCTGAGAACTTAGTACTAACCTCTCCTCTCCCCCACCAACTTTTTTCTTTGACATTGTAGAACCCTATGCTTCATATACCATTTCTTCCTCTGATCACAAGCTGTGTGACAACAGTGTGTCACTGGGCCACATACATCTTGTTAATAAAGGTATTCTGAAAAACATAGTCTTCCCCTTCAGAGCACTGCAAACTAATTTGGAAGCAAAAAGGAAAATACAAGGGGCTAGAGACTAATAAAATCAAGCGCTGAGACTATTGTCAGACTGGCAGTTAAGTGCTCTGAGAGGTCAGACACAGGAAAGAGGCCAGTCTAAGATGGAGGGGGGTAAGTCTTAACTGTGAAAATGTACAGTCTTTACCTACCAGGAGAGAGAGAGACAGGGAAGATGTTTCCAAGACTAACAGACACCGAGGAGGAAATGCGCCCCAATCAATAATTGTTCTAGCATATCTAGCCCCTTAGATTCAAATGCTGCCCAGAAGGCAGGAGCCACTTAGGCAAAATGTCCTGGCTAGGTTACTGGCTCAAGTCTAGTTTATCACCAGAGGCTTTAAGAAACTACATTATAGAGGTGGGACTCAGACACTTCAAAGAGAAACCTAAGCCCTTGATGAAGCAACACTAAATAAGCAGCAATAAAAAGAGAAACTAACAAACAACATCGGGGCCTAGATCTGTATAAAAATAAAAATAAACAAAATCAGCTTTTCCTGAAAGAAAGTTGACATCTAAGTGCAAATGGCATCAAGGGTACCTTTCATTTGCTTTCTGGCCATTTGTACATGACCTTTTGTACATTTGTACATGTGAAAGAAAGCAAATTTACCATATCATCTTCACCCCATGGGGTACCATCTGCTCCTTTCAAAATAAATGTTTCCCCTGTCCTCACCAAGTATCAATATTTTACATATTTAAACATCAGAAGACACTTATCCTTAAAACCATTTTGTTTAAAAAATGGGGCTGGAAAATCATGTAATCAAAACCTTACTTCATAGGGACATTAGAACAATGGAAAGAGTGCATCTTCTATTGAGATTTGCCAACATATTTTGCACATACTCGGGGAAAACATTCATAAAACTGTGCAGTCTCTGCCATGAATCACTCCAATAGAATACATTTGGATTTTTTCTGTCTTTATATACGTGAAGATAAAAGACCCACTGGCTATTCCCCACTGAAATAATCTACAGATTCCAATGGAGTTATCTGCAGGCAAATGATCAAGCGATTAACCAACGTGAATGTAAAGTTAAGGGCAGTTGAGGTGAAAGGAGCTTTGAAGTACATAGCTTTCTTCAAGTTACTCAGATTCCCACTTAATTATGTTCATCTGAGGGAGATCACACCTTCAGGTTATCAGATGCAAAATCTCTTGTCAGCACCAAACAGCCTAGTACATCTTAAAAAGAAAATGCATGTTAAATCCATTCTCAAAGACTCTCCATGCTTTGGCTCTGTAGAAATGTCAACCTAATGCTGTATGGAATTTTTCATCTGGCAGAGATTTGGGGTAAAAAGCAAGGGAACTGACCCATTGTGATGAACTGTTTACTGCCCACTGAGAGAGAAACAAGGTGATGTGAGAAAAAATGAAGGATACTATCTAAAATAAGAGGAAAATGGGAGAGGGAAGAAATAAAAGGACAAAAATAGGTAGGGAACAGAAATAGTTCTCATTAATTTCATCTCCATCATCTTCATTATCCTTAACATGCAATCAATATACATGAAAACAGAGGAGAAATTTAATTCCACAGAGATAGATATACATGCTAAGCAGAACTGTAAGTTACAAAGAATAAGGTCACCAAATGTGAACACATATAAGAACTCCACTTTCTTCAAACCTAGACTGTCTTCAAACACTGAATATTCTCAACAAAACCAATCTGTTATTTACCCCTCGTAAATGACGACCCCCCCACCCCCACAACATCATAATAAAACTTAGAAGCATTCATTTTTCTGAGGTCTGCAAAGCATCCTTTTTGTAATTGGGAAAGAAGAAAAAATGGTGATACAAGTGACTCAGCGATCAAGAATCTATGCCATCATTAGAGAAAGTGGAGGGGACAGCCTGAATTAATATGTAACTTACAATGAAGTTTGCATTGAATGTGCCCATGAACATGTCTTCTTTGTAGAAGGTACACTGTGTGTTAAATTAAACAATGGATATTGAGAAAGCTGCTGGTAATTCTAGAGAAGAAAATTGGACTGAACTGAATGTCTAGAGTTGTGGGTTTGTACAAATTACTTGTAGTGGATGCATTTTTACAGTATACAGAGGTCTGACAGCTTGAACTTTGATATATCTGAGCAACATCTAAATATCCATTAGAACAGATTTTGATTTCACAAGAGAACACATGATAGCCAGGTTCTTCCAGTATACAGCCAGCCATCACTCTTATCCATTTGCAATCAGTCTTTCATTCTTCCCTCCTCACCTCCAGGAGCCTCATCCAAGGTACTTTTTCCATCTCAGTTTGCAAAAGGAACCTGGCTCTCGAGAACCTGGACTGCTGATGTTTTTCTTTTTAAGAGTTGTATCATCTTTTACTTGCAGAATTCATTCATTAACATGACCTTAATCTAAGTGTCCAAGATGTATCTTTATATATACATGTTTTGAATTAAATGAAAATTAATTTTTGTCAAATTTACAATTAAAATCAATTTTGCTCTGAGATGTTTGGGTTTGTTTTTTCCTCACAATTTCAGAATGTCCCTGATATACGAGGTGTGTCTGGAAAAAGTCCAGCCATTGTTAATGTAACGAGAATGGTGTGCATGACATCGATGTAACCTGGCAGCCAAGGAGAGTGGACTAGAATGCACATGCGTGAACAATGAGGACTTCACTGTACTAATCAGTGGGGGCAGTAGATGCCACTGAATGAGCATGTGTCCGGTGTGGCTGTTGCATTCAAAATGGCTGAGCAAACAGAGCAATGGATATGCATCAAATTTTGCATTAACCTTGAACATTTCTCCACAGAATCTATTCAGATTCAGAAGGCCCGCAGCTGTGGGCAACTGGTGATTTGGCAGCTTCATCATGACAACGTGCCCCGCTCATACATCATGTCTAGAGTAGAGTTTCTCAGTGAAACATCAAATCACCCAGGTGACTCAGCTCCCCATCAGCCCAGATTTGGTGCCCTGTGACTTCTGGCTTTTCCCAAAACTAAAAACACCTTTGAAAGGGAAGAGATTTCAGACCATCAGTGACATTCAGGAAAATACAACAGGGCAGTTGATGGCACCAACAAACAATTTGCAGAGTGTTTTGAACAGTGGAAGGGACCCTGGGAGAACTGTGTGAGGTCCCAGGGTGCTTCCTTTGAAGGGGACTATGTACTCTTGTACACCATTGTCCTATGTACAATTTTCTTGTATCTTGTATCTTCTTCAATAAATGTCTTTATTTTTCATAGTATATGGCTGGATACCTTCTTGAAAGACCTCATAACTGGTGACACACAGGGGCGTTGAAGATCTGGACTCTACTGGTCTATTTCCAGACATAATAGGGCACAGTACAAATTGTCTTCAATATAAAAATGGTTTCTAAAAAATTTGAGAAATGCAAACAAGGAGACCAAATGCAAAAACAATTAGTCATTGCACACTGAAAAACAGCCACCATTAACATTTTAGTATAAGATTTCCAGGATTTTTTCCTATACAGGTTTAAGCTTACTTATTTTCACAAAGTTTATCATACTACACACACAAATTTATATCCTGTATAAACTACAAACTATAATGGCTTTATAATATTCTATTAAATGGACACATCACAATTTATAAAAACCATTTATTCCTCTATTATTAAATATTTTGCTGTTTCCCATTTTTGTTTTCAGAAAACACCTCTGTTCATAAGGCTTTTGCCCTGTATTCAGGATAGCTTTCATAGAACACAGTCCCAGAAGTAGAATTATTGAATCAAACCATGAATATTTTCAGGCCCTTGATAATACATGTTGCCAACTTGCTGTTCCAAAAGGCTTGTACCAGAAATATATGAGTTTGTCTGTTTGACTGAATCCTAATCCGTGAGTTTAAAAAATGTTGTCTCATTATTTTCATTTGCATCTCCTTGATACTAGTGCCTGAACTTTAAGTCATTATTTAAATGCTCCTTTTGGAGAGAATGCTCTTTAAGATTTCTGTTAAAGCAGACATGCAAATCTAGTATCAGGTTGTAGAAGTGGCCAAAAGAAAAGGAGAAAAAAAAGAACCATTTAAAAACCTTTAGGGCTTTTAAGTTCATTTTTGTTCCATTATTTAATGACTATAGATGCCAAGCACTATTGTTCTTTATCAGTTTTCCACAGCTGTACGTAAGGCCCTCATACTGGGAAAATTCACTCACTCATTCTGTAAGCATTGCTGTGCACCCAACCCTGTACCAAGCATGGTGCTGGGCCCCACGGATGTCACAGTACATACAGTGCCCCTCTCCTGCTCTAACAAAGCCCTAGTCTAGTGAGAAAGCCATGAGGATTGCCCAAAGGAGTGTGGAAGTACGTAGGAAGGCAATCTAACAAAGACTTAAAGAGTCTAAGCTGAGGCCTAAAGCAAAAGCTAAATCCCTCCAGTCTTTTCTTTCAACCATTTCTCATGTGACATGATTTTCAGATCCATCCTGGTCACTATCTTCTGGATATACTCAACTCTGTCAATGTTAGTAAAATGTGGTGACTGTACTTGAATATAATACTCCAGATGTGGTCTGATCAGCACACATGCTTCTAATACAGCCTAAAATTGTTTTGCTTAAAAAAATAAGCTACACCACATTGTTGGCTCATATTAAACTTGTGATCAACTAAATCCCCAAGAATTTTTACATAAACTGTTGCCAAGTCACATCTCTCATATCCTGTACATATGCAATTTTTTAAACCTAAATTCAAGATTTTACATCTATCACTGTTAAATTTCATCTTGTAGGTTTTGACCTAGAGTTCCTACAAGTTGAGGTCATTTTAAATCTGGATTCTGTCATCCTGTATATTAAACTACACCACCCAGCTTTGTGTTATCTGCAAAGTGAAAAGCCTGTTTTTGTGATCACTGGGATCAAGAATCTGCTCCTTTAGGGCAGGGGCCATGATAGGGACATGGACTTTTGTATTCTTTACAGTGCTAAGTAGGGTGCCTTTTACATAGTAGGTGCTCAGTATTTGTTAAATGAATGTCTAGGTGAGAGCCAAAACCAGTATCGAGGCCCTTCCCTAAAAACATCTTCCTCCAGGTTGACACTGAATCATTTGTTCAGCCAGCTGTGAATTTGCCTAATTACTAGTTATGCAGTCAAATTTCACCATCTTATACACAAGTATACTGCAGAAGACTCTCAAATGTTTTGCTAAAAACCAGGCATCCTATACTTATATTTGACATTCTGGCATGGTTGTTTTGATGTGGACATCATGATGCAGCCAGCACAAAAACAGACTACTAGAGGCTGTTTGTCATGTACCACCCTGATACATTTTCCCCAATCACAACCCAGATTATGGGGGATTTTTACTTTCTACGTTGTTCGATATGAATAATTTTGAAGATGTAGTCCTTTTGGACTTTAGATTCTTTATATTTCAGAAGTAAAAATTTAAAATAATTGCACATTAAAGCTGCATTGATAAAGTGAAAAATTCATACATTTATAATCAGGAAAAAGATTCATTTTTATGTTGTTAGATTTTGAAAGAGGAGAGACCTCAAAGGAGCCTACCTATCCAATTCTCTCAAAACATCATGATATCAAGCTTAACACTTTGTGGAACAGTAGAAGCATATTACTCTTCCATATTACTTACATGGAATATTCATGAGAGAACTGACATACACTGATTCAAGGATTCCTAGTGAAGCCTGGGTCTGAGACTATGAGACTATATTGTGACCCAGATATCCTTCCCTACTCCATGCCTGTCGCTTGAAAGTTTGAAATCAGAAATTGGAAGATATAGACTATTGAAGAAATAAAAGAATTGTTAGAGAATGAGCAGATAATGTATCCAGAATGATTAATGGCCTTTCAAAGATGAGCAAGTGTGGGAAACACATGACTCCTGGCGATATGTGCTTTGCCTGCCAGATGGTGCCTGACCCCCCACCCCATCCCTCATCCCTTCTCTGAGCTTTACCCCATCCCTGATGCCCATTCCCTCCTTGACCTGCACTCCCACCTCCTCCCTGATCTCGAACCTGAAAGCTGAGGGATGAGGTGAAGCTGAGGAATGAGATGAGACTGTCTGTTTTGAACATTACTTGGTAATTTTTTTAAAGTAGCTAAACGTTTAAACATTTTGTTCTGCAGGCCGTTGCAGAAATCCCGCCATGTTAAAATGGTTTCAGGGAAATGTTTCCAGCATCAAAATAGCTGACCAAAGCAAGTCTGTTAAAATATCATATAACCACCTATATGATACAAAGGTATGTAGGCATTAGAAGACTTCAATACTGGTTCTGATTTTTACCAATTGTCTGGCAGACCTTGGGAAATTCTGTTCCTAACCTGGTCCCATCTTTCTTATAATTGGAAAGTTTGGATGTTCATAGTTTCTTCTCAAGTTATGATTCTCACACTACCTGGTACTGTTATTGAACAATTTTCATTTGTGATTACCTTGCCTTTAAGCATCTCTGGATCAAGGATCATGGCTCATACTTCCACAGAAGACATCACACAATCTAAGCATATAGTAGGTACTTACAACCATTTTTCAATTGAACTGATTTACTATTTGTGAGCTAAACTGACTGGAATTAGGCTTCTCTTTAATAATTTTACCTTGAGAAGCATATGACCTCAAAGGTAACCTTGGCTGCTGGCCAGACTCCAACCAGCATCATACCCAACTCTTTGCTTATTGAACATAATATTTACAGGGATGGCCCCAGAAAATATTGAGGCCCCAAAATGAATCAGATGCAGGACCCTCATGACTCACTGTGTCCAGATGGAGTATTCCTAGTGATCATCTTTTTCAACTTCATTCCCTCCCCACTGCCCTTGACCCAAGTGGTGTGTGCTAATTCAAAGGTGAAAAGCATTATCTATACTATAGTCCAAGAAGGAGACAAGTGGCCTGGTTGGGGAGATATTAATATTTTATATTTTGTAATAAAGCTTTTCATAAAACATAAGCATTTCAGTGATTTTTTTCCAAATTAGATTTTACTCCTATCAAACTTTTATTTACACTAACCACCATAGGGAATATGTGTTGATAAGTCAGAACACTTTAATTTTCATTGCACTAAAGTAGCAAATTCATTCTACAAATTTTACTTGAACCCAAGTACATGCTAAGCACTGTGCTACCTGTGGACAATGTATGAAGGCAGTACTTACAGCACAAATTTACACGTTTGTTCAACTAGATACAGGTTGAAATCCTGGCAAACACATCAGGCTTTTATCTTCTTTTTATGACAGTGATTAAATACCCAATTGCTCAGATTAAAAAAATACAAAAAAAGCTATGTTCTAATTTCCTTATTAAGAAGACAATTCACCAAAGACTAATCTATGTTTCTCTTTTGACACCATGCTGCCATCCTGCTCAAGTCTGATTCAAGTGCAGTGTCACTGCAATTCCAGGCTCCCATACCTTGCAAATAGAAGAAACTGAAATACAGAACAGATAACTGCACTTTCTCAATAGGTCTATACTTCCTTTTAGCCTGACTTCACAAGAACGGTATGTGACTGCACTTTTGATCTTCTGTACTGTTCGCATTGAAAATGATGGCAGCTATGGCAGATTTCTGCTTTTAAAAAATGAAATGGTCATAGAGATACTAGCAAAGTAAAAACAGCCCATGTTAAAGCATTTGGTTTGGTATGCGGAGAATCCTCAATGAGATGTCACCTGGTGATCCCGTTACAGATTTCAATAAGATGTGAACTCATTCACTTCTGTGATTCTTAAGTAAGGTCAAAGTTTAAAATTTCTACCATTAGGTTAATGTGCCATACAGAGAAGAAAGCTGACCCTCACCAATGGGCATTTGGGCCTTCCCTAATAATCTGTGGAAGTGGTTTTCAAACTCATTTTCTCAAAACATTGGTATGTCCAAATCAGCTGCGAATGTGTTTTGCATCAGCTGTTACCAATACTGAACTACTAACATTTGTAAGTAATTTTCTTTTTTAAAAAAGTAGTGAATTGAAAGTTACCTCTATGCTACAGAAATACCATCACTAAATCACTCACATTCCAATAAGCTTTCTATTCCAAGAGAGAAGAAATGGGTGGGATTACACTTGGTGCACTGGGAACTGTGCAGACCCTAAAACAATCCGGCCTATGGGAGGGGCCAGCTTGGGAAGAGTGTATCTTGAGGATTAGAGAAAGCACAAGTAGGGCTGAGAATTCTGCTTAACTCTGGGCAGCCCAGAGCATGCAGTGTGTGAATGTTATCAGACTTAGCTTTCGTATTGGTTGGGAATTGCTCATCCGTAGCACAGCTTAACTTTAATTTTCAAGATATGAGGGTATAATAAGTTGGGCTTGGGAGATTTTGTAGGGGTTGGCTTTATTGGGGAGGGAGGGCATTATTCCAAAGTAATTACCTGTCTGATTTTCAACCTTCTGAGCTTGCAATTGACATAACAGAACAAGTGGGTGAGTGACACTGCTGTGAAGTGAGAAGGAGTTTGGAGCCAGAGAATACAGAATTCTTTTCTGGATCTGCTGAGTTTCAGTTGATGGTAGGAGATCCAAATGGAAAAATATAAATGTATATACTTTTTTGAGCTGGTTTCCTCTCATGTAAAATGGCCTTAAGACTATCTGCCTTAAAGAGGGTTGTGAGAGTTAGAGTTGGTGTATATCAAGTGCATAGCCCAATGCCTGACTCTAAAAGACCATTTTAATTGTTATTAGCTCCTATGAAATACAGGACTGGGGCATGGCTAAGAAGTCAGCACTGGAGAGTTAATTACATTAAGGTGGCAGTGGAAGCCATGAAAATGAATGAAGGGAACAGGAAGAAGAGAGCGCTTACAAGACATCCCTTTGGAGAATGCCTTCCACATTTGGGTGGAAGAAGATTGCCTTCAATAAGAAGAGAAGAAAGGGTCAAAGAAGTAGAAGGGAAACAGATATATGTAGTGTCACAAGCCAAAGGAAGAGAAACATAAAAGGGAGAGAAGGAAAAGTAAACTCCAATGAATTCAGCAAAAAGTCAGTTGGTAACTTGCAGGGGAACAATTTTAGTTAAGAGCCAGTGGCAGAAGCCAGATTACAAGGTGTTTCAGAATGAGTGGTAAAGAAATGGAGCCAGCAGAGGTAAACCACTCACTTGAGAAGAGAAAGTCAATATCTCAGTCTGACAGCTGGACTTGGTCCAGACACGCAAGAACAGACTTTAGCTGTAAAGACTTAAATGTGGGATTTTAATATGGAATTTCTGATGGCTGCAGGTATAGAGGGGCCTCCCAAGGGAAAAACACATTCCTCCTAAAACTAAATATGGCTTTCATAAACTCAACAAAGAGAGGCCAAGCTCAGTTGTTTCTTAAATCTCCATGGCTTCAAGATAATGCCACTCAATTCTAGGGACTGAAGGGGGGAGAATAAAAAATTTAAGAATGTACAAAGATTGATGAAGTCTTCTCTCTCTGGTAGCCTCCCTACAGAGCTTTTGTTCTCAAAATTCCCAGACTCTCTAAGGGTCTTAAAGGAGCAGAACCTAATCAAGCTTCCTCAGGTGGAAGGGGGGTGGGGGGAAGCTTGCCTATTAACTCCAAACCAATCTTCTCCTGCTCCCCTTGTGTTACACTAAGTCTCTATTTTCAGTGAGTAAATAAATAACCCTCCCAAACAGCAGAGTACTTTTCTGAAAAAAAGCTGGTAAAGTCCACAAAGCTGATTAGGACTTGTTTATTTGAAAGGTTCAAATAAAAGGCATTTCAACTGGTCAGGAATGTTTGAGCACTATTAAGATGTGACAGGATTCACTAGGGTAAACATGTCCTGCCTCAGGCTTCTTGGAGCCTCTAATCCCTATAACAAGCAAAGTTCTAACTAAGAGAAATCATAATACTAGCTACCATTGTTGAGCAAGCGTGTACCACGTGCCCTTTACATGCATTGTCTCATTTAATCCCCACAATAGTGCTACAAGGTTAGATATTATTAACCCCAGGGATGCAGAGCCCTGGACTAACCCTGGCGCCAAAGGACCTCCCAGGTTTCACAGCAAAAATCCTATACCTATACACTGGCCATCAACTTGTATTTTCTTATCTCAGTACTGCTGTGACTGCTTGGTTTTCAACCAGTTAAGAAAAAATAAACTTCCCTATATCTTGCACCCACTCTATCTTATGTCACACAGGCTTTGGAAATTAATAGACTTAAGTACAAATCCTGGCTCTGGCTCTGCCTCATCCAATCTGTATGGTCTTGGGCAAATGACTTCCTCAAATGGACAATAATGCCAACCTCCAGTGTCATTGTGAAGACTGAGATACTAGCACAGTGTCTAGCACATAGGAAATAATCAAAACCATCACTTTTTAAAGATTTGAGGATTAGGTCATGGTTTGATGTTTCTCTCACTCAAGTAAGATTATTCTTTCATATAGACAGATAATCTGTAAAATTTTTGCCAAGTATTTCAGCATAGATGTATGTGTTTTTCTTACCAAACTGAGAAAATATACGTGTGTGTATATGTGTGTATATATATATAAATATGGCTTTACATCCCATTCTTTTTTAAAGATTTTATTTATTTATTTTTAGAGAGAGGGGAAGGAAGGGAGAAAGAGACGGGGAGAAACCTCAGAGTAGGGTTGCCTCTTGCGCCCCACGCTAGGGACACAGCACACAACCCAGGCATGTGCCCTGACTGGGAATCAAACCAGCGAGTCTTTGGTTCGTAGGCCAGCACTCAATCCACTGTGCCACACCCTCCAGGGCACATCCATTCTTTATAAAATTTTAACATTATATCATGATCATTTTTCATATAATGATTGTACGGCTTCACAATATTCCATTTGTGCGTCTACCAAATTGATTTAACAAACACAACACTGAGTAAACAGAAATAACTGCCTTTTAACCAAAGTAACTCAACCAAGAGGACCCTTCCAATGAGAATTCCAGAGAAAAGAAAGTTTCTGTTTCCCTTAAATTATACCTTGTATTTGGCCGCCATGCTTCTAGCTGCCTCTGTCAGGGTTACTGGCTTTAGTGTTGCCTGTGGATGTGTAAGCAGAAGCTTTAAAAGGAAGACTTTCGGGACATTGCCTAGGAAACCACTGGCTCAAAAAGAAGTATGTAATGTGTACCTTCACCCACAGCTACCTAGTAATGAAATGCATATTCTGAATATTTTAACAACCCACATTACCATGCACTTTGTGACATCAGGGGAGCATTCTTTTTTTTTTTTTTTAAGGATTTTATTTATTTATTTAGTTTTAGAGGGAGAGGAAGGGAGGGAAAAAGAGAGGGAGAGAAACATCAGTGTGTGAGAGAAACAACAATTGGCTGCCTCCGTGCACCTCCAATCAGGGGTCTGGCCCACAACCCAGGCATGTGGTCTGACCAGGAATTGAACCAGCAACCTTTCAGTTTGCAGGACAATGCCCAACCCACTGAGCTACACCAGTCAAGGCAGGGGGAGCATTCTTGAACCAGAGGATTGTTTTTCATTAAGTTATCTAGGGCAGTTTGGTTAAATATATTATGGTATGCTCAGATAGCTGACTATTGCATAGCCATTAAAGTAAGGATAACATACCCTGACTGGTGTAGCTCAGTGGATTGAGCACGGGCCTGCGAACCAAAGGATCATGGTTTGATTCCCAGTCAGGGCACATGCCTGGGTTGCAGGCCAGTTCCCTGCAGGGGATGCATGAGAAGTAACCATACCTTGATATTTCTCTCCTCTCCCTCTCTCCTTCCCTTCCCCTCTAAAGATAAATAAATAAAATCTTAAACAGAAATCTTTAAAAAAATAAAATAGGGATAACATCTATGTAATCACATGGGAAAATGTTCACAAAACATTTTTAGGTTGTTTAAAAAGCAGGATATGAAATGGTATGTATATTATAAGCCTTGTTTATATATTATATATTTTTTAATTAAAAAGTCTGTTACCCAAGCTGTTAAGAGTGGCTATGTCTAGGTCTTAGTATAATGAGCAAATTATTTTCTTCTCTAGCTAATCTGTATTTTTTAGTTTTCTAAAATTCATATGTTTTATACCAATAAATGTTTCTTAATTTGCATAAACAGCTAAAATTGTTCATTTACCCATCTTCTGAACCCCTACTGTGGTATGCATGACCATTCCCTATGTAGTCTGACTTACCCAGAGTTCACTGTATCAATAATAATAAATAACCCTGCTGGAGCCAATAAAATACTGGAATTAAAGTAAAAGTTCTGAATTGGAAACTAAACTCTACCACTTCCTAGCATTATACCTTTGGCAAATTTCTTAATCTCTCTGAGCCACAGTCCTCATTTCTAAAGTAGGAAATAATATTACCTGCCTCACAAGGTGGTTGTGAGGTTCAGTGCAACCATGCAGGTGCAAGCCCCAATACCCATACGTGGTGCACAGAAAGTCAGTTAAACCTAATTTTAATACCTTTCCCAGCAAGAAAAAACAAAGTAACTCCCACTTTAACTACTTAATTCCTACTCTGTTTCTCTTTTCATTCAATGTGTACTCATGTGTTCAAAGTGGAGTCTTAGAAAGAATACACAAATAGGAAAGAGGTCTATGAAATTGGAAATATCTGAGATAATGTGGGTTGGCAAACAACTGAGTAGCACACAGCCCTTGTATCATGCGCTACCTAGAGATGCCTAATTACAAGCCAAATCTAAATTAATACAGTTGATTGCCCCTACTTACCTGGCAATGATGACTTAAACCCAAAGAGAAGACAACCCCAAGTGTAAATCTCAAATTTAAATGGTCCAGTGTTAATGTAGCCACAGTTGCCAGAGGCACACACCCGATATTTAGGCTTGGGGGAGATGTATTTACAAGTTTGATTAATAGTCATAAGCGGAGGTTAAAAGAAGCCCTTGTTGAGTTCAAAACAGAACAACAGTACTACGTAGTCAATGTTGATTATGCTCCTGTTTATCATATGATGTTAGGACAACAGATCCATCCTCTACTGTGCTAATGAGCACCTAAAACTAAGGATCTATCATGTGCATTTTATTAATGCTATTGGTTTTCCCCAAAGCAGTGTTGTATTTGTCCTAGAGTGAAAAGGGGAAGGTGTTTCCAAATGAAAGTTTACTACTACTACTACCACTAGTACTACTACTACTAATAATAATAATAAGCCTCCAACCCTTCATTTTCCTTTCCCCCCACCCTTCTCTCAAATACGGCTGATTTATCATCCTATAATACAATTTCCAACAAGTAAACTGAAAAACGTGATGGTATTAAATATGAATAACCATCTGTTCCATATCTTTGAGGAGAGCTAGAGCTCCAAACTCCAAATACAGGACACCCAAAAAACGCCCGCCCTCTGGCACACACAAGCTAAGAGTTCTTTCAGCCCACACATTCAAAAATAAACAAAGTAGGTGGAAAAGGGAGCTCTTCTATTAAAATTCTAACTTTTTATTGTCTGTAAAATTATCTAACACTCAAAATCACATCAAGGTTAGAAATTGTATACTTGATATGTCTTTTTTAAAAGTCATATAAATCAAAAACTACTAGAAGTCTCAAAACATCAGATAACATGAATGATTTTATTCTTTTATGACCCTACCTAAACAGGAGAGGAGTGAATGGGCTGCAGAAATCTCTTATTTTTTCCAGCAGCTTTCTTGCAGAATAATATACTTTATAATGAGATGTAAGATTATAAATTGCCAAACTGATTTTGCATCAGTGGTAAAAAGTCATAAGTGACTAAATGTCCTAAGGTGACCTAGTATGTTATAGAAAATGTGAAAGCATAGTATACTGACAGTTTAATTGGTTTAGCAAGAGTTCATATCACTTGGCTGAAATGCATCACTGGCGTTTTTATCGTTACATCTTATTGCAGCTTTTAAAAATAAAGTAGATGACAATCTTGTGAAATGTTTCCTTTACTGAATCAGGTTCCTGTCCTTGACTTTATTGCTATGCCTAGCTTTCCAATGCAATGTTTACAAACTGCCTCTGCCTTTTAATATATTTTGAATAGTAAAATTTATCTCTCAACTTGAGCCTTTGAGCCAGGAGATGGGAAAACACTAGTGTATAGTCTGTATGAGAAACAACAAAACAGATGGCATCAAGGAGTTAAATACCAGAGTGGATGGCACTTTGACATTTATTGCTGTCTGGTGTGAACTAGAATATATAATTTGACTCTTTTACAGCATTAGGAGGGCAATTTAAATGCGTTAGGACTTGAACTATCAAAAGATGCTGTCTCCTGTCTCCAGATGTAATTACAAGACAAGAATATTAAAGCAGTCTTATAAATACGAGAGGAGCTGAGACTCTGAAGGGCGACAGAAGTAGAAACAACTACCTACCCAGTGGTGGCAGCTCATTTTCTGACAGAGCAGTCCCCACAGCAGAACAAGAGACTGGTTCACTGGCCAGGAAGCTCTCCTCCAGAAGCTGGTGTCAAATGGTGTTCCTGAGTTCAACTGTGACCCAACAAAGTGAGCTAGGAGCAGAAATGGCATTTCCTCCACCACCAAGAACATTCTAGGTTCTGCTTTGAGTGCACTATTGCAGGTTAAATGGGCAGATTTCAGTCATTAGTCTGGTTTATTGAGAAGCTAGGTAGTACGATACGTGAGCAGCTCACAGTGCTAGGCAATGGTGTATTTTAGTAAACTCAGGCCGTGCCAGGAAGGTGTTCACCAAAGCTTAGTTAGGTGGTAACTCTCTAAATGGCAACTTTCACTTGTTTTCCCAAGCCGCTCTTTTCAATAGTACTAAAGTATGCATGTGTGTGTGCATGTGAATATCAAAAGGAATCAAAATGTTTGTCTGTGAGTTTCACAATGTTCCAAAAATAAAGTTAAAGAGAAAGAATCTCCAGCTACTTATTGGTATGATATTTCCTTTACAAAGATCATTTCTTTAAAAGATCACATTAAGGAATTATACACAAAAATGGTAAAACAATGAGGGAAGAGAAGGCTAAGCTTACCCATTATAAAACCTATATGATGAACTGGAGATTCTCCAGTTAAAGGGAGCCAAGTTAAAGCAAGTGCACTGGGAAGAGTAATGCTTATTCTTAAAAGTAGGAGTGAATGTTAATTAGAATGCATGCAGTGAGATAGGTGTAAGATTATTTTCTAGAAGCTCAAGAACACTAAGGGAGAGTGGTCATGAGATAAGTGGAAGCTACATTCACCTCCTCCCAGGACCAACCTGGAATTACGAATAAATTGTACAGAAATCATCCTGAATAACCAACTGAACACCAGCTAGAGGGAAGCCTTATAACCAAGGACAGACAGAAGAAGCCACTACTCCTGGGTGTTTAAATTGGTAAAAGCCTTTTGGGGAGTGATTGGCATTAAGTACCAAGACCTTTTTAAAAGTCTGTATTCTTTGATGCAGTAATTTTACTTTTAGGTCTCTATGCCCAAGGAAATATCAAAGTAAGCATAAACATTTACACAAGTATTTGTTGCAGCATTATTTGTACTAGCATAAAATTGGAAGCAAGCTAAATGTACATCAAAGAGTTGGATGAATACATTATGAATATGAACAATCACACTTAGGTAAACTTTTAATGGAATGTGAAAATGCATGTATATATTGTTAAAGAAAAGAACTGAGCCCTGGCTGGTGTAGTTCAGTGGATTGAGTGCGGGCCTGTGAATCAAAGAGCTGCCAGTTCAATTCCCAGTCAGGGCACATGCCTGGGTTGCGGACCAGGTCCCCAGTAGGCAACCACACATTAATGTTTTTCTCCCTCTCTTTTTCCTTCCCTTCCCCTCTCTCTAAAAATAAATAAATAAAACCTTTAAAAAAAGAAAAAAGTAAAGAACTGAGTTCAAAGCTCTATATGAAGTACAAAGTTTCATAGCCACCCCACCCTAATTCTATGTATTTTCAAAAATGCCTTCAAACAAACGCAATGAAATAAAAAAGTAAGAGTTTGGCAACTTAATTTTTTAAAACTTTTTATTTTGAAATAATTTTAGATGTACAGAAGTGTTGAAAAGCTAGTTTCACCCAGCTTCCCCTAATACCTTACATAACCACGAACCATTTGTCAAAATCAAGATGTTAACATTAGCATAATACTATTAACCAAATTACAGCCTTTTTTCACATTTCCCCAGGTTTTCCACTAATGTCCTTTATCTCTTTCAGGCTCTAATTCAGGATACTGTGTTGCATTTATTTGGTCATTTCACTTTAACAAGATAATTCAAACTTTTGCCTTGCCCAGCACTCATAAAATGCCTATTCATTTAATCAAATTTTCTTTTAGCTTATTTCTATTAGAAGAGCCATGAAAGCATAAAGAAGACACCATTTTAGAATAAGTCAAAATGTTCTGTTCTTCTGATTTTCACATGAGTTTATTTATCTCAGAATTTTTCCCAGAGACCTTTATATTCTTTCTCTCCTATGGGTCCTTGGGCCCCTGTGAGCTAGATTCACATTCCCCTAGCAATCAAGCCCCTGGGGGCTAGGTACAAGGGCAGAACCAAGTGCAATAGTTACTCCACTCATCACAGACAAGGACAAGAACAAGTACTAAACTGAATGAAATAGAACTTTGAGGTAGGGAGCTATTTTCACTAACCCCAAACTTGCTAGAAACAACCTCTGGATAAAAAACAAATATTTCTTTAGCATCATGTCTGTTATTTCAGAGTGATGCAGAGAGGCTAAGAAACTTGACAAAAAGTCACTTAGCCAATAAATAAGTGGCAGAGCAGTGATTCAAACCCCAGTTCCTGTGCGACTCAGGAGTAGTGTTAACAATTTCATTATGTGCCTTTCTTGAGAGATAATAAATGATTAAGTTGAATCATTCCAATTTTAGCCCTTAAATCCTGACTATTTAAACCCAGAATTGAACTCTGACCCAGCACTGGTTCTGACTTGATCTTTATGGCTATTTTCCTTTTTCCCCCCTTTTACTAAATTTTGGCCTCACCTACCCTAATGGGTTGCACTCTATACCAACTCAGTTGACCCCCTCAGTAATTTGTTTTAGTCATGTTCTGTTAAAACTTCCTGGATATGCCTGCCCCACACCACCCCTGTTGGAGCCCATCCTGCCTCTCACCCAACAATGAGGGGCGCCTCTGGTGTCCCTTGCCCTGTCAGCCATTCTGGTTGCCATCTGGCCAGTAAGCAGTTCTCGATCTGCTCCTGGGCCTCTGCTGCCCTCTAGCAGTGACCAGCCACTCTGCCCCCATCTAGAACATAGGACGAGCTTCTCCTTTGGGCCTGGTACACTACTTTGGCTTGGTAACCTTAAAGCCAGTAAAAGGGAGGTCTGGCTGAAGCAGCTTAGATAACCTGGGAAAATGACATTTGTCAGCAAGTAGCTCAAGGGAAATTACTTTCTTGCCTTCCTTTTTAAAAAGAAGGCTAGAAGGAAAGGAGGAAGAGAGCCTAGTCCTGCTCCTTTTCTTCTCAAGGGGTGCTCTTCCCCAAATGGCACTGTGGGAGACCTAGGGGAATCACAGACTAGTGTGTCCCAGCTTACAAAGGAGCTTCCCGGCTCTAAGCAGAGAGGATGGAGGATACAGCAAGTCTGTGGGCCTTAGGGAAATGGATATATCACTGACTTGGCACAGGGGCGGGGTGGGGGGATACTTTCTAAACTCCTCTAGTCACTACAGGAGTGACCCCAGGAACTACCAGCTGTGCACAGGTGGCAGAAGCCTTTGATGACTGGTTTCCTCTTCCCCAGAGTCATTTAACAGCAGGGGGTGGGGTGCAGGGTGGAGGAGCAGCTGTTTATTCTCATGACACTTCCCACTGGCTAAGACAGCTCTTTGATTGATCCCCTCTCAGAAGATCTAGCTTGTTCTCTGGGGACAGAAACAATTTGGGGATAGATGGGTTGTGCAATTTCCTCTGGGTCAAACACTGGTTCCTCTTAGAAGAAAAAACAACTTTCTCCAGGTGCTCTCTATTGCTGGGGGTGAAAAAGGGTGACTATGAAATTTCCACCACCCCTAAACCTTCCCATCTTTTCCTCTGACCCTCTTAGAACCTATTAACATAAGCTCACATGGGTTTATTTGCTTGTCCCTCACTACAACTCTATGAGATAAATTCTTCTATCATCCATTTTTAAGATGGAGAAACTGGAGATTTAAGGATGTAAATCTCTTGCACAAGGTCACACAGAGGTAGAGCCAGGATTTGAACTTGAACAGTCTAAGAACTAAGAGAGCCATTAGTATTAAAAACACACTTCAAAAAAGAAGTCTTATACTCCCCACCCAAGTATTCATTGCCAACATACACACAAACACACAAACACACACACACACATGCACGCACGCGCGCACACACGCCCCATGCCAGCAATCCAGCGATTATTTATCTTTTCCAACAAAGAGCAATTTAATCTCCTTTTAGGAAACAAAATCTGACCCATTTAGTCAGGGAGAGGAGACAGGCTGAGAATAGACAAGCAAGTGAAAGTGAAAAAAATCAAACTTGCTGAAAACAAGAAGTAGAGAAAGCAGGTTGGAAGCTCTAATCAGAGAGATGAGACAGTAGATTTCAGACACTACTCCCCCATTTGTGAGATGCTCTAAAGTAGGAATTTAAGGGAGAACCATCTAAATCATACACTCTATAGAACTTCACCCCGCCCCAGCCCAAAATAAAGGGTAGGACTTATGTGATTACTAGGAGGACAGAAGAAAGAAATAATTTCCTTCCCCCTCTAGCCTTCCCTGAATTCCAGCTTAAGTCAAGACTGGAAATCTAAGCGAGAAAGGGAAAACTGGATGAATCCCAAAGAGGAGGGTTGTACATCCCAGTCAGCAGGGCAAGGGACCGGGAGGACCACCCTGAACAGCATGGAACAATTGTAACACAACAGCTGGTTGGGCCAAGGCTTCACAGACCTGGGCTCAGCAGTGGCCCGAGCACACTGTTTATTTTTGTTGCAAAAGTATATCACCCTCAAGCTGGATCTTCCAAAGATGATAACATCAGCTTCTATTTAATTATGAAAAAGGAGCAATCAAAATAAGCAGATGACTCTAGGCCTTCCTTTACTGCCAAAGGTAGAATTTCAGTGCTGACTGACACTGACAAATGCCAGTTTTAGGGGGGAAATGGCAGATTCTTGAGATGTTCTTCTTGGTCAATTTCTGTCCTATAAATCACCCAGGAACATTGTTTTTAAAAGAAAGAAATCACTTTGAAGTTCCGATGATTCTAAATTTGAGGATTCTTGTCAGATTACCAGTGGTTTTTACATAACACTTACCTATGCAGATATTTGTAATGAAAATGTATTCTAAACTGTTCAGCATAACACTAGCTGAAAAAATATTCCATTATGTGTGCTAGGACAGGGCTGCAATTGAAATTCTAGTTGCTTTTACAAAATGCTCAACATTTTTGAAGCTATTTCCTACCCATGAGTTTATTGCACCATATATAGAACCCAACTGGCCACTTTAAATGACTCTAAAAGGCAATTGTATATCAAACTCCTCCATAATAGATTTTTAAAAATTGTTAAAAAAAATCATCAATCCTCAGTAATCATTTTAAAGTAAAAAATGATTCACTCCTATAAGCCAGTACAGTCCCTGCTCCCACTCCAGTAGTCATGACCATGAATAACTCCAATTCACCCCCAATTCTGGAAGTGCTAATTTCCTCCAGAGATGCTACACAGGCAGCTGAAAAGCCAGATGACCACAAGCAATTAGCCAATCAATTTGGCTTGAAATCACCCCCAGCACAATTGGCAGAAAGCCGTACATGAAGTCTAAATGGCAGTCACCTATTTAAGAAACAAAAGGTTTTAGCTTCCCACACTACATTAATAACTTGCCATGGTGGGATTTAGGCCCTATTCAAAAGGTAAATAGATTACTCATTGTCAAAAATATATTAGACCATTAGCACTTATTACCACACTAAGTAGCTCTCACCTAGAAAAACTGAGGGCAGTGTTCTGAAAGAATGGGAAGGAGGGGAGTCAGGCTAGCATGAGGAAAGGTGACAAAGAGAGAGGAGCGTTTGTGGTGACAAAGGTGTGGGGGAGGTGGTGAGGGGGAGCAGAATCAAAGCCCCTCTGGTTCCCATATTCCTCGAAGGGTAAAAAACGGTGGCTGTCACAAGTAATAATCTCAGCAGTTTAACATCAATCCCAAGCCAGATTTCAGAACATGTCATCCAGCAGAAGATTGTGAACATTTCAAAATGGGAGAAACAATCACAAGAGGCTGGCACAGTTTTATAAGAACAACTCATACCAGACTAACTTCTTTTCCTTTTATGATGGGAGTACTGGGCTGAAAACCAAACGAATACAATGAACATGCTGCTTCTGGATTTCAAGAGGGCCTAGGACAAAGTGAACAGTCATGTTCAAGGCAAATTGTTATCAATTGTAAAGAATACCACTGGCTGGTTCCTTCAGTGCTTTAATGGCTGTGCCCAAAGGTGCTAGTTAATAGATTAATGTCAATCTAAAAGGAAGCCTCTTATGGGAAACCCGATCTGCTCTGCTCAGCACCCCTTTATCAATGACTGCTATGAGAGTGTAAATGGAACACTGACCAAATTTACAAGTTATATGAAGATGGAAGGAAGTTAACACATTTTAGCATTTTAGTCAACTTAATGGGCTAGAATTTTGGCTCAAAGTTTTTAAGATGTCATATTCACACAAGACAAACACTATGAACATGGGAAGAAGGCTGGTGACAACGGTTTGAGAATTTTGCTTGACTTTAAGTTCAACACTCACTGACTCAATAAAATAGTGTTTTAGGTTGGCTGCCTCAATAAAAGTACAATATGTAAACGCTACGAGGTGATTGCTGCCCTGTTCTCTGTATGGGGCTGTTTGGGGCACTGCAAATTAGTGAGATAATCACCAAGTAGAAGCCTATCCACATGACGGCAACCAGTATGCTGAAAGAGTTGCAAGGAGATTAATTTTGGCCCAACAAACCTATGAACTGTCAATTAAAGCTGCCCCAAAATGTACTGGGCTGCTTCATAAGGGAGTGGATTCTCCAGAAGAGGGTTTCGCTCCAAGACCAAATGATCGCTCTCTCAAAGTATGTTGTACAGTGGAGTCACACAGAGGTAGGAGGGTTGTATTTGATGACTTCTAAAGCTCCCTGGCAACTCTGAGATACTGTGACATTATGGAACCACCTTCCTAATGTACAGAAGTGAAAAAAGACACAGAGCGAGAGACAAATCTCTGAGTAGTGAATTAACACATGAAAGGAAATATTCTGAACCCAGTAGAGAAAGTAGGGAAGTAGTAGACAATCCCAGTCCTTTCTTCCTCCAAACTCCTTAGCTGCAGGGGTCTTGTTTACATGGATAGCTTGGGAGTTTAAATAAACTTCACTTGGGTGGCTGAGATGTTTGTAATGAGGACGGGGTGAAGGGAGTCAAATGGTGATATGTAAACAACTTATTTCCCTGCCTTCTGTGAAAACACAATTTGAAGTTTTTCTATAAAGACAGTGCTTTATATGGATGGGAACAAAAAAAAAGCAAACAAACAACAAACGAACCCACTTTAAGAGGATTTTTGTGTGATATATAATTGGAACTCAATCTAAAGCAAAGCATTCCTTCTATGAGCCCCTAATTCAGACATAAAAATAACAGAGAGAGCATGTCCATAGACAGACTGACCTACATTTTTTTTTTAGGAATACAGCTGAATACTACCATGTGCATGTCTGAAAGTGCCCAGCAATACCTGACATACAGTAGGTGCTCACTAAACAGTTGTTGATTGCCTGACAGAAACAGAAAAATAAAGTTTTTAACGCATCTAACCAATAATGTCCTCAAAATTCAAGCCTGTAGTGTGACAGCAGGATTTAGGTCTTCTGCTTGAAGCAGCCGAACAGCCTGAGCCAGGAGCTCATGATCCTTGGCTTCTGGCACATTGAAAAAGAACAGTTTCCTAGGCAGACTTCTCAGGGTCAGTCCTCTGCTGCCGTCAGTTAGGTGCTGCCCCAATAAGCTATGGCAAATCCTGGCTCTCTCTGCACATTGGGAGGCAGCTGAGAGTGCAATACTGGCCTGTTGCCCCTGGAAACCTTGCCCTGGACCCAACATTTCAAATTCTAAGGGATTCTGGTCCAAAGATAGCCTTTCAAATGCATGAAAAGGTATGAATAAAGATGTGCCTTTCAGCACTGTAATGGAATAGAAAAAATTAAGAACATACCGAAATGGTTGCCAATAGGGCAGTGGCTGAATGGGGATAGTAAGCAGCTATTTTTTTAAAAAAGGATAGTTTTTACTTGCTTTGAAAGATGCCAAAGACATATGAAGTAAAAAGGTATGTTACCAAACAACATGTATGGCATGGTCCCATTTCTGTAGAGGGGGAAAAACTGTGAATGAGTGACTAGTAAGTGTGCGTGGGTACGAATACTTGGAGAAAGGTTTCAAAGAGTACATACATCAAACTCTTTACAGTTTTTACAATTAGCAAAATTAGTAAGGCAGGATTATAAAAGGGGGGCTTCCACTTTGTTCTCTATATATACTTTTGGTATTGTTTCTTTTCTATTTTTATTTAAATTTAATGGGGTAACATTAGTTAATACAATTATATAGGTTTCAAGTATACAATTCTATGATACATGATCTGTATATTGCATTATGTGCCCACCACCCAAAGTTAAATCATCTGCCATCATTGTATATTTGGCCCTTTACCCTTTACTACCGTCCCACCCCATTTCCTTCTGGTAACCACCATACTGTTCTCTGTATCTGTGAGTTTTTGTTTGTTTTCCTTGTTTGTTCATTTGTTACTTCCAGTTTTATGTCTCACATATAAGTGAAATCATATGGTTTTTAACTTTTTCTGTGTGACTTATTTCACTTAGTATAATATTCTCAAGGTCTATCCATATTGTTGCAAATAGCAGCATTTTACCTTTCCATATTGCTGATTAGTATTATATTGTAAATATGTACCACATGTTCTTTATCCAGTTATATACCAAAATACATTTCGGTTTTGTTTCCATGTATTGGCCACCATGAATACCTTTGCAAATAAATGTTTTCAATATATTGTTTTTTTTTTTTTTTTTTTTTTTTTTTTTTTTTTTTTTTGTTTTTACATTAAGCATGTCTAAATACAGCATGCACTTTTCCATCTCGGAAAATTACCTTTATAATTTGAAAAAATCACCAAAGTGAAGTCAAAAGAAATCCACATTCTCTCGCCTAGCCTCCTGGAATCCATAGAGAGCCTTGGTGAAGGAGTTTAGCCAGGCCTCCTTAGCTTCCCTGCTCTTCCCAAAGCATCCCCATTGTCTTGGGGTGGGAGCAGGGCTGAAGGGGATACTGGTTTCTCAGGGTAGTATATAGCCCTAAATGGAAGAACAATTTATGAATAAGCAATTTTCTCAGAAGGTCAACCCCCTGGGAGAAGCAACAACCCTTTCAAAGCCTTCTCATTAGAAACGGCAGCAGTGCCCACCAGTAAAATTACATAATTCACCTACCAAAATACTTGACATTGTCAAAGAAATACTTGAGATGGAGAAAATCTGGCGCTTGAGGCAATTCACATAAGCCTCCAGGCAATAAAGCCTTGATTCACATGTCCTTTTCCATCAAATCTTCCCAGACAACATGCACTCACACAGGTTGTTTAGGAAAAGAAAATCAGGCAGCATCGAATAACTAGATTCAATCAACAAAGCACCGCAGTTAATTACTTGTGAGCTCCTCTTTGGTTAGTCGCCAAACAATTCCTACGTTATAAAAAGAACACCATGAAAGATAGGTTAAAGTGCAAAAGCTTGCCATGGACCACAATCTTTCTCATCAGAATGAGAATGGGAGCCAACTCAGAGAAAAGGCAAGAGAACTGGATTGAGAGTTAGAAGGCCAGTTTTCCAACTGCCACTTGCCAGCATGAGACTTCAGGCCAATGGTTTTCAACAGGAGGTGAATTAGCCCTCCAGGGGTCATTTGACAATGTCTGGTGAATTGTCACAACTTGGGTGGGTGGGGGGAGGGTGAAGGCCAGAGATGCTGCAAAACTTTCTAGAACACAGGGCAGCCTCCCCACAACAAAGAATTATCTAGCCCCAGATGTTAATACTGCTGAGGTTGAAAAACTCTGCTTTAGGCAAATCACTTCACATCATTCTATCCTCAGTTTTCTTACCTGAAAAATAAGAACCATATGTCTTATAGAAGTAAAGGTGTTTTAAAGTAGTATTATTTAGCTTTATATAAATGTATTATCTGATCCTGGGGTCATTTTAGTACTTCAAGGTTATAAAAATGCCTGAGAACTGTTCATTTTCAGCTTCAAACATTAATTTGAACTTTTAAAAATCCAAATTGTTTAAAAAAGTCATTTAGGAAACAGACATAGAATGTTTCCTGGGGAAGGTAATATTTGAGGCAAAAGACAGTACAGAACAGAAGCTGAGAGACCAGGCTCTCAAGTGTGTCTGGGGTTCAAACTCCAACTCTGGCGTGTAATAGCTTTGTGATCATGGGCAAATTACTGAACATTTTTAAAACTCAGTATCAACAGCCCCTACTTCACATGGTTTTTATGAGAACTCAATGAGTTATGCATATAAAAAGCTTAGAACACTACTTGGTGGAGCGTCAACACATGAAATATAGGCTAGTATTATATTTTTAATGAAGCAGATGATAGGTACACACAGGAGGGTAACATGACCCAGTGGAGGGGGTAGTCAGGGAAGTTTTCCCAGAAGAAGTGGTTAGCTGTGTTACATATTAAAAACTGATGGACACTAAAGTGTATAAAACTGAAGGTAGAGAGACTAGTTAGGAAGCACTTCAATAGTGCAGGCTAGAGCTAAGTGCTGAAACCAGGGCAGTGGTCATAAGGATGGAAAAGAGGTATAACCAAAAGATCTCAGTGATGACTGGCTGTGGGAGAAGACAAATCAGGAAGGAGCGTGCATATGGTAGTAGTCGAACAAGTTGCTTACCCTCTCTGAGCTTTGATTTTCCCTATCCATAAAATGGAAATAATACCACCTACCTTAACAGGGTTACTGTAAGGACTGATTTGATTAAAAAACCCATACCACAGTGGCATAGTAGGCAATAAATGGAAAAATCTCACTATTATTATAATCACTATTAACGATAATTACAATAGCCCTGGAAAGGGCCCCTACATGACAGCTAGCTTGCATCAAGAGATTTGCCCAAAATTACACTGTCTGCTTAGTGACAGAGCCATGAACAAAAACTCAGTCTCTGCCTCCTATTCTGTGATTTTTTTCCCCACTATATTGTTGTAAGTGATTGGCTGGATCATGCTCCCCTCCCCCCAAATTAAGGTGAGGTCACCCATATTGTCAGCAGTCTTCTCCCAGTGTCAATGATGACTAGGATTCTAAAGCAGGCTAGAAGATCACACTTTCTTCTACTCATTGTAAAAATTGCCCATACTTCCTATCTGATAATTTTACTCCATCTCTTTATTAAAATAGAAATCTCATTGTACATAACTAAGTGAACCAACTATATTACTTCTACAGATGTTGGGATTTTAACTGCATCACTTCCCAAGAGAACTAAATGCTAAATGGTATACAGTAGCTTCATTATGATCAGAACAAACACAGCTGGGCTCCTAAATGGTACAACTCCTCTAATGCCTCTACTGAGATGTAACTTTGCTATTGCTATTTGATTTCTTTAAAGGATATTTATTGCATTCGATTACAAACATACAAACAAAGCTTTTAATTCTGCAGACCAAAACCCAGCCCCTCTTAAAAGCAACATAGGTAAGGACATAATAACTACATTTGAGAAAGGATATGGGTCAGAGGCAACATCCAAATCAACAGTTCTTTCCTCAAGCCAAGTAGGCACCTGAGTAGTAGAAGAATATACCAATGATCAGTACTCAAATGAATATTATTAAACCTGGGAATCCTGACTTTCAGTGGTATTAAAATAACTGAAACTACTTATTTGAGTCCATTAAATAATCATAAATTTCAATCTATTTGTTCAACTAGAATTCTTCATAGAATCAGATTAAAGCTAAATGGAGTTTTAGAGATTACCTAGCCTTGTGGTTCTTAACTGTTTGTGGGGCATAGACCCCTTTACAAATCTATTTTAAGCTATGTGTTTCCTCTCCAGAAACAAAAGGCACATATACAAAACATTTCACACACAATTTCAGGAATTATGAGGATCCAGTGCAACACATCTGTGTTAGTCTAGTGACCACCTTGGACAAGGAAATTGCACTTCAGAAAAGTTGTGGCTGAGTGGATTGAGTGCCGGCCTGCGAACCAAAGGGTTGCCTGTTTGATTCCCAGTCAGGGCACATGCCTGGGTTGCAGACCAGGTCCCTGGTAGGGGGGTTCATGAGAGGCAACTACACAAATAGCCCCTTACATAAGTCTGTTTAGCAGGGGTGTCAAACTCATTTTCACCAGGGGCCACATCAGCCTTGCAGTTGCCTTTAAAGGGCCAAATGTAATTTTAATACCGTAAAAATGTAACTACTCCTTAACTAGAGGCAAGGGGCAAGGAGGAAGGAGCTTGGTGCTGCTGCCAGGTAGAAACAACGTGCCAGGCCAGCTAAAACAAGGTGGAGGGCTGGACTCAGCCCGTGGGCCTTTGTGTTTGCTGCCTGTGGTTTATAGTGTTGTTTAGTTTAACATATAACATTAAATGAAATTAAATTTATATATACATCCTCAAATTCTCATAACTAATATAGACGGGACATGTAGTACCTCCATTTCATAGATGAGACACCTGAAGTTTAGAAAAATTAAATAAACTTCCACAAACATTGCTAAAATCTACTATGTGTATCTGCCCACTAACACTGAGCTAGGACCGGAAATATAGAGATAAACTCAAAGCAGATCCTCTAGGAGCTTTCAATTCAGTGAAGGAGACAAACATCCTCCCATGTCTACTCCACCCTCCAAAGCACAACATTTCCAGTTTGGTAAGTGCTAAGATGCAGGAAGAGAACACTGAATTGGGGATAGGTGGGGTAGGGTGGGATGACAGAGATCAACCTGATCTGCAGATTGGGAAAAGGACCCCTAAGGAGTTCGCTTTGCCTCAGGTCCCAGAGCTAGAAAATAACCAACCTGAAACTGGAACCTATGCATTCTGATTTCAAGGCCAGTGCTTTTTCATGGGCTGAGCTTCCCAAGGGCTTTGCAACTAGAAGGGGCTGAAAAGTCATTTCTGGGAGCACAGCTTCCATCATGCCAGGAATAAAACCACCTAGCTCTTCAACTTTCAATAAAACTCTCAATTAGTACATACTCAATACATGCAAATTTGCTAGCACATGAAAATTAATTAGCCATGACTCATCTTAAACATGAGATAATTCAGTACGTAAACCTGAAATAGTTTCTTTCTACTAGTGATCATGTTACTATACTAAAATGTTCTCCCTCTACACTTCTCAATTTTCTAACCTTGCTTTCTTTGAGTTTCGCCTTCGCCCTAGGTATTTATCTTTTCTTTCCTGCTGTGCTGGTAAGCAGGGCCTCTGAATGGCTGGGTAGAGAAAAAAACAAAAGTGATTCTCAGAGAAACCATACAACTTTATTTTAAGTACAAAGGTACATTTCGACTACAGTCTCACAGTCTGTATTAAAGATGTCTGGAGAAAGAATAACAAGTGTGTGATGGGGGCTGGTAATAGCTACATGGGCTGACGCAGAGAAAATTGTTCAGGACAGCTATGTATTTTAAATGTTTTTCTTCTTGTCTTCACTGCTCCCTGAACTCCCAACTGCCAGCTGCCTTCTCCCCATCCCCAAAAAGATCCTGAGCATTTTTGAAGATGAATCATTTCCCTTTTCAGGGTCTCTGGTGCTACATTTTTAGCATTGTATTTAATATAATTTGCAGTGCTCCTGTTTTATTTGAATATTGCTCATCTTTCCGTTGAATAAGTTTGTTGAATCCTTTAATTTTTTAATGATCTCTGGAGGACAAAATCTTGTGTGGCAATATACCAAGGTATAATGTAAGGCAAAGAAGAGTTCTGATTTATAAAACTGACTTCCACTTAATTTTTCATGATTGTATCTCTTATATCACGCCAAATGTACCCACTGAGGGCCTAAAAGACAGCACTAAACTTAATGAGAATAATAAAACCTTATACCCTGGCTGGTGTGGCTCAGTGAATTGAGAACCAGCCTGTGAACTAAAAGGTTGCCAGTTCAATTCCTAGTCAAGGCACACTCCTGGATTGTGGGCTAGATTGCCTCCAGTTAAAGGCATATAAGAGGCAATCAATCAATGTTTCCGCCACACATCGATGTTTCTCTACCTCTCTTCCCATCTCGCTAAAATAAATAAATAAAATCTTTTCAAAAAGTGTGAGGTTTTATTTAAGATTTCATTTCTTCATTTTTAGAGAGAGAGAAAGGGAGAGAAAAAGAAAGGGACAGAAACATCAATGTGTGGTTGCCTCTCACATGCCCCAACCGAGGATCTGACCCACAACCCAAGCATGTGCCTTGGCTGGGAACAAGCAACCTTGAGCCACACTAGCCAGGCCAAAACCTCACATTTTTTAAGTAACAATTAAAGAATTATCATATTTGGGTCTCATTACATTCTGATATTTAGGCAAGATAAGGATTATTCCCATTTTATAGATCAAGAAAATGAGGCTCAGACAGGTTAACTTGTTAGTTCAAGGGCATACAGCTTCCATACGACAGAAACAGGACAAGAAATCAAAGGTAAAAGTTTTTCACACATGCTTAAACCCCTAGGATAAAAAATATTACAGTTCTCTCACCTTGACTTGAAAGTGCTAACAACAGCTTGTGAAAAATGAAAAGCCTTGAAGGAAGACAGAATAAAAATCTGAGAGACAATCACCGATCTTTTATCTTCTAGACTTCGAGTCAAATCAAGTTCTTCAAAGAAAACCCAATAAAGCCCAGACATTTTCATCTTAACAAAATAAATAATTCAGTCAGGCTTTGGAGGACTTCTGCATTATGATTGGGTATTTGATGTATTTGTGACTTAGCAGCCACTAAACTGATTAACGTTAACCTCATTGATGCAGTTATGTCGACAGAGCCTTTGACACTGACAGTTATGAATAAAAAATGTAAAGAATGATAAATAATCTGGAGCTTCCCAATTTATTCCTAAAGGAGGACTTAGCATTTTCAAAAGTCAAATGCTTGATAGGCTAAAATCACAGCCTTTGGTCTGATTATCTGGTGCCAAAGAAACTGTTGAGATTCATCACTCCTCCTCTCTTTAGGAAGATATCCACAGAGCCTGGGGTTCTTCCAGGCAGACTGGCAAGCTAGACTTAAAAAACAACAACAACAAACCAACCTCAGACTCTTTGAGCTGTAAATGGCTGGAGATATTATCCGGTCTAACCCCACATTTATATGAGAAAACTAAAGCCCAGAGAAATGAAATTAATTGCTTATGGTCATCCAGTGAGAGTCATGACAGAGTCAAGACACAAACCCTACCTCCTTACTCCCAGTCTAATGCTTTTGTCACTAAACTGTACAACAGGGAAAAACCTTCATCCAGCATACACGTACACAGGCATCTTCTCCCTCTCTCTCCCTCCTTCTCTTTCTCTCTCTCCCTCTCTCTCTCACACACACACACACACACATCAATTCTGAATTACAACAGACCTATAAAGATAATTGAAGCCATATTCTCTGTGCTGAATTTGTACTGGTCTCAACAGAATCAGATCTGAAGACTCTCAGATGTAATATATGCAGTTTCTCAAGTTCAAGTCCATCTCATGATTACAAATTAATACCCTATTTTTTACAAATTAATACCCTATTTTAAGACACATTAAAATAACTGAAGAAAATATGCACACTTTCTGTTTTATCACTAGCACTGCTTTAAATATGTGCAGTATGATTGCATTTAAGAAAATCTACATGTGTGTTTGGATATATGCAGAGAAAAAAATCAGAAAGCCTATGTTAACCATGATCATCTCTGGGTGTTAGGATTCCAGATGATGTTCATATTGTGTTTTATATTTACCTGTATTTACTAATTTCTCTTTCCAAACTAACACCTATTATTTACATAGTAAAGTGTCAGCAGGATAGCAGAAAAAAGAATAATATTTATGATATTATAATAAAATATTTAGACATCTAAAGTCTTCATATTTTTCAATCTCTAAAATAACTTCACAACATCAACTCATGGTCAACTAAGCTTATAACATAAAATCTGCCCTGGCTGGTGTGGCTCAGTGGCTTGAGCACTGGCCTGCAAACCAAAAGGTCGCCAGTTTGATTCCAGTCAGAGCACATGCCTAGGTTGTGGGCTGGGTCCCCAGTAGGGGGCGTGTGAGAGCCAATCACACACTGATGTTCCTCTCCCTCTCTCCCTCCTTTCTCCTCTGCCTAAAAATAAATAAATAAAATCTTTTTAGAAAATCTATTGAATTAGAATTTCTCTCTTAAGAACTGGAAAAGATTTTGAATCTGATAATCGTCCCTTTTCTTCTGTATATTTGGTCTACAGAATATAGCCTAACTTATTAAGTTACTGTCCCCAGATGATCTCTCATTCACATTTAAGAATGGCTAGCTCAACAAATAGGATGCTTTCCTAGAACATGTACACCAATCCAAATTGATGAAGGAAAGGATAGTGTAAATTAGTGGAGTGTGATTTACAACTACTTTCCAAGAATAACAAACACCAACTAACATTTATTGAGTACTTCCTGTATACTAGGCACCCTTCTACATTAAGTTTTACATGCATCGTATAATTGACTTCTTACAACAACCATGTGTGCTTAGGTCCTATTATTTATAGTCCCTGTTTTAGAGACAAGGATGTTGAGGCTTAGAGAGGTTACGTGGACTCCCATAAGTAACAAGATTCAATTTCAAGTCAATTTAATCCAGAATCTATTCTCTTAAACACTACACTACCTTTTATTATTTTTCCATATGTAGAGTAACTCAAACTGACTGCTAATAAAGTGTTTCCAAGTAAAGGTTCTATCAGGATTGCTTTAATAAGCAAAGCTTGTTGTAATTAGCAGCCCCAATTAATGGGCTTGCTCAAGTCCTTCAAGCAAGTTAAACGTGACTTCCTGCAAATCTTATATACACTATTAACTTGTTTAGCATATTCTTTCTTCATAAATGAGATGAACGTAAACTTCAGTCCAAGTCAAATTATTACAATATTCAAATTAACAGAGCCAGAGTTAGTAAGGGTTCACACTAGATCATTAATTTTTACAAAATATTTACCTCCTGCATTGAGTTCTCTTCTGCTATTTCAGCATTTATTGCCTGTATATTTAATGTATAAACATGTGTTTGTACTATTACAGTTTTCACATAAAGGGCTTCTGACTGCCTTCAAAATAAGTAGAAAAAGCCCAACTATGGTCATGTTTAATTGTGAAACATTTCTAACATAGTCTGTAAAGAACTGGCCTTTAATAATTTGTTAAGAAACCTAGTCTGAAGGTGGGGGGTGGCTAGGGCAGGGGAGATTAATGGGGGGAAATGGGGACAACTGTAATTGGAAAACAATAAAAAAGGAGAAAAAGCCTCATCTGAGGCCAGTAAATATACAATAGAGGAAAATTCTCAAGTTGGTATATGTACTGAACACTTCATTCAATGTTCTTTTAAGCAGTCCTTTTTCTTGTGCAAACTTTGATGTTCCAAATTCTTGGTGCCTAAATTAGTACCATTCCACCCCACTCCCCAAAGCAAATTTAGATTGCTTTTGTCTAGCTTCTCTCGCCCATATACATCATATAGCTCAAGTTCCAGTTAGTCACTGGCTCCTTATTTTGACTAATTCACATCACCATGTCAGCACCCTCATGCCTCCACTCACACAATAGAGAAAATAACAAAAATGCCATCAACTTTCAACTTGGAACTGCTTGAAAGTATAATCATTACACACAAAGCACCTTGAAATCCTTTGAGGAAAGCCAGGGTGTATGTATGCAAACTATAACTTCTTATGCCTTGAAAATACTTTTTCTATTACTATCTTCACATGTCTAGTATAGCAGGTAAAATCAAAGAACTTAAAAGTTTAAGGAATCTCGTTCAGTGTTTAAGTAGATCTTATGAGCAATGAAGTGACAGACCCCACATAGTCCTCTAACACCGTAGTGCCCATATTTTAACTGGGCCAAGAAACAGAGGCCCTGTGTGGTATGGCTAACTACTTATGGGAGTAATTTTGCCATACAACTATAGCAAATTTATTTCAGTTCCAGATATCACTTTCCCCATTAACTCAGGAGACCAAAGGAGCAAAACCACTTTCCTTTCATCCCTGTCAAACTCGGCAAGTTTCTCAGGAAGCAAATACTATTTAAATCATTTTCATAATTCTAAAATGCCTGTAAGACAAGTCCAGGGTCTAATTATGCCACTTAAATTTGTTGAAGATGTTTGGGTTTTTCTTTTTTTTAAATTCAGTAACGAAAGAGCCCAAGGGTTTAAAGCTCTAATAATCTAATAAACTTTGCTAAGTGAACATTGTAACAGATACGCCTGGATGGGATTTTGTAAATACCAGACAATTTCCCCTGATCTTTATCAGGGAAAAGAAGTCTAAATCTTTGGCAGGAAGAAATTAAATGTAGTGCAAAATAATAACATCTGGCCAGATTGTGTTTGTCAGAGTAGCAGCCCCTTTAGATGTCAGGCTGAAAAGTACTAAAATGAACTCTGAAGGGTGTGTGAGAGATTCTTTATGAGGCAATAGGAAAGTCTGCCATGCTGCCGTAGAATACTCAGGGTACAGTTAACTCACCCTAGTATGTCCCTACAGAGAACTGTTTCACATCAATGGAATTTGAAGCCTTCTGCCAAATAAAATCTGGGGGCCATTCTTCGGGTATTTTCTTTATTTCTCCATAACCATACAGATTCCTAACAGCACTTTGTATTTTTTAAAACCCTCTATGATCACTTTTATGAGTTGTTAAAGCTTACGTTTATCTTGTAATTGCAAGGGAGACAGTGTGGCTCAATGAAAAGAGTAACAACTTTGAAGTTATGGAAACTTAATGCTACCACTTACTGGTTATGTGCTCTTAGGTTTAAAGGCACCTAACTCCAATTGCCCTATCTGTGAAATGGGGATAACAATAGCTAGCAGTATCACCACCATTAAGATTAGTCAAACCTAGCATGTTTACTTTCAGTAAACTTAGTTAACCTTGCTTCTCCATCATGAGTGACCCAGAGGAGTTCAAATGTCTAACCTCATCAACTTTTCAGAGGCAAAGGCTTAAACAAGCACACACTATCTTCCCTCCCCATCAAAACAAAAACAAAACCCCTCAAGGTTATATTTGAAATAATATGTGCATCATTTAAACCTCTTCTTCCAATATAAGCCTTCTCAACCATCTGGCAGAGCTTGCCAGAAAGAACATACTTTGTTTTTCCACTAATGACTACTTTGATGCATGAGATACTTTAACTGTTTTTCCTGCCTCTCTGACTTTTTTAAATCTGGCATTTAGACAGGAAGAGTTATGGTCACCTCACAATAAAAAAAAAAGTTTTCCCAATAAACAACTCTTTCCACAATGTGTGCCAGAAAACAATGCTAAACCACCGATTTATTCAATGGGTCAGTGTATCTGTTTCAAATGTTAATTGCTAGAAAGAGTACTGTTTCTCATATCCCCAAGGAATAGAAGTGTAGACAGAAGGCCTTTGGGTTTTCCCCCACTTACTACTCTGTTGGACAGGAACCGGCACTTTGGCCTCACTGAATGGGTTTCTTTAGCTACCCCTTCTTGACTAGGGCATGTGGAAGTAAACACACATACTACATCAAAGAATAGTTCCGGAACCCATTTTCCCAGTTGGGAAGGTGGGAAGGGTGCCCAGAATCCATGCTCCAGGCAATAAGATTGGTGGCAGGCAACATTTCACCACCCCAAGCACCTTTCCAGCTATAAGAGTTCAGACTCCAATACGCTTCTAGATCAAGATTACTGCCTAGTAAATGGCCAGAAAGGTCTGAAATCCAGCAACGCTGATATAAGTTAGAGTGACAATGAACTCATTCTGACTTATGGTCAGTGTCAGACTACAACTAAATAACAACAATAATCCTTTAAACATTTCAAAGCATTTCATATACATTACCTCTTTTGATCCTCAAAAGCTCTGGCAGGTTGGCCGGTCAGGTGTTATCTTGCACATAAGGAAACAAATTTGCACACTTTAAATTACTTACCATTTTTCACACAGCTAGTGTCAGGATAGAAGACAGAACCCAAGTTTGGTTCGTGCTAAGGTTAATGTCACTTAGTAAAGAACCAAAGAGAATGTTGGAAGCTAAAGGAAAATATTGGTACATTTGATTTAACCTGTTTTTAAACCCCCATAAAAAATGAAAACTTGAACTAACAAATCAGTAAAACCAATTCATAACATAAAATGGGTTAGCATCTTGAATATACAGAGAGCTCTTACAAATCAATAACAAAAGAGCCTCCTCTCAATAGGAAACAATGAATACCTAAAATTGAAAATAATTAAGAAATATTAATGAGAAAAATTACAAAATTAAAAGTACAAATAATGAACAAATATCCCTAGTAACCAAGGAGTAGTATTTTTTCACCCAAATTTGGATTATTGTAAAATGGCAAATGGCAAATGGTCAAGAAAACAAACGTTCATACATTGCTAGTGAAAGTAAAAATTGATACAACTTTATAGAAGTCAAATAGGTAATAAGTGTGGGAAAACTTAAAAACTGCATAGCATTTGACCCAGTAATTTCAGTTCTAAGAATTTATCCTGAGAAAATAATTAAGGATTTGCATAAATATTTAGATACATGGTTTATTGTTTCACTGTGGTTTACTGAAAGTAACCTAAATGTCTACCAGTAGAGAGGGTTGAATTAATAACATATGAGATAACCACATGACTAAGTACTAGGTGGCCTCTAAATACTATATTCTATTGTATTATAGAAATATATTATTGAAATGAAAGATGGTTATAATATATTACATAAAAAGAAAGTAAACCAAATTTTGAAAAAAACACACACACATCTCTCTCTATATATATAGTATATATAATATGTAATGTATAATGTATATATAATATATAGTATATATACTATATATTACTGAACAAAAGTATGTGAGGTTATATATCAAAATGTTAATAGTAGTTCACCTCCAGGGGATAGAAAATGGGTCATTTATTTTCCACTTCAAAAAAGAAGTGGAAAATGACCCCTGTTTTTTTCATTTTCTCTAATAAATGCATAGTACTTATTTGTGTAGTAAAAATTTATTTTTAAGAAGAATATGCCAAAACAAAGTAAACTTTATTACTTTCAAGTGTTCATGGTAATCAGCAATGACACATAAGAGTGTATTTGGAAAAGCTGACAGATGTCACCATTCTCAGGATTCTTAGTCACAAGGTTTAAATTCACAGCACTGAACCTTATTCACAGTGCTCTCTGAAGAGCCTAGATCAGGCTGGAAGAAAAGACAACCAGCAAGGGTGGGAGTGGTGAGGCGAGAAACAGAAGCCCAGGCTTAGGGAAACATAAGACACTCCATCTCAGTGGGCAAGCGTCAACCCACTAGCTGGACTTGAAGGATCTTACATCTGAGTAGATTTTAAAACCTAGAAACAAGTGATGCAGGCAACAGCTTACATCTTTTCTTTTCCAGCTGGTCACAGCTGTGGTTGTCATTACGAAAGTGAAAGAATTAGAAATCTGTCTCTATTGATACTACTTATTTTAGAGTGTGTGTGTGTGTGTGTGTGTGTGTGTGTGTTCATTCAAACATTGATTGATTTTCTACTATCTCTCCTGGGTGTAGAGGATGAGGTGTAATACACATAAGTCTTACCCTCATAGAGATGATTCTCTAGTAAAGGAGACCCATGTTAATCAGATGACCATACACATACGAATATTACTACAAATACTCATAGGATAACTGCTAGAAAGAAAACACACAATATTGCAGGAGAGGAAGTATAGTAGGACCTGATATAATTCAATTATTACATTTTAATCAATCAGGTACAGTACAAATGCTAAAAAACTTTAACCAAATGAGGGAAGCATCATAAATATCCTAGTTTCCTGTCATCAGTTTTGTTCTCCTTCCTCTCCTAATGCGAAACAGTGAAATCAGAGTCTGCCATTGTTAGTTAGATCTAGAGGCTACATTAACTCGTTCCTTCCACTAGGGGACCATTGAGAAACTGTATACCATTAGTCTTAAATGTACACATACACACAGAGAGAAAGGAAGAAAACACACAAAAATGTTACAAGCCATTGTCTCTGAATCATAGAATTATGAGTTGGTATATTAAAGCATTTTGTTACATTAATTATAATTACATGAAAGCATAAAACCATTTTAAGTGTATGTGCGCCAGATAGGTGACATTCAATACTGCAAAGATGTTATAATTTCATATGCTTCACATGCTTATAAATGTACAGGGAATGAAGAAAAACAATGGCTACCATGCACTTGATTCCTACAGTCCAGCACAGGGCTGAGGTCTTCACAGCCTTCATCTGATTTATCCCTCTTTAATGAATGGCTCAGAAAAGTGACTTGCCCTCGGTTATAAAAAGAGAAGTTGAGAGCTGGAACTTAGACTCCAGTCTGCCTGAAGCCAGTGCACATGCCCTTCATGCTATGCTTTTCTGCTTCTGTCCTGGGTATTCTGCCCTTTCAAAGAAAAGACAGTGAGAGGCTATACGGCTAGCCAGGGATTCCAGAAAGACTCATATCTAGTAAGCAATCAATAATGTTTAGATTTTAATCTAATTTATGAAAAGATGTGCACTAATTTATCTAACTCCCTCACCTGCCCTTCTCTTGGATCCAGAGTCATGTCTGTCTAGAGAATACACACAGGCAATCTCCTCCAAGCACCTCTGCCCTCTGGTTGGAATTAATCTTTTCCAATCCCACATTCCCATACAGAGGCGGATTTCCTGTGCAGCTAATGAATCTTAAGCCACAGGGACCCGCACTCGCAATCCTCCTCCTAGAAGAGCCACAGGCATTCTGTATTTTTAATTTTGTCATATTTTTCTTAAACAGACCCTCCAAACTGTACAAGCTTTGAGCCCCCATGAAACCTGGATCTACACCTACTCCCCATAGAAAACTGTTAAAATTGTTTTTACAGCATTTCTCTTAGGATGCTTTGTACTCAAGTTATTCGTGTATAAAAGTGTTGGTATAAAAGCCTTGGTTTCTGAAATTTGAGCTACCAGAAGGTAGCTATGAGGTAGCTTTTATCTTTGAATCCCCCACTATGCCTGCCTTCAGACTTGCTAGGTAATTGCTCAGAAAGTGTTGGTTTTTTTTTTTTTTTTCATGAAATACAATGGAATTCCCTTATAAGAAAGAAAGTTAGAATTGGGAAGATTGCCCATGACCATAAAAGGACATACACAGAGGCTCTATAACACATGGCTTTTAAGGGCACAGGCTCTGGAGCTGTACTTCCTGGGTTCAATTCCTGTGTCCAATTCCTGTGTCTACCAGTGTCTACCATTTATTGGCTTTAGACCAGCCTCAACTTCCTCATCAGTAAGATGAGCCTAATGATAGTACCAAACTCATAGGGTTGTTGTGAGGTTTAAATGAGACAATACAAGTAAAACACTTTAGAATGGGAAATTTTTTATCCATCTTTCACTGACTTAGTATATGTTCAGAAAAGAGGTCTCTCACTGTCACCCCAAGCCCTCAGCTTTCTCTTCGCCACACCAGCCCCACATCCCCTACCTATCCCCACCTAGACTCATTCAAACACAGCCCTCTTAATCATGACACTCCACTGTTAGGCTGGGAAGCAGAGGAGGAGACAAAAGGCATGAAACCCAGTTCTACCTTTGCTGGTAGTCTAGATGTGAGCTCATAGAGCCTGGAACTAAAGTCAGAGACAGAGCTAGAAGTCATCAGCATGTGATAAAGGAGACCCTGAGATAGAATGTGGAAAAAAGATGGAGGCCTGATCAGGTAGCTCAGTTGGTTAGAGTGTTGTCCCAATACACCACGGGTGCAGGTTCAATCCCCAGGTAGGTCACATACATAAAGCAACAAATGAGTGCATGAATAAGTGGAACAACAAATCGTCTGTCTGTCTGTCTGTCTGTCTCTCTATCTCTATCTATCTATCCCCCTCCTCTATCTCTCTAAAATCAATAAATAATTTTTAAAATAACACATTAGAAAGTATGAAGGCAGATACAAAACATGGTGACTGAAATATGGGATGAGGGAAAAGGAGGAGTACTAGGGTGTGCCTCAGCCCCTGGAGTCATATCACAGTCAGTAGAAGGAAAGGTGTTTTTAATTTCTATGTTACCACTTCGAGCTTAGAGGAAAATTGTTTTTGCCTCCGCACCACTGACAGAAGGATTCAAATCTCTCAAACATATGCTTCATTACTCCAATATCAGGTACTGCAGCTCACTGAGACAGAAAGAAGAGGAGGAGGAGGAACATATGTTTTCAGAAAATAAACAAATCCCAGTGGGGAGAGGAGTGGGGAGAAATCATTCTAGGTAAAGGTAGCATTTTTCCTGGAAGCTTCTAGAGGGCAGGGACAATGCTCTTTAATTTGCTTTCTTGGGCTCACTAGTGAGAAGGTGGGCAGTGATGATGGCAGTTAGGGGGGTGAGTTCTAAGCTCCACTGAATCTAGGGGCAAGGGCTTGGGTAAGAGTTAATCTGCATAATCTCCACACCTCAGGTTAGCCCCAGAACAGTCTCCGCTGCACAGAATCATTTTTCTAAAACCTTTTTATTAAACAGTTTTCAGTCTAATGACTGACTTTTCTAAATCGATAGGGAGAACAGGAACAGTTTACAATTCCCCCAGCCTCTAGCTCTGCTAAAACCACCAAATTTTTAAAGATTTTTTAAAGATTTTATTTATTTATTTTTAGACAGAGGGGAAGGGAGGGAGAAAAAGAGGGAGAGAAACACCAATGTATGGCTGCCTCTTGCATGCACCACCCCCAGGGACCTGGTCCACAACCCAGGCATGTGCCCTGATTGGGAATCAAACTGGTGACCCTTTGGGTCACAGGCTTCGCTCAATCCACTGAGCCACACCACCCAGGGCAGAATTTTTAAACTGAATTGAATCCACAGTTGAGACAGACACTGAGATCTGTTGTTCCACTTATTTATGTATTCATTGGTTGCTTCCCATATATGCCCTGCCTGGGGATCAAGCTCACAACCTTGTCGTATGGGGATTATGCCCTATCCTACTGGGCTATCCAGCCAGGAAAAAACTGAAATGAGTTTAAGTACCTAGTTTTCCATTGTTTTTCCAATAGCACTAATAATTAAAGAATCATATTTTTTTAAAACTTTGTCACCAAAAATACACTAATTAAAGCCAGCATTCTCTGGGCTCCGATGAGAAACTCACCCTTTTATAATGGGATTACTAGAGCTTTGCTATACAGATGAGTGGTTTGATTAATAATTTACATTTTTGAGGACATATAACTTTACTCATTCTTGGCCATGGTTTGCATTCCTAAAATTCTTCTATTCGGTTTAATGTTATTATATTCAGCCCGGGTAAATGAATTAAATTCTGATTACACATCAATGCAATTATTCTCTCCTGTTTGTTATTTTCAAAGAAGAAAGGGTTGTGACAGAAAGGCCGGCAGTTCGAGTCAGGGACTCAGTGGGGCTCAGCTTCCACAGAGCTGGAGCATGGGCAGGAGAACTGTCAGACTAGTCAAGGGGAAAACATTGTGAAATGGAGAAAAATTGCTCAGTACTCGCTTAAAAACCCCACTACATTAGAAAAAACTAAATTAACAAATGATTGAATCTCAAAAACATGTTTATCAACATTCAGACAATTATTTAGTCACATATTAACTGTGAAAGAAAAAAGCTTTGCCTGAATAATGTCCCTAAACAGTTATTTCAAGCAGAAATGACTGGAGAAATTGCTCTGAGCTGATGGAAAAGGGTGTTCAAACCAAGGTCAATATTATTTAGGGGGAGTGGGAGAGACAGGAATCTGACAGAAAAAAAGTGTAAAAACTGCCAAGAGCAGATGGAAACAAGCAAAAAAAAAAAAAAAAAAACAGGAAGGGGAGAAACAGAAGAAACACAGACACTGTCCCCCTCCCCATTCCAAAGATGTCATTTTCATCTCCTCCACAGAAAGCAGGTAGGAGAAAACCTTCCAACACTCAGTGAAGATCAACTGAAGCTCTCTAAACTTTGACTCCTCTTTTCCTTCTCTCTACCATAAACCAGAAAATGCAATTAAAATATGGGCTAATCCCAACAAATCCTTCCTGATGTAACCCCTTGTTTGTGTGTAAAATATACCACATAGGGGCCAGAAGAGCAGCTTTAGGAAGCTGAAAAAGGATTGCTCATTGCTATTGACATTTCAAACAGTGCGGCTTCACATCTAAAAATGCACAATATAAACCGCTTTTTCACAGGGTCCTTTGCCTAAGTGCTCTCCCAGCTGTGCCCTGTGTGAATATCATCTGTATGTGGCAAGAGTTGTTGAATCACATCATGAACCCCAGCTTTGTCTGGGGTGATGCCTGTGATAGTAATGCCTCTTCTATCTGGCACCACTGAGGTGAAGCGGTCCACATAAATGAGCTGCCTAGACAATAATCCATGTACATTGTGCTTTACAGTTTCCCAGACACTTTCACATACATTATCTACTCTGTGAGGTAAGCAGGACTGTAATTATTATCCCCACTTTGCAGATAAGAAAACTGAGGCCATTTGAATCTAAATAACCCCCCGAAGTCATAAAGCTCATAAATACAGAATGAAAATTAGAACTCAGATTTTCTGCCTCCAACTCCAGTGTTTCTTCCATTGCTTGTAAGCAACAAAGAGTATGTTTTAGCCATTTTAAATGGAAATACTAAGAAAAAAATGAAAATATTCACAAATATCACTATGAACATCAGTTGTTGTACCTACTATAATACAGGGGCTACTGAGGCATGCAGGGATATACCCCTCTACTAAAAGCCCCAAATTGCCACATTCACTGACTTCTTGAGTCCACTTTCATGTCCTCCACCCTTACTGCCACTCATAACTTCTTGCTGTTCATATGTACCTCCCTCTGGCAGTCTTCTATAGCCCTTCTATTTAACTGCTTATTTACTACTGACTAGAAAACTACAAAAAATCAAGCTTGTAAAGACTGTGCGTAAATTTGGAATAGTAGGAGGCTCTGAATAAGGTCCCAAGGAGCTCTCAGATGACTCAACTACAAAAGCAGGAGCTCCATGGTGTGTAGGTACACAGAGATGTTTTCTGTTTAACCACTATTTCTCCTCTCTCATGAAGACAGTTCAAGGTGTGGCATGGCAACTTCCATGAAAGCAAAGTGGTATGGCATTCTGAAGGGTCTGTTCTTGCTCAAAGTCAGTGGCGCTTTGGGGGGGACTGTAACTATCCAACACACAGAAAAAAACCTGGACATACCTCCCTATTATTTCCTGATAGTACAAGGTTAAAAGTTATCATGAAATTCTACAAAGAAAACAGAACTCAAGGCTTGAAGGTGTGTAAGTGGCAAAGATGCTATGCAAAATTCAGAATTCAGTCCCATTTTTCTTCTCAAGGACCACTGATTCTACAACTTCTTAATTTTCTTTTACTTCAAACACACTAAGAGCAAGGAAAATATTGTCACATGATGTTTGAAAAAAGCTGTGGCATCAATGAGTTTCCTCATCTGTAAAATGGAGATAATTATTATGAACCTCACAGGGTTGCTGGCAAAATTAAATGAGATAATTATGTAAAAGTAAGCATTGTACAGTAGGCATGCGATAAATTGTCATTATTATTATTATTACCATCATAATTATTATTAGGTAGGGGAGGAAAAATAGAGAAAAGGAAACCTCCTTTTAGTAGACTTTTTCAAAAAGAATTAATTAAGCAGAAACAAAAAATGATCATGCTGATGCATTTTACTAAGCACATCTAAGTAAATTAAATTTAGGAAACGAGGCAATGCGAAGATTAAAAATAAAGTGCAACTTTTTTAATGCTTCAATCATTATCAAAACAACATTAGCAATATAGCACTCCAACCACTGTAGCAAAGGGCCCTGGGCTCATTTATGAGGGCAAAGGATTCCTGCAAACGAAGACATAAAATCCAAATCCAGGCAATAAGGATTGCTCATGGAACTGTGCACATATTTGCAGAAAGCACTCACTGCTTAAATATCCCCGAAGTGGAATCCTAAAGACATTGTGGATCTAGGCCAAGATCAGGATGAGCGTTCTTCAACTTCATGTGGCAGAGAAAATAGCTCACATCAAATTTCATATGAAGGAAGTATTGGAGCAATTTGCTCAATAATTTGACCTATCAGAATCTTGGGGAGAAAAAGTATTTTAGGGGAAAAAACAACTACCCCCCCAATTAATCATCTTGTAGCAGTCTCTGATTTTAGTCTTATCTCTCTAGACGTTTGTCATAGAAGGCATCTGGGGGCAATGTCTCTACAAACATGGCATAATTATGTTGAGGCCTAGGACCAGGGTCTACCTTTTTCCTATGGAGTTTCTTGTTTTCTAAAAGTGAAGCAGGAAAAGAGAATAAAACAAAATAAAAAACAAGTATGTAGTATAGTGACAAGATAGAAGGTACCAGCAATGAGTTCAGACATCACTTAGTTGCCTCCATGTTCCTTTGCTAGGGTTACCCTTCTGCCTATCCCCATAATTTGAGAGATTATATATATATAATTTGTGTGTACTAAAGAGAGAGAGAGAGAGAGAGATACACCTAGTAGGTGATGCCCCCCACTCTCCACCATATGTTCACATGAGACTAGTGTTCAACCTCCATGCTACAGCAGCCATATCTGGACGTTAATCCAATCAAAGTCTTGTCAGAATTTCCTTTCTTGCCTAGTCTTATGCTGTTGCAGGCCTAGAAAATACAATATTCAAAATGCAGAATTGGACAGAGATGCTGACACCCAAGGCCTTCAGCTGGACGATAATGTCAGCTACTGTGCATGCTAGAGTACCAGCGTGATCATTCTACCACACCCTGCCAGGCAGGCAATAGTAGTGAAGATAACAACCTGTGGGCCTGGTCATTCTGGGAATGAAACAAATCACAAATGCTCCATTCTGAAAAAGCATCTTGACACCCCAAAGAATAAGATTCAGCTCTCTTCTTCAACCCAAGTGTCATGTCACATCACTTCTTACCACCCCACTCTCAGCCAACAGATCAGCTTCACAGCCAATCTAAGTACATGAATGGTACATGTATTTTTTAAATCAGTTTAAATTATTTATTCTATTGCCAAATTGTTAGTCTCAACAAACTCTCCACAAGAGTCTGACTGCATAAATAGGTTAACAAATATTTCAAGCTTATATACTATACTTCATATACCCCCTGAAGCTTTGACCCAAGAAACTGTTGTGAATGTTTGCTTTATTAGTTACTTTGAATAATTTAAAGCTACTTCTAAGAATTTCATTATAATATACAAAATAAGCTATAATCAACTCACCTTACAATTCAAAGATTTTAATTTTAATAAAGGTGTCATAACTCTCAAGATATGGAATGTCAAATAGTCAGTAGTGTTATTTTTTGACATGACCCCAATTTTCTCTTTGTGGGGCAAGAAAAAGGCAGCTGATTCCATACTTAAGAAAAAAAGAAAGAGCCCTGCTGGCTGGTGTGGCTCTCAGTGGACTGAGCACCGGTCTGCCAAGCAAAAAGTTACCGGTTCGATTCCCAGTCAGGGCACATGCCTGAGTTGTGGGCCAGGTCCCCAGTAGGGGGTGTGTGAGAGGCAACCACACATTGATGTTTCTCTCCCTCTCTTTCTCTCTCCCTTCTCCTCTCTCTAAAAACAAATAAATAAAATCTTTTAGAAAAAGAAAAGATAAAATAAAGTCCCAATATCCATAATTAATTTTCCCTCACAGGAGGCAGCATACTGAGGATGTTAAATGTATAGACTCTAAAAGGTAGACCACCTGGGTTCAGATCCTGCTTTCACCCTTTATAGATGTTTAACCTTCAGCAAGTTACTTAATCATTCTGTCCCTTGGATTTTTATCCATAAAATTAGGATATTATTATTACTACTACTAATAATATATCATTAAGTTATTGTGAGGGTTAAATGAATTAATATATGTAAAGCACTTATGAGCTTACCTAGCACATAATGCTATCTACATGTTTGTTATTACCACTACTATCACCACTAACATCACCATCCCTGGCTGGGCCTTTGAATCAACAGTCGTACTTCCCCATCCTACCATGACAGACCTACAATTTATCAAATAGAAATGCAATTTCCTACAGATCTGGAAATGCCACAAAAGCCTCTTTAACAGTCATACACAGGTATAATGAGAACTGAGACTCACAGAGAGAGAAGTGAAAACCACTCACACAAATGAGAAAATTTGGGGTCATCAAGCCAGTTTCTCCTTAAACGGAAGTGGTCCCAGTGGTCAGAAGGAGTTTGTGCGTGTTCCAGAAGTATCTAACTCACTCCTGGGGAAAACTATAATTTAAGTAATTTTTGCTGTTGTTTTTGTAGCAAGTCTTACAGGCTAGTTGAGAGAAAAATATCATTTACTCTTGCTGCAGAGATTTACAACTTTTATGCACAAGTAAACAGTATATCTTTGGACAATGATTTTTTGACAATACCCACCTTTCCAAAGTTGGAACGAAGTTTCTTTTTAAAAAATGTGTTTTTCCTTAAACAGAATTTCTTACTGGGAGGTTTTTATATCAAGCAGTAATGCTATAATGGTAATTTATAAATTATACTTAGCTTTCCAAACCCCAGTGCCTACATAATGTTACTACTGAGCATCTCATCGGAAATGATCCCCAGAACTCACCTTGGAAAACTGCAGCATTCTGAATAATTAAGAACTTGAGCTCCATACTTGCAGACTGAAGCAGTTGTTCCATGTTCAAGCGTGCCGTTAGTTGGTATTTTTCTTCCATCTTTCTTGAGCAGCATGTTGGACCCTTGGGAAGACATACTTGCAAATCTGACCCTGAAACAAACAAGTTTTTCATGTTTCAGTAAGCAGAATATCATATACATGCACACTCACACAGAGAGAAAAGAGGCAAAGAGGGCAAAACAATACATTTCTTTTAAAATGTAGTAAAATCTTGATTATTCAAAGTTAGTGTTTATCTTAACTAAATTCCCAGCTTTCTTCCAATTATCCTTATGATTGATTCTTTTTGAATAACCATTAGAATTAATTGCCTAGGTTTGACTCATAAATTCTGCATAAATTAATTTATAACACCAAGTATATGTCATTGAACACCAATATTTAATTTGTCTTTTAAAAGATTAATCTACATGCTTACAATTTATTTTTCTGATTATAATTTATGAATGAGAACACAACCAAGGAGCAATTTTCAAAATTCTACTTATTATTTCCTAATGAAATGTATGTCTGGTCAACCCAATGTTGCATTTCTTGGGATAAATGAATAAAACATCAATATTATATCAAAGCTCTGTTGCTGTTATTGTTTTAACTAAAGGTCTGAGGAAAGATTTACTGAAGAAATACCCAGAGGACACTATTAACATTCAGGCAATCACCAAACTCTCTTAAGATTCCAACATTCTATCTCTATCACAAATGCTTAAGTCTTGCTCCTGAGCTACTTCACAGCTACTTCCCTTATGATGCAGAATGTCTTTTATTTTTGCATTTCCATAAAGATTTCCAAATGAATGATCTCCTTGCTTATTCCAAAATTAGGGAATCAGAACCTCTTCTGAGTCTTCATCCAATGTGGCTTTTTACAACATCCTTCACAGTTCACCAATGTCTACTTCCTAAAACACTCTTCCTCCCTTGTTTTAGTGAACATAACCACCCCCACACACACCTACAGCTATGGCCAGTCTCATCTGTCTTTTCTTGCTTCCTGTTCTCCTGTTTATCACTTAAATGACATTGACCCTCTCCCTCATTCTACATCTCCCCTCTAGATGATGTTATCTAAACCCATGTGATTGTTGAACTCCCTTATCCAGCTCTCTCCTCTTTTCTAAACTCCAAAATCCCACATTTACAACTACTTTATGGGAATCACAAATATAGCATGCCCAAAACTGAACTCAATATATCTCATATACACACATACAAAGTTCCGTCTTCTGTGTTCTCTCAGTTAATGATCATCATCCATCAAGTTTCCCAGTGACAGAAACCTTTGTCATTCTCAACTCTTCACTGGTGACTTAACACACTTCTGAATCAATGGAAGTCATCAGCATATTAATGAAAACTGAAGCCATGGGAGTAAATATCATTCATCAAATATTTATTGAGTACCTATGATATGCCAAGGACTGTGGCTATAGCAGAATACAAAGCCCCTGCCCTCAAGGAGTTTATATTCTGGGAGACAACAAACTATAGTAATAAGTACTACAGAAAAAAAAATAAAGCTGAGTAAGGAAGGGAAAATAAACTGTGGTATGTATACATAATTTTACTCAGGCATAAAAAGGAATAAACTATTGATACATGCTACCACATGGATTAATTTCAAAAGCATTACACTAAGTGAAAGAAGCCAAATTAGCAAATATTACATATCCTATGGTTCCATTTATACAAAAGGAAATGAAAATTAATCTAGAGTGACAGACAGCAGGTCAGCAATTGTTTGGAGGTGGAGGGTAAGGAGGAGTGGGAGTGAGGAAATTTGGGGTAGTGATGGATATGCTCATTATTTTGATTGCGGTGATTGTTTCATAGCTGTACATGTATGCCAAAATTATCAAATTGTACCCTTAAAGTGTGTGCAGTTTATTGTACATCAACTGTACCTCAATGAAGCTGTTAATTTTTAATGTTTAAAAAAGAAAGCAAAGAGTATAGGGAATGTGGTGGTTGTGGGGGTGATTCCATTTATATAGTGGAGTCAGGGAAGGCTTCTTTCATAAGGCAATGTTTGAGGAGATATGAGGGAAGTGGAGTCCCATGATTTTATATCCTCCAACAACACCAGCAAATATTAGGGCTCAATGAATATGAAGTCTAATCTCCTTCCTCCTCTGAAACTTGTGATTTACTCAAACTGTCCCTTCAAAAAGCATTTGTTGAGTTCCTTCTATTCTGGCCATGAAAATATGCACCTCAGACCCCCTACTGTGGGGAATGTAATTGACTAATGGTTCCAGCTGCTGCACTTTGAATTCACCATTATGCTGTGCCCAGGCCACAATCAGTAGGGGCTGCTCCCAGCCAATGACTGAGCATGGCAAACATGTTCAGTCCTATGAGACACAGAACTCGGCTGACAGGGTTTGGGCTTTAGGACTCCCAGTTGACTTTGACAAAATTTTCTTAAAACGGCACTGCAGTCTAAGATTCTTACTATTCAATCTTCCTTCTTTCCCTCTCTCCTCCACAGGGGTCAAACCTATACCACAGTCTGGTTGCTCTACCCAGCATCCTTCAGCTCCCTGCTCATTTGCCTTCCCAAGTGTTTTCCCCAACAAATCTCTTGCACATCTAGTGCCACATTAGCATCTGCTACTCAGAGAACCCATCTAACATTTTCTATGTCCCAAGCACTGTGCTATATGGTGGAGATACAACTTTGAACAAGAGAGACAATAACCCTTCTATATCATTTTATTAACCAATGTCACCCCAATAAATTCAATTAAAAAAAATAGACAAAAAGACAATATGGTTCTTACCTCAAAAAGCTGTCTAGATGGTTAACAGGAAAAAATACCTAGTGCATAGCAAATGAGTGCAATAAAGCAACATAATTGGCTAGGATGACAAAACATGTATAGGGAAAATAGGGAGGACTCTCTCAAAAGTCCCATATGGCCCTTGTCAAAATAAGGTTCCATAATAAATATAAAAACTTACTGAAATAAGGCTAGAAATCATGGAGACAGCTTTTCAATAACTGAGGATTTAAATAAGGGGTGGAGAGGAGACTAGTTAGCCCTACGTTACCAGAAAATTTATTTTTATTACAACATCTCATTTCCCTAGGAATTCCAGTTAATCATGGCCTTCATGTACATGTCCAAGTTTCAGGTTTTGCCTCACATGACATCACTGTTGGAATCCAAGGTATTGACTCCAGGCGCTCCACTTCCTCCTCCTCGAGGGAGCTGCCGACAAATATAGTAAAGGAGAGCACAGATAATGCATATTCCAAAACCTAATCCAACACTGCAATTTATAGTGCTGAATGGAAAGGGGATATTTAACATGTCAAAATACAATTTGAGGTCTGGAGACAGAGCTCTGATTTATCTCCTACAAATATGAATTGCATACATGTCTTAAACTGATTTTAAATATGGTCTAAGCTCAAAGGCTTCATGATTATCATCAGAAAAAGAAAAAAAAAAACAGCTAGTTCTAGCTCTCTGTGTTCTTTCTACATGAGGTTACAAAATGTAATGCTATTTTAGGAATAGAAACTGATTCAGTTTACTGGACCAAGAAGGGAAAGAGTCCCCTTGGGAAAGAGGGGCTAATCTAGATTTAAACAAGTTTGGTTGTAATACACATGTAGATATTAAAAATCCTATATAGCAGGTATTTTGCATATACCAAGTTTCTGTCAAACCAGCTGGGTTTTATTTACTTTCTTGGTAAACTGATGTAGTACGTATTTGAAATATCTGTATTTGAGTATGTGCATAGAATTAAATGTTTTAGATAAAATCCTTTGTGTTTTTAAATTTCCACTGGTGATAACTTCCAGGTTTCACAAGCGGTAGGGTCTATTTGGCAAAGTAGCTGTTAGTACTGTTTCTACTCCCACCAGCTCTAGCTAGTGGGAGTTATAAAATAATAGGGCTCAGGTCTTTTCTCTGTGAAGTGCTACAAGTTGCTTAGATCTTAGAAAGAAACACACTGCTGCTCAGTGTGCCTAGAGACACCCAGAAATGACTCTTTGAATTACCATGACACCAGTTTGATTTGCTTTTGTTAGGATAATTCATAAAGTAACTTGGAGATTGCATAGTGTGCCCCTTACCTGAGGTAGTCAAGACTCATTCATCATTGAATAAACTCCTACTACCTCAAGAATTCATTTAGCCAAAAAACTTTAGAGGAATAAAACCTCAAATGAGAACTTTTGGGGAAACATGTCAGATGTTACACAGAAAGGTATGTGTTATATCCAAGTATAAGAAATGTGTGTGTGTGTGTGTGTATTTGTGTGTAGCAACATTTATCTTCCATCCCAGTTATTACTGCCTGGTTAATCAATAAACCAGTACAATTGATCTGGGGGCTAACAGTTAGCTATAGATTTGAGGAAATAAAATATCTATAAACTGATAAGAATTCAGGATTTCCAAACTGGGAAGGAGAGAAATATATGCCAAAGGGAAAACTATTTTTAAATAAAGTTCATATAATTCACAGACCAGCTTAAAATAAGCCCCAGTAGAAGACAGCATAAGGAACAAAGTAGGCCTGGAGAGCTAGACGTGCCTAAATGAAATGACAACAATGAAATATAACCATGCATGGTTATATTCATGTTGTTCCTTATGTTGAATATGTTCATGCATATTCAATGCATGAACATGTACATGAAGGAAATAAAAGAGAAAGAATACTCAAAACAGAAAGAAATAGAGAAAGAATTTAGATGGGACTTCCGGCCAAGATGGAGGCGTAGGTGGACACACTGCCTCCTCTCACAACCAAAATTAAGGACAACAAAGATTTAGAAACAAGAAAACAACCAGAACTGACAGAAAATTGAACTGTACGGAAGTCCAACAACCATTTATCCAGACCGGTAAGAGGGGCAGAGTCACGGCAGGAAAAAGTGGAGGTGCGGACCGGGCACGCAGGCAGCAGCGGCTGGCAGATCCCAGGTGCACAGGCGGAGGCTAGCAGACCCCGGGCACAGGGTGGCAACTGTGCAGACCCAGTGAGGCCCCGCAAGGTGGCTGGCTGACTGGGTGGTCCCACATTCGTGCACAGATAATCCAGGCAAAGGGGAAGCAGCGGAAGGGACTGGAACCCGAGAGAGAGCAGGCAAGCGCCATTGTTCCCTCTTGGACCCGCCCCCACATATAGCGTCACTACCCAGCGACTGGGCTGTCCCACCCTGGGGAACACCTAAGGCTCCACCCCTCACTACATAACTGCCGCGTCGAGACCAAAAAAAAAAAAAAAAAGGCTCAAACCAGAGAACAAATCAAAGCCCCAGAGCCAATTCATCTAAGCAACGAAGAGCTAGCCAACCTATCAGATGCACAATTCAAAGCCCTGGTGATCAGGATGCTCACAGAACTGGTTGATTTTGCTCACAAATTAGATGAAAAAATGAAGGCTACAATAGGTGAAATGAAGAAAAACACACAGGGAACCAACAGAGATGGGAGGAAAACTAGGACTCAAATCAATGGAGTGGACCAGAAGGAAGAAAGAAACAACCAAACAGAAAACAAGGAAGAAACAAGAATTCAAAAAAAAAAAAAATGAGGAGAGGCTTAGGAACCTCCAGGACATCTTGAAACATACCAACATCTGAATTATAGGGGTACCGGAAGGGGAAGAGGAAGAGCAACAAGTGGAAAACTTATTTGAACAAATAATAAAGGAGAACTTCCCCAATCTGGCAAAGGAAATAGACTTCCAGGAAGTCCAGGAAGCTCAGGGAGTCCCAAAGAAGTTGGACCCAAGGAGGAACACACCAAGGCACATCACAATTATGTTAGCCAAGATTAAAATGAAGGAGAGAATCCTAGAAGCAGCAAGGGATAAGGGGACAGTCACCTACAAAGGAGTTCCCATCAGACTGTCAGCTGATTTCACAAAAGAGACCTTCCAGGCAAGAAGGGGCTGGAAAGAGGTATTCCAAGTTATGAAAGTCAAGGACCTACATCCAAGATTGCTCTATCCAGCGAAACTGTCATCTAGAATGGAAGGGAAGATAAAGTGCTTCTCAGACAAGGTCAAGTTAAAGGAGTTCATCATCACCAAGCCCTTATTATATGAAATGTTAAAGGGACTTATCTAAGAAAAAGAAGATAAAATACGAACAGTAAAAAGACAGTAAACTCACAGATATTAATAACCACACCCAAAACAAAGCAAACAAAGCAAACCACTAAACCAGGAGCAGGAACACAGAAATGGAGATCACATGGAGGATTAGCAACAGGGGAGTGGGAGGAGGAGAGAAGGGGAAAAGGTACAGAGAATAAGTAGCATAGGCGGTGGGTAGAAAATAGACAGGGGGAGGGCAAGAATATTGTGGGAAAAGTAGAAGCTAAAGGACTTATGACACATGGATATGAACTAAAGAGAGGGAATATGGGTGGGAGGGTGTATGCAGGGTGGAATGATGAGGAAAATGGGACAACTGTAATAACGATTAATAAAATATATTTTAAAAAAGAATTTAGATGGGAATCCTCATCAACAAAAAAATGAATTACTCTGAGAACTGACCCCAAGTAGCATGAATAAAATGTAAAACCAAAGGCAAATAACTGAAGAGGTACACTGAGAACTGGTACTGGAACAGGAACACATTAAAAGCAGAAAGGCAATTCAAGGAATAAGATGCAACCTGCAAAAGACACAGTAAATAACAAAACATCTTTAAGTATGTTAGAAACAAAAGAAGATTAAAGGAAAATAATTCCTTTATTATTAGATGGAAAGGAAAAGTAATGGTAGACCACACTCACCAAAGAGGTGCTCACATTTTTTTATTTTTTGTAAAAATGGAATTCAGTTGGGAAATAGGACTAGAGACGAGCATTATAGCCTCGGATGGAGATAAAGAGAAGACTTAGCAATTGACTATTCAAATGAGTCAGAAAGGTTCAACTCTTTCGGGCTTAATAACTTACATTTGCAGATGCTAAAAAATAAATTAACTGAAGTCATTACAGGGCTGCTGGTTTCCATTTATTTTGGAGGATTAAAAAGTACCTTCATATTATAATCTCCTCACCTAGATTTTTAGTTCCTGAAGAGGAGAGAATGACTCCCATCTCCTGTGGGATGCCCTGTCAATCCCATTCAGCTTTTTGTATATAGTGTTGAATTAATGAGCACTGAAGACTGAGAACCTCAGTAAGGAATTTTGTGTCTGTCTGATCTAAAAAGGCAGAGTAGAGACATGTGACCCTGAGAATTTTACATCTGTATGCTTAACTTTGATCTTGGAAAAATATTTTAAAATACCACCAAAAAATCAATTTCCAAATATCTTGAAGATACACAAATAGATGTTTCACTTGAAGGAACTGTGAAGTCATTTACTTCTAATTATTTTGAGACAATGTCTTGCTTGCACATTGGGTCCAGTTCTGGTTCTTACAACTGGAAAGAGATATGAGAGTTCTGGAAGCTTTTCTCTGGGGGGATTATCCCCATGTGTATCCAAGCTGAGCACCTTTCCAGTTGCCTCCCCGTCCAGAGGCTAAACCACAGGTGGTCCACAGAAGGTTCCCTGCTAATGTGTACTCTTGTGTTAGGGGATCTCCTGGGCTTGGCTACTTGCCTTCTTGACAACCATCGCAGATTCTTTCCTTTGGGCTCAGTTCTTGCTCTATTTTGGCTCCATTCAGGGGCTTGACATTTCATACTGCTTCTGGTTTCCTTTAGCTACCTGCCCCAGGACTGGAACTTCAATTTTTCTTTACTGTGCTGTCATAGGCTCACAATCACTTGGAGACCCCATTCTGTGTCTGAGCCTTGTCCCCAATAAGAAGAGGAACAGTGAATGATGTGTATGGAGTTGTTTAAATATGTGTGTTCTATTGGGTTTTATTTCAGATCAGTGCATATTAATGGCCTCAGTACCATGGTAGGCATTAGTGGGCAGGAAAGAGCAAAAGCACTTATGGCCCCTCTTATCAAGTTGCTTGTAATTTACTCCTAGCCCCACCATTTGCTAGCTGTGCAAGCAAGGGTAGGTTATTTAACCTCTGTGTGGCTTTTTGTCCTTATCTATAAAATGAAGTTATCAATAACACTTACTTTACACAGTTATTGCAAGGATCGAGTGAGATTATGCAGGCAAAGCTCTTAAGTGTTCTTGGTATAAGGTAAATATTCAATACATGTTAAGGAAAATTAAAATAAATTCACACTAGGAGACCAGACTTTCACACAAAAATAGCTAAGGAACAGGAAGAGTTGGCCTATGGTTAGGTTACAAAACATGTAGTATATTTTCTGAGGTTACGGAAATACATAGTCCATATTTTAATTGGGGTTGTAAGTTACATGGGTATATACTTCTATCAAAGCTCACTAAATTCTTAAAATAGGGGCATCTTATTGTTTGCAAATTATATCTCAATAAAGTTCATTTTTAAAATATATGGAATGGCAACATTGCTAGATAGGGGAATGCTCACCAGAGGCTCTAGGGGCCAAAGAAGACTTCCAGGAAGAAATGGTGCTTGAGCTAGACAATAAAGGATGGGAAGGATTTGGAGAGGCCAATGAGTGAAATACATTTGGCACTAGCAGAGTATTGGGGCAAGATTAACCTGCCTGGAGAGAAGCAGCAATATAGGGTGTAGCTAGCTTATCAATTAAGATAGGCTAGAATTGGAAGGGCCTTGAATTCAGACAGAAGCCTGTGGGCTTGACCCCATAGGCAATAAAAGACCACTGTCAGTTCTGAAGCAGAGACATAATATAATTAAGAGTGCTGTTTAGGAAGATTAGTCTTACTGCATGAAATTGGGAAATGGACTAAAAAACCTCTCAAGGTCACTTCCAGCCCTCTGGTTCTCTAATTACCTTTATTATGTTCTATATGTTGGTTATTTGACTAGACTGCAATTTTAGCAAATGACTATAAATTGTCAAAAACACATTAAAGAACAGAAATATTAATGTACACCTTGATCCTTATACTTTTCTAAGAGCAGATGGAACATATTCAAACAGCAACAGAAGAGAATGAATTGTCAGGGCTCAGTAACAATGAAAATTGAAATCTTTTCCACATATATGATGATTTGACACATTTCATTGCCAAGGTCTGTTTTATGAACGGCAGAGGTTTTTTTTTTCCTTACAAAGGTACATTGTGCTGAAAATAATAACGTAATGTTGTCATTAAAGTCATATTAAGCTAATGAATGAATGATATCCAAAACTGGTCGCTTCATGACTTGTAGGGAAAATAACAGATGCCTATTAAAATTATCCAAAGGATTAAGTGCAGGTTTCTCTACTAATGAAAAAAAATATATATATATATATGGTATTTTTAAAGGTATCTTTTTAAATGGAGGACAAGTCAGTTTGCCATCCAAAAATATTAGCTAATTTCCTTAGCATATAATAATGACTTGCTACTATAATGGTGCCTTTTCCCCTAATTAATCATTATCTAAATCAAATCTTACACACTCATTAATTTCTTGCTAATCAAGATAGGAATACAGATGAAAGAAATGGCTGCATTTGAAATCGGTGGGGAAAGTGATGATTGCTTGTGGAAGAAATCATCGTACGGAACCCAGCTGAAGGCTACCCTTCTGTTCTTTAGCTTGAAAGAACGACCTTGCCGAGAACACACCCAGGTATCACAAGCTCTGACTTTAAATCAAAGATCATGCGTAGGGCCACCATAGCCTGCCTGTGTAAAAGGTAGGCCAAAATGTGGCTACCGCACTGGAGTACTGGGAATTTAAAGCAACCATGGAGATAAGCCACTCTCTAAACCTGAGAATTAAAGAACAAATCACCTTTATCTCTACTGCCAACTGCCAACTAACTGCGTATCATTCCATACCCAGTAAAGGTAGAATCCCTAGATCACTACCCTCTCCCACAAAGAGGTTCTTTCTGGACCGCATTCACAACCAGCAGTCAACATGTGCTCTGGGAATACAAATTTACTGATTACATCCAGCCTGCCAATGTGGTGAATGATTCATTCATCCAACATTTAATGAATGCCTACTTTTTGCCAGGTACAATGCCCAAACCAAGGAATACAATAATGAACAGGACACAGTCCATGCCCTGGAGTTCACAGGCTGGTCAGGAAATTGTGTCTAAAACTAACTACAAACTAGAAACCTCTACGTCATTCTGGACAGCTTACTTGCCCCATCCCCTATAACCAACTGTCACTAATCCCACTGGCTCTGCTTTTTAAATGTTCCCTCATTTCCCTCCTTTTCATTTTGCCTTATCACCTTACCTTTTTTCACTTGGATAAGTAGAATAGCCTACAGACTGGTTATCCTGCCTCTATACTCTCCTCCATGCAAGTCCCGGAGAGATATTTCTAAAGTACATATGTGATCACATCATTATCCTTCTTTAAAACCCCCCAAGAAAATGGAGCAATGGCATAGGGGTGTGTAAGTGGGTAGCATGTTCAAGCACTGATAAGGAATGTGGTATGGCTAAAAGGGAAAGTGACCTGGAGGACAGTGACAGGGGTTGGATGAAGGGGAGCTGTATGAGCCCTGCTATAAGATGATTCCTAATTATCACTAGTTGTTTTTGTTTTATATTTTCCAGCTTTATTGAGGTATAATGGATTCCTAGTTATCTTTGAATTGGATTATCACAGGAGACAGTGTTCATGGGAGCAGAAAAAGATGTCCTCCACAACGTTTCTGTCATTTGAACTCCCATAGCACTCTGCATCCTTTATAAAGACACTTCTCACACTAACTTGTACCATAGTTATATTTGCGGGACTTATCTCCACTAGATTTAACTCCCTTGACTGACTCATCTTTGTATCTCAAGAGGCCCGCTGAGGTTTGGGCTCGATGCCCTCCCCTCTCACTTGGAACCAGTGCCAGAATTTTAAGAGAGTTCAGTTTTAAAGGAACTAGGTCAGATTAATTGATACTACTAGAGCAACTTTTAGAAGAGCAGTTAGAGAAATAAGAGCATTTCCAGAGAAAATGGCTGGCTGGCTGGCTGGCTCTCTCTCTCTCTCTCTCTCTCTCTCTCTCTCTCTCTCTCTCTCTCTCACACACACACACACACACACACACACACACACACTCTATTTAGATGGTGGGTAACCCCTAATAAAAACAAAATTGGGTTGGAGAATATTGCCAGCTAGTCTAAAGTTGGGATAAAAAATCTTTTCGTTTAGAATTCTGCCAGAGGGACTAAACTAAGGCAAATTTTCTGTCTCCCCTAGTCACTCTTTCACTAATTATTATTCTACTCAGATAGATATCTAATATCCTGTCTTTCAGGAGATGTATAATTTTTTTAAAAGATTTTATTTATTTATCTTTAGAGGGAAAGGGAAGGAGAGAGAGAGAGAAACAACAATGTGTGGTTGCCTCTTGTGTGTCCCCTACTGGGGACCTGGCCTGCAACCCAGGCATGTGCCCTGACTGGGAATCGAACTGCAACCCTTTGGTTTGCAGGCCAACGCTCAATCCACTGAGCTACACCAGCCAGGGCAAGATGTATAATTTTTATTTTCAGAGACCATCTTCAAATATGCAGACCCAAAGCATAGCTGAGAATTTCAGCACATGTGGCCCACTCTAAGTGCTAAATCCTTTCCTCTGTGTATGAAATCACATTGATGGGGAAAGGGCCCTTCCCTACCAAAACTAAAGTGTTATTATCTGCTGTGCTACCAAATCGGCTGTGTGACCTCACCAAATACCTCTCAAATCTGAACCTGACTAGGTGACTGCTATCATAATTTCAGGTCTGAGAGTCTAAATTCCCCAATTGTAGGTCAATTGATAGTCACTGATCTCATTCTCAACTGGGCATTGGGAGGATACAAAGGACTTGCCTCTGCCCTTCCAGAAAGGTTATGTTAATAGTATTTGGTTATACATGAACATGGATATGGGGCCAAGGCAAAGACCAACAACTAATTCAGTCTTTTCAGCACTTCACCTGGAGCAATAACCATATTCTCTGTCTCCAGAGGTGGACTAATGGCAGATAACTTCCTAATGGGATGACTTGTGGTGGCAAAGGGAAGGACTCTGATATCAGACAGGGTGTGCACCCCAAGTTGGCCACTTAACAGCCATGTGATCTTAGGCAAGTTACTTAATCTCTAAGCCTCGGCTTCCTTACCTATAAAATGGGGACAGTAACACCCACCTCTTGAAGTAGTTGTGAAGATTAAATTAAACTCATTAAATGTTTCCCAAACATACGCCTCCATTTCCTGCTTCCCTGTTTTGCTTATGCTATTTTTGTCCCTGGAGCACTCTTCCCCTAGCTTCAGCTAGTAAAACCTTCTCATTTATAAGATTCTCGCTCAAGTGTCTTTTTCATAATGTCTATCTACCCTCCCCCAGCCCTCCCACCAAATAAACCCTGTGAGCTGTAAACTAAGAATTTTCAGCACACTCTGTACCTCTCATACTGCATTTTGCCATCTAGATGTTATAACTATTGGTATGCATTTTTTATCCCTACTATTAAATTGTAACTTTCTGTAGCCAGGAACTATATCTTGACCATTTTTGTATTCTCTGACATGGCATAATTCCCGGTATATAGTACATATTTAATAAATGCTTCTTGAATGAATAAGTACTCAACGATGAGACTCTGCTTCCTACACTCAGTAAATTCCCTGTGTCTTGAAACATTCAAGCATAATTTGGGTAGCAATATTGGGAATACTATAGAAGAGACCCCTGCACTAGACAGGAAGCTGGAATTGGTGATCTCCAAAGTTTTTTTCTCTCAGCATTTCCATGAAGGCCATTCTCTAAATCACTAATCACTTTATGTAACAAGGTTGGTACTGCCATGAATGTTACAACTGGTCTTTTTTGTCATGAGGAAGTGTGACAGCATTTCTTCAGAGAATGTCTCATATGTAACAACTGTGTATCTACCACTCTTCATGAAATTTGTACTTAAAACTCAATATACCTGAACCTGAAAAGGCAGACTTTTGCTTTGTAAATGTTTCTGGCTTCCAAAAATTCCCTGTAGGTGACGTTTTAGCAAACCACAATGACTAAGTGGAAAACTATGGTAGATTGAAAGCATACCATCACCTTGAGCCTACAGATCCTGTGAAAAAGGTTTTTCAGATGGGTAACAAGCAATAATTGCCTTCCATGGTTAAAATGTTTAGAAAAAATATTCTATTTTTAATAAAAAAAAGTCCAAGAGCCATGAGTTAAAATATAAAATATACACCAAATACGATAGCCTCTTCTGCTTCAGAACCCCAGGATGGATTTGTTTTCTTATACTCAACAAATTAGACATATTTAGATACATGAAAAAATTGTTTCACTCTGGCTGCTGTGGCTCAGTGGATTGAGTGCTGGCCTGCAAACCAAAGGGTTACCAGTTCAATTCCCAGTCAGGGCACATGCCTGGGTTGCAGGCCAGGTGCCCAGTTTGGTGCACTCAAGAGGCAACCACACATTGATGTTTCTCTCCCTCTCTTTCTCCTTCCCTTCCCCTCTCTCTAAAAATAAACAAGTAAAATATTTTTAAAAAACCGTTTCAAGTTATTAGCAATTAAATACTCACAAAGAGCAGGCAACAATGGAAGATGCCTAACATTCTGGGCCTCCAGACCAACCCTGAATTTGATAAGTTTCCCTTCACATTACACCTGCCCTAGCCTTCAGCACTTCTGGAAATGCTGTTTAACCAGCTCTCACGCAAATCTTTGCGATGCCCAATTGCTCTCACTGTTAAGATGCTTTTCCTAGCTCTAATGGCTAACCTAAATTTCAGTTTCAAGCCATTGCACCTTGTAATTACATCCTCAGCCACTGTAAATAATCTGTGTCCTCTATTTTATCTTTCCCTTTTCTGTGTGATAGGAACCTGTGGAAAAGGGAGTCAGTTGCCTTGTTAGTACAACATACACACTGCACCCGAGCAAAATACAGCCAAGAGAAAATCAAATACTCTTGATCCCTGAGTGAAAAGCCGTGTTATTGATCTTTCCCTTTTTCCTATCCTTCAGCTGATCTAAGTGTCTACACTGACACGCTCCAGTGCTGTGGCATTTATGCCATCTTGGGGAATAGCTGTGTAAATGCTCCAGTAATTTTATACATCTTCAACATACTGTTGTGTTAGAACTTGACTATTTGAAGGACTGGGAAGGACAGATTTTCCTCCTCCTCCCACCCTCATGTAATATAAATCAAAATCCTCACTAATTGGCCCTCCTCCTGCATGTTAACTGAAGTCTAGACTTGGTGGCGACCCCTTTCTGTGGAAGAGATTTAATGAAGGAGAAAGTGCATGGGAGGGAAGTTGGCAGGCAAAACATTACAGAGATACTATAAGAAACTTGGAAACAAGGAGTTTTTGGTAAGTGCAGATTAGAAGCTAAATGATACTGTTTCAAAATATACTACACATACATTGGTGAGTTTACTTTACCTTGAACCAAATGTTCCCTAAAATTGAAGAAACTCTAAAAGTTGTTAATGCAACACAGAAGAGTTTTCAACAATGCTCAGTAGTGACTTTCTTTCTTCCCCTACTTTCCTCAGGAACTATGAAAAACAAAACAAAATTTCCTAAACAGGTGATTTCAGGATTTCACTGAAAAACTCAAAAATTGCTAATAGTAACCTCATACTCCAGGCAAGCCATGGGTGATTCAGATACAGAGCTCTCCGGAACCCAGTGTGGGCTGCAAGAGACAGTGCCCAAAGGGTTCCAGATCAAGCTGATTGAACCAAGCCTGGATCCAGGATGTCTCCCTATATGCTGCTAGTTTTATCTGAACTGCCTTCAGAAAACCACCAGCTTTCGAGACAATAACAATTTGGTTCAGTAATACCTGCGTCATTTGGTTTTTACTCTTTTCAAAAAGGGAGGACTGAAATAAAGGAGAAATGTTGACACAGGTACTGCAGAGCCAATCTTCCCAAACCACACTGACCATGCATCTCTAAGAAAGGCTGGGTCCAAGGTAGCTGATGCTACAGTAAGCTGGGGCAGTGATGGAAATAGGTTGATACAATCAATGAGGTACTTCAACTCGTAGAGAGAAAATGACCTTCACTGAAGAGGAAGTGAATGCCCATGACACCTGGCTGCTGAGCTCCATTTGAGATAGAGCATTCCCACAAGTTCAAGCTACTTATCTTCTCATGGCCTTCTCATTCCCCCCAACAACTACAGAGACACCTCCATGGAGGGTCCCTGTCTGTCCACATGTCTGCCTCCCAAACAAGAGCAGGGAGAATGGAGCATTTGACTTCATATGCCCAGGGCCCCAGCATCTCCCACATACTGTGTTCTCAAAACTGGTTCTGGGAGTAATTCCTAGAAATGCTGAGCCATCACAGAGTAATGACTAGATATATGGCTCTGGAACCAGACTAAGTGGGTTTAATTCATTTCAGAGCTATTTAATCCTGGAAAAATCACTAAACCTCTGTAAGCCTCAGTTTTCTCCTCTGTAAAATGGGGGAAATAACAACACCCACCAGGTAGTGCTATTGTGAAGATTACATGGCATGTTGTCCATAAAGGGCTTAGAACAGCGCCTGGCTCAATAAATGTTAATGATTATTAGCACCGCCCCCACCACAGGTGCTCAATAAAAACTTACTGAATTGAACTCAAACCAGTGGGAATGACTAGCAGATGTGAAGGCGGCCTGGACTTGCTGGTTTTTTTTTTTTTGTTTTTTTTTTAAGGTTTTTCCCACCTCGCTCTGCACCAGATGACCTCTGAGAGTTTTTTCCCCCCTTTGTTTCTTTCTTTCTTTCTTTTTTTCTTTTTGAGAAAAAAGGATAGAATAGGGGATCGTTAGGCTGTACTTTTGCTGATCTTCAGTTTTTCATTCAGGGCAGAAAATCAAGTCTGGCAAAGTCAGGGAGGTGATTTTCTGAGAAATATGACAAGGCTATTAAAAACTCTAAATGAAAGTTGTGTAATGAGCATGAATACGAATACATTTAAATTTCCTCTAGATCTACTAATTCCAGCAACAACCTTATATATTTTTAAAGTGTGCTTTTGTAAATGTGAGGAGACCAAGACTCAAAAAGAATTTCTTCCAGGGTGGGGGTGGGGAAAGGACCCACAATTGTCATGGAAATTAACCCCTGAAAATGCACTGGATTTTATTACCAAGTGGATGCCTGAGGAGACTACTAGAATTTTAGGGTCTTTACTATCAACAGAACAACCTGCATGCCTGAAATAATTAGGAAGAAGAGACTCAATTATCTAGTAAAGTGAAATTTCAAACCACCCTGCTAACCTAAATGAGAAAAGCTGCTTAAACTAAAGCATCATTACTTCTATTTAGACAAGCCTTAGCAAAGATATACAAGGAGCTAAAGAATGGGACCCCACATTCTTCCCTAAGCCACAACAATGCCTGTTTATGTAAATAGGATTTTCAATAACAGAACGGAATCTGGAAGAAAAGTTTTCATTATTGTCTCTGAAAAAAATGCAAAGGCAGAAGATGAAAGTCAAGGGGCTTTCACTATGATGGGCAATGAACACCCTAAAATATTTATTTTTATATAAGTCTGAGCCTGGATTCCAAGTAGATCTTAAAAACAGGCAATGACTCTTTCTCCTTAAAAAGGTCTGAGCAGGCACAAAGGTTTTTCTGACTCCTGGCAAGTTGACTGCATATTTATTCAAAAACTTAGTTTAAAAAGAAGTAAAAGTAGTAGAAGATATCTATTTACCTTAACTTGGCAGCCCCTTCCAAAATCTGGGCCAAAATATAAATATCACTGCCTCCACCATCATCACCATCTGACAATCAAACACTCCCGCATGACCATAGTTTGCTCCAGGCGCAAACTAAAAGCTCATTAAAGACTATATGAAGGCTATTTATAGAAGATCTAAACAAAGACGGAAAGAATTATTAGCAAAATTAATTCAACTGTTCATACTTTTGACAACTATTACTATTTGTTTGAACTCAAGTGTCCAGCTCTATCACTGGCAGGTATTAATGACTGTAGAGATACCGCATATCCAGAATTTTAAACTGACCTTGTAGTTTCTTGGTTCAAGAACTCAGGTTTTGACCTATACTCTGTATATCAGCCTTCCTGTTGCTGGTTAGGCAGCTGATAAGAGGCAGAAATCCTTCTTGCTCATTAGGCCATTAGCTGCTGTTAAGCAAAGGGCTAGGGAGGGGGGTGTTCAGTGGCCCAGAGGAATGTGCTGGACTCTACATATAAAGCCAGCCCCGTTCTGGGGTTAAGAATTTAACCTTAAAAGGCTGACAAGTCATAAATTTGCCTGAGGTTCATATATATGTGTGACTTTCACAGTTTATATTTCCTAGCCAGGACTTAAAGTCAAAACATGCCCCTGATTAATGAATGGTACTAATTGTTATTCCTGACTTGAGAGCATTAGTCTTTATCCAAAATATTTTCTTAAAAAACACACAATCTCATACCTAAAACTCTCTGGCTTAGGGGAGTTGGGATAACTAGTTAGAAAAAAATAGGAAGTGGAGCCTAATGTTATCTGTTACTAGACGCTACCATTTTGGTAGTTAACATTAACTCAAAAGTTTCCATTTCATTGTGTCCATCAAGCAAAGTACAAAGAAATGCCCTCCAAATCTAAACATCTGAGATAAAGTAGCCATCTGTAACAGCACAAAAACTGAGCTGAGGCAGTTGCAGTTGCGGGTGGGGGGCCTGAAGTATCTTCAAGCACATTGTGTCTAACTTATCTTGTTAAATATTTATACATAAGCGCATAACCTAACAACCTTGGCCAAACTTGGAAGAGATAATAGATATAGCACAAACAAAAGATCCCCATAAGCATCAGGACAAAGAAAGAAATACCAAGGAATAGTCTAGTTGGAATACACTTTCTAACCTGAAGTCAAATTTGAAACTAGGACAATAAAATCCTACAAGTGAAACAAAGTCCCTGAAATGTGATAGCTTCATCATGGAAAAGCAGGCTACTATGTGGTTAGCCTACAAGATAGGTGTCAGCTCTACCCCACACTTAGCAGGGTTTTAAAGGGCCACTCTTTTCCTTAGAAAAATGAAAAAGCATTCAGTGTTAAGAAAAAGAGATTTCTAAGAACAAAGATGGCATTTGCATTCATTGAGAATTATGACAAAGTGAGAGAGAATGTAAACCACATAGCAATGATGTGAGGTACGAGTCAAGATGTATTTAGCCTTGTCCTATCTGTACAAAAAAAAAAAAGCTTTTTAAATACTCAGAATTCTTAGAAAGTGGAATGTAAATGCATGGGTGCATATTTTAGACTTCTTCATCTGCAAACTAACTAAAGGATCAAATTTCACAGTATCCCAAGAGAAGTAACCAGGTACCCAAACCAAATATGTGGGCAGAAATAGAAAGCCTGGTTTTTTTTTTTTTTCTCTCTAGAATCTCCGAGGCAGGCAATGTGGAGGAGGCAGAGCAAGATGGGGGAAGAGAGGAGAGAAGGAAATCAGGAGCTGCAGAAAAAGGAAACACAACTTAAAACTAAAATATAGAGGAAAATATAAAACATTCCACTCATCTACTTTTTTAGAGAATAAGAAACATAAAACCATTCAATAAATATAACAAACCATAAAACACCTTCTGTTCTGAATTATAACCAGTTGAGGGAGAGTGTGAGAGTGGAAAAGTAGAAGGCAAAAAGGGGAGATGTGGAGAGCAGTCCAACAGATGATGAAGGAAGGACGCTCAGTAGCTTTGAAGGTATACTGAACCCCAGAAGGACTGTGATGACTATGCATGGAGCATCCAGTGTTCCCTTTTGCTATGGGTGTCAGAGTAACTTGGGGTACTTCTTATTATTGCTCTGTGAAATGTTGATGAGCTTTTGGGGAATTTTACCCACATTTGTTAGTTGATAATACATTTCTCATTACCACTAGAACTTAACTTGAAAGTAAAACGGGATATTGTTGACGGTGAGTGGGGGAAGACTCTGAATGATTGAATAAATGCTGGTTCCAAACCCCACCTTCAGGCTTAGTGAATGAGGCAACCTCACTCTCAAAGAACAAAGAAAGGCAATCTGACAGACAGCTTTTGAAGGCCAAAAGAACCTTTAGGCAACGTTTATTAAATTAACCCACAGCACTGAAGTTACAAAGGCAAGAAATGACTTAGGTTTTAGAAATTAACACTTGTATGAAACGTTCAGAATTCCATGGGGGAAAATAAACTACTATTTCAGAAATAAACTTTGAAGTTTTAAAGCAAAGCAGAAAAGCTGTTTCTGAAAGCAGGAGGAACTATTTGAAACACTGAGCACAGTTCTTCCACGACTCTTTAAAACTCTTCAAATTTAAACTGTGACTTCTGGGGATGGCCAGAAAAGATATACTCCAGAATGCCAGCAAAAGAGAAAATGGGAAACTATTAGGTCCCTAGGGTAAGAACAAAAAGATCTTGGAAGATACTTACTTCTGGCCACATTAAATTAAGCCAGGGACTAAACTAGAGGTTCTACCAATCTGGGGGAACAAAAACTGTTTTCCAAACTAGTCACAAAGTTTTTAGCCACCCAACAGAGATCTAGTAGGCTCTCTCTAGCCCATTCATTCTCACATTCACATTCCAATTCATTCTCTCCCCCTCCACCCCCCCAACTCTCTGACTCTCTCTTGCTCTCCTTCTTATTCCACTCTCCCTTCCTCCCTCACCCCCCATACATTTCTTCTGTATATGTCTCTAAGGCCACATTAGTGAAGCATAGCACAGTTGTGAGAAATCAAAAGAACAATTGATCTGTTCTGGGCAAGACCTCTCTTTAGGGCTGCAAGGTTCTTACCCTCAAGGAGTTTACAGTTGGAAGCAGCCCTTCTCAAACTTTAACACACATACAAATTACTTGGGATCTTGTTTAAAAATACCAGTTCTGATTCAGTAGGTCTGCAGTGGGGCCCGAGAGTCTGCATTTCTTACAAACTCCCAGATGGTACTGATGCTGCTCGTCCAGGAGTCACACTTTAAGGAGCGAGGCTCTAGTAAGAAGAAAAAAAGTCAAGTACACAATTACAAGAGCAAGCAAGAACCAAGGGATCGAAGAAGTACAGTGATGACAGGGTTCAAAGGAGGAAATGATCACATCTAGACATAGGGAATCATGAAGTGCTTTATGAAGAAGATAGCATTGCACTGACACATTGAAAGATAGGTAAGACTGCAGCAGGCATGGATGAGACCAGTCAGGTAGTCTACAGGCAAAGGCTCGGAGGCAGACTACTACAGGGTCCTTTCAGTAATGACTTAGCAGCCTGTTATGCTTAAGTAGTGAGCACACACATTCCAAGGATGTAAAAGTGAGATACATGCTGGAAGCACACTTGCAAGATTTAGCCATTTAATCTGGGTGTGAGATGTGTAAAAAGAGAAGTCAAGGATGATTCCAAGGTTCCAAGTCTGAGTACCAGAGACACTACCACCAGAAATGTAGAATGTTGGCATAAGGCAGGTTTGTGCACATAGGAAAAGCAAATGATGGATTAATTTTTGTCTCTGTTGAAAGTGAAGCACTGGCTGGGCTTCTGGATGGAGGAAGCCAGCAGGCAACTGGGAAATCCTGAACTGGAAAGCAAGGAAGAGAGAGGTCAGGTTGGAAATATATATGGGAATCATTCAAAGAGCAAGAATAATGAAGTCATGGGAATGGATGTGGGAATGAACAGAGAGAGAACAGAAAGGGCAAAGGACACGCGCTACTGAAACACTTGAATCTAAAGGGGTGGGAGGAAGAGGGCAAACAAGCAGACAGATTCAGCTTTACAGTACGAGGGGATCCCAGAGTAAAGAATGTCACAAAAGTCAAAGGAGTGTGGGAATTTAAGTCAAATGCTTCATATCCAGGCCAATATACCCTCCCCTTGAAATCCATTGGGTATACTGAAAAGAGCAAGAGCTGTGGAGTGAGACAAATCAGGAGGCAAATCCTAGCTCTACCACTTACACAACTTTTGGGAAAGTAAACTTTTCATCTGTAAAATGGAGATAACAACACCTACCTTTCAGGTTTGCTGGGTAGATTAAATGAGAGATTAAATATAAAGTAACAAGCACAGCCCTGGCTGGCGTGGCTCAGTGGATTGAGCGCCAGACTGCAAACTAAAGGGTCTCTGGTTTGATTCTCAGTCGGGGTATAAAGATGGGTTGTGGGCCAGGTCTCCAGTAGGGGGCGCTCAAGTGGCAACCGCAATTGACATTTCTCTCCCTCTCCTTCTCCCTCCCTTCCTCCCTCTAAAACTAAGTAAATAAAATATTTTTTAAAATAAAGCAATAAGCACATAGTAGGCACTCCATAAATGGTAGTTTCTGTGAGGGCTTTTTTTTTTTTTTTTTGGCTCCTCCAAACTATCCCATCAACCTGAAAGTGACCTCAAAAAAATCTATTGGAGAACAAAGAGTTTCAAGCATACAATGAATGAAAACAGAAACCCTGATGAAGGCAACCTCTTAAATAAACAACAAGGAAATTAAAGAAACCATTCATGTCAGAGAAACAGAAAATTATACAACCTTCTCCCCCCACCAACCAAAAAGAAAACACATTACATCTCCATAGAAACTTAAGAAAAGATCAGCCCAATTACACAAGTATTTCTAGTATTTGCTTGTCATCACATGTTTCAGAGACTAGCCAGCAGGGCCCACTCTGAAGTGGAATAGAGACCAGAACTCCAAAAGCTACACGCTGCCAAGTGGGACAGTACTCACCATAAGGGGGGGTCAGAGGGACCTCCGTGTTGCAACCAGGCAGGTTGGTGGAACTCAGAACTTGCAGAAACTTTATGAGTGGCTGCATTGTTTGTATGTAAGGTATGTGAAAGCAGGGCTTATGTGATATAAATCTAAGTATGATTGTGAAAGACCACCCACTGCTAAGAGTAACAACAACTTTCAAACAGTTTAACACATTTAACTATTAATTATTGCTATCAAAATCAAAGAAACCTGATCCCTCAATTCTAATGCATGTCTCTACATAGAACCCTCCCTGCCTCTCCCTCCCCTCCTCCCTCTCCCTCTGTATGTGTGTGTCTATTTGGTAGTACACACTATTTTATTTGCAAAGTCTTGGACCATGACATCTACTCATACTTTCTCTTAATCAAGAGAGTTCTTGATGTCTTTGGCAGTTTTTTTAAATCACCAGATGTTGGCAAAATACATCTTAAGACACGTCACATGCAAAACCCTGGAAAACATCATCCACACCCATATCTTCCAATTTGAGCCTATATGCTGATGTGTCCCAACTATGCTTCTCCTGAACTCCAGAAAAATATATACACTCTTTCTCAGTGATCTCATCTATTCCCAGTTTCAATTATCTAGATGCCAATAATGTCCACGTACGTATCTACAGCCCAGATTTCTCTCTTCTGTGATCTGAAATACACTCTCAACTACTTAGCAGACATTTCTGCCTCAATGATCAAAGGACCCCTCAAATTCAACCTGTTCAAAATCAAACTCATAATTTCACCACTTAAAAATAAGTTCCCCGCCCTGGCTGGTGTGGCTTAGTGGATTGAGTGCCAGCTTGTGTACCAAGAGGTTGCCAGTTCAATTCCTGCTCAGGACACATGGCTGGGTTGTGGGCCAGGCCCCCAGTTGGGGGTGTTTGAGAGGCAACCAATCGATGTATCTCTCACACATCAATGTTTTTCTCCCTCTCTTTCTCCCTCCCTTCCCTTCTCTATAAATAAATAAAATAAAATAACATATTTTTTAAACTAGGTTTCTTTTATATTTCATTAATTTATTCAACAAGTGCATACTAGGTACTTAGTATGTGTCATAATCCCACCACCCAGAAAAACTGGAAGTTATAGACTCCCCCTTCTGTCCTCACATCCGGTCACTAAGTTATGTCTACTTTACTGCCTCTATTCACTCAACTGATCTTTTATTCTATTTACTGTCCTATTTTTTCATGTGCATTTCTGAAACTCCCTGCTACCCTTCATTCTCCAGTCATCCTCTATGCTGAATAACATTTTCTCTTAATATTTTCATGGAGCTTAATCATCCTTGGATACAGCTCAAGGAAATCCCTCAGCATTTCCTGCCTATATCTCTAGTTCATCTTTCCTCCATTTTCCCCACATCTGTGCTCCAACGAATCCAAACTATTCCAGTCCAACAAATGTGTCATTCTTATCCCAGTTCTGTACCTTGCACACACCTAGGTGAACTAGCAATGTGCTAAGGCAACTAGGCACCCTTCCTCCATAGCTCAACAGCCCTTAGACCCCCACAGGGTGCCCAACTTTATGGCCGCTCTCATCCTGCAGCCTTGACATCCATGGTTTTCCTTAACTCCCTCCCTAGGCAGTGAATTTATCTTATTCATCAGCTCTTAGCTCAGTACCTGGCATAGAATCAGTGCTTAATAAATGTTGGTTGAAGTCAAGAATGAATTTTAAAACTTTTGAATATTTATGCAAAGACAGCATACGAAGTTCACTATTAGTAGGTTCCTTTGCTGAGACTTTCCATGTTTTCTAAAACAGTCAAATGTAGCCCCCAATACAATCAGTCCACGAACCCTAACCTGGAAACAGCCTCTTGGGTCACATTCTCATTTCTGTGGAGTTCAACATGAAATGCAGGCAGTGCTAGAAGTAATTCACCACAATGAGCCAAATTCACAGTATGAGTAGACCATCACTACTTAATGAAGATCACATCTCTGTACTTCGGGAAATGATGGAACTTCATAAATGACCACAAGCTCTATGGTATCAGTGACAATTAGTTCTGCAACAATATGGGGCCAATTTAATTGAAAATGGTTTATTCGAACTCTTGAAAAACTGCATCCCCTAGCTCTTCCTAGTGTAAGTTAGGTTTACACTCTAGATCAGGAAGGGTGTACAGATGTAGAGATATTATATGTGTATTATGTATGAATGTACAAGTGTGTGTGTGTGTGTGTGTGTGTGTGTGTGTGTGTGTGTGTGTGTTGGAAGCAAGTGGGTCAGAGCTCAGAACCTCCAGATTCTTTATGAGTGGCTTATTGTTTATACCTGAGATATATGAAAGCAAGGCTTTCAGGACACAAATGTAAGGTATGATTGTGAAAGGCCACCCACTGCTTAGGGTAACAATTAACAACTTTCAAACATTTTAAAATAGCACATAATTATTAATTGTGGCTTTCAAAATAATAGGAGTATATATTTATACATATATAACCTATGAATATAAATATATAAAACATATCCAAACACATTTAAATAAAGCTGCAGCTACAAATCTCTCTCTACTTGATGCATTCTCCTCAAATTTCAGTTTTGAAAGAGGGGCAAAAGGCTCCCAGGGTCACAGAGAACAGATAAATAAGCTTTCATTCTTCCACCGCTTCGGATCAACTTAGACAATGACGCATTCAGAGAATCAGTCATTTTCTAGGTATATGCCATCCTAGGATCTCGTTCAACAGCGATCAAGTCCTCTAGTCCATGTTATTAGCCGTTTAGTCTTACATTCATTCTAAACTATTAATAACTCTGCACCAGCCACTCTACTCACCAATCCAGAGAATATGATAAATCAAACATGGCTCCTGAATTCAACAAGCATAGGGTCTGAAAGAGGCTATAAATAAACTATGTACTTCAAAAACAAGGATATTAAGTAAGAAGTACAGATAAAGTATTTTTGGGAACCAAATACAATTGGGACATATCTCTGTCTTATCTCTGCGTACATGCAAATTTCCATATTTAGATTATTTTCCAATCCTTTCGGTGTGTTACTTGCCTGTTAACCTTCTTATGTATACCAGAAAGAAGGCTTTTAATCTCTTTCCCATATGTGGCACTCTAACCATTCCTTTCTTCACCAGATTTACCTAACCTTCAACCATCCAAACCAAAATTTTACCAAGAGCAATGGACATTCCCAGGATTCCATTATGCAGAGTTGGGAGAAGGGGAGCAGAGTCATAACTAAGGAGGAAACTATCAAATCGAATTCTGATTATTTTCAAATGAACATCATCCCTTTCTTTTTTACCCTCTTTCCTACTTGGGCCTCTATCTGAAAGAAATCCTGATGGGTCATTCCTAGCCAACTAACTGAGTTTTCCCAGCTGACTTTAAAAGTTTGCCCTGCTGTGGTTGGTGTGGCTCAGTGGATTGAGCGCCAGCCTTTGAACCAAAGGTCGCTGGTTGATTCCCGGTCAGGGATAAAGCCTGGGTTATGGACCAGGTCCCCAGTAGAGGATGTGTGAGAGGCAACCATTTGATATATCTGCCCCACATAGATGTTTCTCTCCCTTTCTACTTCCCTTCCAGTCTCTCTAAAAGAATAAATAAATAAATCTTTTTTTAAAAAAAGTTTTCCCTAATGCATACAGAAATTAAGAGAACTCTCATGAGGTCCTTTATCCTACTACAATAAAATTTCCATGGCTGAACGTCCAGTTTGGGTTGTGTCCTTTTAAATATACATTTATGAAGTGTGATCTTAGAGGTAAGAAACACCAAACACTGAGAAAAAACTTACACTCAGTATATATTTCTGTAACTGACACCAATTTCACCATTATTTTCACAAACCTAAATACAGTGAAGATAAATATATGCATTTATGTATATGTGGATATGTTCAACTTATCTTCAAACTACTTAGAACAGCCTTGTAAACAAGAACAGAATACTTACCTCTTATAAAATCTGGTTAGTCTACTTTTTCTAGGGAGTTAAAGTGCAGCCAAATGAACTAAACCAACGTCCGTTATCAGTTACCTATAGACAGCAAATGGATTTTGGACCTGAAAAAGTACTTATTTTGTTATTAGTAAAAATGAAACAACTACTTAAATATTGGATTTATGGAAATTTTATATTCACAATACATTTCTAACTCCATTTATTCATTTAGTCTACAAATATTTGTTGAGCACCTATTAATTGTACCGTGCACTGTGCTAGACACCAGGGATACAAAGATCAGATACAATCCCAACCTCAAGGAGATTACAGTCTAATAGAGATATTATGAACATGCACCTTGAAGATGTCATTATCAGGATTTATACTTTCCAATAATAAAGTTATTTTCAAAAGGCAAACTCAAAAAGCCCAATTAAAATTCAACTCTAAAAGTTTGTCTGATACTACATGTATAAAAAATAAATCCAAGCTTCATTATGAATGGAAATTTTGAAAAATACAGAATATTCTCAAAATCATCACTTCTGACAAATATACATCTTTCAACTTTCAGGTGGACAGATGGAATACAATGAGTGGAGGTTTCTTTTTTTTGTAAGATTTCATTTATTTATTTTGAGACAGGAGAAGAGAGGGAGAAAAACATCGTGTATGCCATTGGTTGCCTGTCAAGCACCCCCTACTGGTGCCCTGGCGTGCAACCCAGGCATGTACCCTGACTGGGAACAGAACTGACAGCCTTTTAGTTTGCAGGCTGGTGCTCAATCCACTGAGCAACACCAGCCAGGGCAGAGGTTCCTTTTATAATGACTTCAGTGTTTTTGTCCGTTCTTATTGCCACTTTCACTTACATTTTATCTCCCTTACTATCAATTATTTATCAATATAAGCCTATTAAGTATACTTCAAAGAGCTTAGTAGATTTACTAATCTAGCATATAACTACAATTTCAGCTACTAGAAGTAATTAACTGTTTGGCACACTAGCAATGCATTTTGGTCCTAACACTGACTCCTTTTTACTCATAAGGAAAATACAGAATCATGAGGCTTTATCTAGCTATACACAAAGAGAGTTAAAAGTGAAAATACATTCCTTATTAATCTATCCAGATTCATTTTTGTTTAAAAATAGCAGACAGGTATTTCTAATAATTTATCACTTGAATAATTGATCTTTAATTGGCCTAATTTGAAGAAGAGAACTAAATCTTTACTTTATGTATCCAAGAAGGTATTCAAGCGAGACTACAATGTTCTAATGAGCGTTTCCCCCTCATACACAGCATTTCAAAACACACATTTTCTCTGCTGATATGCCCATCTTCACCTTGCTTTCTGAATCGCATTCTCCCAGTCATTACGTCTCAGAAGAAGGTAAATTCCCATTACTTTATGTTGTCTCTAAAGCCAGCCTGGTGCTTATGGTTTGGATTCTATTTTCTGATGTTCATTTCTTAATGGAGTGCTAGGGGATCCTCTTTCAAGCCAGACCATTTGCTAAATAGGGGCAGATGAGTGGGGGATTTTTCTGCCCACAATTTCCAATAGACCCTGGATTACCAAAAACATCAAACCCGCTTATAAGCTTGGCTAAGGCTGAATAGATGTTGGCTCCTGGTATGGTCTCTTGATTTGTGCCTGTGCACAAATTCTGATCCTAGGTTACAGAAACCTGTGAGGTACTTCAACAACAGGTCTGTGCATGTGTTATAGCTCAACTCCCAAATATGGTAATGTCAACATTAGTGAGAAAGGTCTAGCTGACATTAAATCAGAGAGAGTTTGATTTAAGAGATGTCTTACAATGTATGTGCTCTAGTAATCGTTGCTCTGTAATGATACTAAGTCATTCATAACAATGTTGCTAATTTCAATTTGTTCTTTGAGTACTCAACATTAATAAGCCCTGCCTGATGCTTAAGAGTCACTAGCTAAATGAAGTAAGCCTGAATCTGTCTCCATTCAAAACAGACGTTGTTTGAAAAGTTTGTCCACATACCCTAGTGACATGCTACAAAAATTTGGACTTACGCTTTTAAAATAAGTAAAGTGACGTATAGCTTAAGAAAGTATTTGAGAGTTCATAGTGAAAACATAATGATCCAGAAATTCATCATTATCAATTATCAATTATGTGCTAAATGACCTAAGGTATTCTTAGCATTGTGTTCAACACTGCATCAAAAGCACTGCTTTCCCTTTAAGAAGCTTATAATCTAAAACATACAAACAACCATATGCAGAAAAAAAATTGAGATCAGAGTAAAAGGAAGCATTCACAAAAATGTACAAATTCAGCATGCCAGAACTTTTCAGTTGAGCAATATGATCCCCAGTGAAATTCTTTCCAAATGATGTATCGTGTGCACAAGTTACAAGTGATTATCTTCAATTTTCTTGGAAATGAGTAATAAGATACCTCTTAAGACCCATGTTTTTGTATATGCATCAAACACTAAAGTTGGCATGGTCATTGATAGCTGCCATTTAAGGAGAAAACATATTTTCTGTTTTGTCTCGTAGCAGACAAATCCAGGCCTCTTTTCTCCCAGGTTGGTAATAAGCAGCCTTTTTCTAGGCTACAATGAGCAGCCAACATTACAACTCTAAAGATGGAAGTAACAGAATGCTCAAAAATATTGCATCAAAATATTGGATACAACCTATCAGCCCATAAGATAAAAAAAATTGCAAAACTGACACCATCTGCAGCATCCAGCATCCATCAAAATTTTCTTATGCCTGTTTTTACTAATGCTTACAAACGGAATTTGCTCCAAGAATTAAGAAAACTTTTTAAGATGGCGGCCCTATTAAGAGATTCCTCCCTATCTCCCACTTCATCCCTTCTGTTCTTTTCCCTTGCCCAGGCTGGCTATTGTGACCATTTCAGCCAATTTCCTGGAGGTATTTTCTAGCCCTTTTCACCCTATTTAATCCTACAAGTTTCCTGAGAAGCCTGTTTACTTGTATGCTCCCCCACTAGACTTTGAGTGCCTTGACAAAAGGGACTGTGTCTTACTCCTCTCGGCACCCCCAGCACCTAACAGACCCTGCCAAGGAGCAGGAAGTCTTAGACTCCTTTCAGGCCAAGGTGCTCCATTGATCATCAGCCATCTCTCCTCAATCAGACTGAGGAGTCTCTCTAAGCATATCTCCGTACCAAACATCAGGATTAACGTAATAAATCTATTCAGACCACATTTGAAAGAATTTGCTAAACTGTTCCAACTTAGCATACAATAATACAATACAACTTTTTGAAAGTTTTAACAAATCACCTGCTCGCCCAAATGTCTAGTGCCGTCTCAGAGGAGGGAAAACCCTCCCACACCTCAGTTATTTGCTCGCTGACATTAGGCCTGCTAACTGCTTCAAACTGATTGGGGGACCGCGGCTGGCAACCCAGATACCGTTGCTGGTTCTCACATTTTGAAAAACAACAAATACCAAACTCTCTCTTTGTCGCAGGACTGCTGATTTTATTTTTATGTTGTTTTGTCTATTTTGAGAAACTCCAAGTCGCTTTGTCTTTTCATGGCTGCTTTTTACTCATATGGGCATTTGGCCTTCTGAATTGGTTCTTGCACTTTCAAAGGTCCTCTAAGGCAAGATTCCTCAATCTTTTGGGAGTTGCAACACTTCTACAGTTTGTTTGATTTTCTAATTCTCATCCCTCCCCTTCACTATCACCCCCCACAAAAGTGGTGTATGGCATTCATAAAGTGAATTACACTTGATTTTTGTTTAGAGGAATTTTTTTCAGACTTCTGTACCATTCCCTTGAGACAATTGGAAACATCATTGTCTGATTACTAACTCACTTTCCTTGTCTAAAATTGTATCCATTCTTGATTGCGCCTGTGGGTAGGTTAAGCAAAACAAAATAAACATCTAGACTTATGAGCTCATTGGCTTTTTTTCTGAATTTTTCTAAATTAAATAAGGGCAAAAGAGCTGCAGCGAAAGTCAGTTATATGGATTTTTCTGCCAAATGCTAACTCTGTGTGCCTGGTTTCCATCTGTGGTGCTTTCCAGGTTACAAATCCCTTAAAAAAAAAAAGTTTAAAAAAATAAAAAAAAAACACCGAGGTATGAAAAGATCTATGGATTTGGGGGACATGCTATTTAGAATTGCTATCCTGTGCCTTTGAACACTCGAAAAGAAATGGGAACATAGGATTGCCCGGCTTTTAGATGAGCTTTGTGGAAGTCTAGTGTAGTCCTTCAGCAACAGTGATTTATTTTTTAGGCTGGCTGATTTCAAATGCCATTTAGTCTCATCCATATTAGCATAAGAAATGTACCTTATCCACTCTAACCCAATTCTGCTAATGGCAGAAGTTAACAGTCAATCCCAAATGCTCCCCCTAAGTGAGATAGGACATTCTTGAGGATTTCTTCTTACTGTGACCAAATTTCATTTTATCTGGGACAAAGAAAGCTTTAACGCCATTATTACAGTGGAGCCAGCAAACTGAACATAGCTTAAAATATAGATGGGGAAAAAATGTCAAGTGGTCATCATGATGGTTCGTAACTCAAAAAATTTGCAGCTCTCTTTCCGTTTCCAACCACTGATCGACAGCAGCAAATTACACATTTATTCATTTTGAAATTATGCACTTGCCATTGTATTTAGTCTGCCATTATCATCTTTTCTCTGAAATACTGATGAGCTCTTTCTACACGTAGACATTAGGGTTTTCACCATGTTTTCCATATCCACAGTGACCATATTTGCCCAGCTAAAACTCAGGACACATGGTCTCATCCCAGCACAAAGTACTGGAAATCTGCGCTGCCCCAGTAAATCCAGGATATATGGTAGCTGTATGGGTATCACCATATTTGAAATTTGGCTTTGCTCCAAGGCAAGTCAGAACAGTGCCTGCCATGTAGAAGGTGCTCAACACTGCATATGTTTGTTAAATAGAAGTGAAGTAGGGAACGTTGGATTCATATGGTAAAGACCTTTGGAAAGTAATTTTTGTACGGAGTTTGGGAAATACTAGTGGGAAATGATAAATTTACCAGTCCCTGTTCTCTATAATATGGTTATCCTTAGGCCCAGAGTAAAGGAGCTGGGAAGGAGAGGGAGCTCAGGCCAAATCTCATACACACAGTGTGTGGGCCCTCCCTATACTTTTATACAGATGCTGCAAAGAGGCAGGCAGCCAGAGAGCTGGGGGAGGGGAAAGGAGGAGGAGCGAAGGCCTGAGTGTGTGTAGAGGGGGTTGCTCAATCAATATCTGCATTCCCTCTGGCCGTTTTCTTCTTTTAAGCACAACCTTTACTCCCTGGTTTCAAATCACCCAACCACAACTCTGGACCCATTCATCTTGTGGGGGCTCACCCTGTGAAGACCAATTTTTACATTATCACCAAAAGTATGTTCTCGGGCTTTAGCAATCTAATTACCATGGCACTTCGAGAGGGAGAGAGATTCGTCAAGTTGCTTCAGCTCTGTGGAACTGATTCATAGGTTGCCCCTTAGAGTTTCTGCACACGCCCACGTGGTATGTTATTCACCCTTCACAGCGGAAAGGGTAGTTCTACCCTTCCTTAGAGAGAAGTCCTGCAAAGCAATATGTAACATACGCACAAATGCACTTCAGTCACCAAAAAGGGTGACCAATTTACCTTTGCAACTACACAGCAGGCTCGCTTGGCTCTTTTTATCCACCTAAAGAAAAGACCGAGGGCGCGCTGGCTGCGTAGGTAATCTCCCGCTAGTGAACGATCGCTGGCAGCTCCCACAGGGCGCGCATCACACTCACAACTTGGTCCAACCATCAGGCCCGCCTCTCTGACTTGTTGAGAGCCAAGAGCCAAGTTTGGGCGAGGGCGGCTCCCGAATCCCTCAGAAGCGCGGGACCCGCGCCTCGCTAGATGCATTGGTCGGAAAAAGACCCTGGAGGCCACAAACCTCTTACGGTTTGTGAATACTACCAGCCGTTTCTTCAGAGCGCACCTCTGGTAAATTAACCTGTTTTAAACCAACTCTTCTTGCCCGCATTGTCAGTGTAGCAACTTGTTCCGATGAGATTCTAAGTCGGCCTTTTCGTAGTCCAACTGCGGGACAGTCAATCACACAAGGCCATTAATATTTGTCTGTTGACAGCGGCAACCCTCAGCTAAGGCTAAAACATGCCCTTACAAAGCGATCTGATAGTGCAGAACAAAAGGCAGGAGTTCAGAAACTTTTCTCCACCTAAAATCATCTCCCCTTCAGGGTCCATTCTGTCAAAAAGGCTGATGAATTTGAGAGCGAGAGGAGTTATATCATCTTTGGACTCCTGCTCTTTCGTCCAGCAGCACCATTTTTGAAGCGATTTTGCCAACCTAGAGAAGGGACGCTGTTTTGAAGGAAAAGGCTCAGTCCTCCTCATTTGGGGGACTCTCCTCAAAAGTTTCCCTCTGTGTATCTTTACCTGCTACTGCTGATTCGGAGACCTGTCCTTAACTTTGCCTGCACTTGGGCCCACGAGCTCGGAAACCCAGGCTTCGGGAAGGAGGGCCTGGGGGCAGGTTGGGGAAAGAATGGCTGAAGCTGTGGTCCAGCAAGGGCTGAAATTCTGGCACTTACGTGTGAGCGAGGCTGGCAAATTCCCGAGGCACCGGTTCGGATGTGAGGCGCTAGTTTGCAGAGGCCTGGGGAGCCAGCTCCTACCTTCCCACCCTCCCCCCAAAATGGGCGCTCCGGAACAGGCCATCCCCGCTGATCCTCCTACTCGCACCTTCCCTGACAGTAGAGCAAATACAGGGAATGCAGTTAGGTCCACACACATTCTTCTTCCTTCCCTCGAGAGACCTGGTCAGCTCCGGGCACAGTGACCACTCCCAGGTGCCCAGCAAGCAGGGTGCACGACCGCGGCCTCCCCCACCCGGGGCTAGAGCACTCGGGATAGTGCCACCACGCGCCCCCGAGCCCTCCGTTGGGCGCGGGGAACGCGCGAGGGACTCCTCCTCACCTGGCACGGGGGTTTCAGGCACCCACTTGAGTCCGGGCTGCAGTCTCTGGAAGAAGGAGCGAACCTGGTGACAGGTGGCGTCCGGTGGTGGCGGTGGAGGCTGCGCCTGTCCCGGGCAGTCCAAGCTGAACAGCATCGCCACCACCAAGCACGCGGTGCGCACGGACCCTGCCATCCTGCTGAGCGGGAGCGAGGGGAGCGCGGGAGAGTGGCGGCGGGGACGAGAGCAGTCCCAGGACAAGGCAAGCCTGGCAGTGGCCGGAGGAGCGGGAGACGTGCCGCTACCCAGCCGCTGCAAAAGTTTCCTCGCAGCTACCTGGGCGCTGGGCGAGGGCGGGAACACTCGGCTCCAAGGGCGGGGCGGGGCTGGCCGAGGCGGGGCGGGGCGGGGCGAGGAGGCACCGGGCGGGGCGGGGCGAGGCCAACTGCGCGGCCAAGGGGCGGTGGCGAGCCTGCGGGTGCGGGGCTCCGGGCTGAGGGGACTAATGGGGCCCCGCAGCGTGGGGACCAATGGGGACGGCGCGAAATGAAGACGCCGAGATCCTGCGATGGCTCCTGGCAGCCTGGCCCCGCTATCCGCTCGCCGCCGTTCTACACAGGGCGCTCTGGCACAACTACTGCAGAGGGGCTGCAGGCTCGGGCGTGCTGATTGGCTTCCCAACAGCCGTCCCCTCTGACTGGCTCTGGGAGAAGTTCCCCAGCCTCACTCCTCCTTCCCGCCGCCCATTGGCCTACAGCCGGGAGGGCTTTTCCCTTTAGGATTTTTGCAATCTCTCCATCCTTCCTTGGGGTGTGTAGGGGTTCCTGGCTTAAGTTCCCCTCTCTGCTTTGCCACAGTTCTCCCCACCACCCCCCTAGCCTGGTCCAGCTCATCTCTGGCACCAGAGCCACACAAGGTCATCCTCCGCACAAAAGCCACCTCCTCTTCTTGATCTCTGAGGGGTTTCCCTAGAAAGGTTTTCCCATCACAGCTACTGCTGGGTTCACAAACCCGACCCACAAATAGTCACCATCAGGAGCAACTGGGGCTCGCTGACGGGTTCACAGCCTGCCTCATCTTTGAGTACTGTACTTAAAAAGTATGAAAGCCTGTGAGGCTTACTAGGTTTGATTTAATAAAACCACACAAAGTCGGAGAAAGCACCTGATTCCAGGATTTTAAAAGAATCTGTCTCTTGTATGATAGCCCCAGGTGATCCTTCATGAATCAAAGCATAACTGGTGACAACAAAATAGCCCGGGGCTTAAAGCCAACCTGACTCATTAGAAAATCATTTACACAGCAAATTCATTGAGCCAGAGCTAGCCTGTTTCATGAGTGGAGTAGAAGACTGTTTGAAAGGTCTCCTACACCCAAATCTCCATGTCTATTTCTGCTTAAATTTCACCATTAGAAATCCAGTTCTTTGAAAAGCAAATAGTATTCAGAGGAGGAATGCATTTAGCCATTACTTACATGCTTCTAAGTATGGATTTTTAACCCTGTATCCTTTTGTGATTCACACACACCCCTTAGGGCATAGTAGAAACTCAGTAAGTATTTGTACAGTGAAATGATTTAACACCTCAGTGTGAATTAGTTTATAATCTGATTTTGTTATTTCTGATCTAGGTGAGAGTAGGTTTTGATAAGTTAAAAAAAAAAAAAAAAAAGAGGAGAGCCTCCACAACAGGAATTCTCAGAAAGTGCTAGGTCAGGGGAGAGGAGATCATTTGTCAGAACTTGTGGCCTGATCTGAGAAGAGAGGCAAAGGAAGGGGAAGGTCGCTGAGGAGCTCATTTGTTCATTCATTTGTTCAATAGCAAATATTTGAACTCTTACTATGTACCAGACACTGTGGGACACAAACAGACAATGCGAATACAAAGATTAACCTATGGTACCTGACTTCAAAGAACTACAAGTCTAATGGGAAAGACAAGCAAACAGAAAAATGTTAACGCAGCATGTGGTAACTGCTAACATTGAGCAAAGACAGAGTTCTAAAGGGCTGATAGGGTGGGTCTGAGAAAGCTTCCCAGAAGAGATGGTGCCCTAAATTCAGGCTTGAAAGTCCAGCAGGAGATGGAGCTCAGAAAAGAAGATGGAAGGAAGAGTGCCAAGGGAAAAGAAGCAGGATGAACAAAGACTGAGAGGGGAGAGCCTGATATGGCCCAGTTGGAGGGTGCCAGGTTTCAGGCTGGGGAGTTAGAACAGCTAAAGCCACAGAGATAGGTAAGCAAGAGCCATGTGAACGAGCCTGGGGAACCAGTTAGGGAAATTTTAAATAGACGAGTGACATGATCGTGTTTGCCTTATGAAAAGATCTCTCCAGCAACATTGTGGAGAATGGCTTGAGGAAGGAAGAAGATTGAAAGCCAGTTAAGAAGTTGTGAAAATAACCCAGACAAAAAATGAGAAAGAACTGTGGCAGAGGAGATCTGGAAGGAAAAAATACTACCAGCAATATTTTGGAGATATAATTAAAAAAGCATTGTGACCTCGTGGATTGGGGGATGGGAGAGAAGGAGTCAAGGACGGAGGGGGCTCATTCATTCTTTTTTCAACAAACATTTGAGTGCCGCCTATGTATCTGGCATTCTTCTCCTACTTCATAATTTTGCCTGGGGCTAGGCCTGCTCCTGCATTGAACATTTGACAAATGACATATCCACTTTAAAAGAAACACCAATTAAGAGTCATAATTTGGCTGGTGAGTTTGATATGTTCCACCTGTGGAGCCCTGTGACCAAAGGGCAGATTGGAAGGCAAGCATTGATTGAATTTCATGACCCCGCAGAGGAAGACATGACCTCCCATAAATTCATGATCTTCCAGAGCTCATGCAACTAACTACAAAGGCAACAGTTGTTTTCAACTACTGGGTACTGAGTACCTTGAAAAGAGGGATTGTGACTTACTTTTAATATGTACTTTTACATCTAATACACTTTGTATAAGCCAGGTCAGTGCTTTTCAAAGTGAAATGTGTGGATCCCTGGCAATATGCTGGCCAGTGAAGTCTTTGAGTTTTATTTTAATAAATACCTATTTTAATGTGGATTAGAAAAAAATACATCTATATATATGTAGGGCATCCAACCCATGATTCCAATAGGACAAAGCTAAGTAGATAGTGCTGTGATAAATTTATTTTAATAAAAATGTGAGCTGACTTAAAGAAATATATTAAATAGTACTGGGAATATGCAGACATGACAAAACATATGGGATAGTATTTGAATGACTAGGATTTTGGCTAGGTCATGGTCAAATTGGCCCTGGGGTTTTGTGAAATATTTCTTTGGCCTAAAAGCTTTTGCTACCCCTCCTAGCTACTTGAAGATTTTAAAGCCAACCTAAGGTAGGAGTTAATGAAACTTGCTAGCCTTAAGGAATTGTTCCATTTTTATAAGTGCCTCTGAAACACTTTCTAGCCTTCCAGCCCACGAGCAATGACCCTAATAGTGGAATTTCAGGGACTGGCAAATGCACCGAGGAATAGGCTTTTGGTCAAGAGAGCTCACAGGAACACCATGGGCAGCTGTCCACTCTGCCTCCACAGTGATGTGTAATTTTACTGACTCAAATTCCAGTCTTTTACCAAAGCATAAAGTCTGTTTGTTACATTGTATACTGTATACTGCCCAGATGGGTGACTATGAATTAAGACCCAGTTTCCTAGCTCTGGCTGGTGTAGCTCAGTGGATTGAGTGCGGGCCTGCGAACTAAAGGATCACGATTGGATTCCCAGTCAGGGCCCATACCTGGGTTGCAGGCCAGTTCCTAGCAGGGAATGCACAAGAGGCAACCATACATTGATATTTGTCTCCCTCTCTCTTTCCTTTCCCCTCTAAAGATAAATAAATAAAATCTTTTTTAAAAAGACCAGGTTTTCTTTTTCTCTTTCACAAAACAACCATCTTACCTTTTAGGGCTCCCTTCCTCATGTTAGAAGTCAGGCCAATGACTCATCCTTACTCTTTGGCTAGAAGAGACAAAGAGAAACAATCAGTCTAGAAACACAAAAGGATGTGCTGATCGAGCCAGTGTGCACTTTCTACAATTCATGGTTCTTTGCTTTCAGGCCCAGTGGGAAACATTTAGAAAATACCATTGGGCCCCATTTTTCTCTCTGGACCTCAAAGGAAGGCTACCTAGCACAGCAGACCCAGAAGAACTTTTCTTCACCTTTCGTTCTTAGTCTCCAGCTTAAAAGAATTCGAGAATTCCCAGCTGTAGGCAGCAGCTATTATCTTGCTGTAGCTGGGAGGAGAGTCTGATTCCATGGCTCCAAAAGCAGCATAAATCAACGTTTCTGGGAGAGGGTTAAGAAAGGGTGTTCAACAGCAGATGCCATGGGAGGGGCTCATACAAGGCCATACACATGGCCACACACGCACACATGGTTCTTCTTGAGCCCAGTTCCCTTTGAACTGCTCCCCCACCCTCGTTGATGCTGTCTTCTTCCCATCCCCCTCAGGTACACACTGTTTTCTCCCCTTCACCCTATCCTCAAAACCTGCTTTCAGAAAAGAAAATTTAAAACTCATCCGCTTAGAGTGTATATGTTTGATAGGGTATAATGGGGCTGCCCACCCAGGGGTACGAGGATTTTCACAGGGATCAAAGCTTTAAACCAAAGGAGCAGAGCTCTAAAAACTGTGGAATTCCAGGCATTTGCCAGTGGGAAGGGAGTGTTTAAAATGAAGGGCAATGAGGCCTTTTTTGGTGCACCTGAAATCACATCATGTAGACAGTTGCTTATATGTTAAACTGGTGCTGCTCACAGTCAACACCTCCCTAGCCACACCTCTGCTCTCTATGGCACACAGCCACTTTGTCTCCCCTTCTCTTGCAGTGTATGACTCCTTTGTGGGGCAGAGGGGAGGGGACGTGCCAGGCACACTGATCCCAATTCTCCCAAATGTATAAGCTATGATCAGAGAATGAATTATGGTCCTTTTGAAAGAGTGCTCATTCATTCATCCCAGCCAGCAGTCCAGTGCAATGTAAATGGTAACTTTGTAAGTTGAAAGACTTAAAGCCATTTTGAAAATTGCATAATAATCCCAGGCAGAATTTGGCTCCATGTGTATGGAAAATTAATAGGCCGGGCTGAGATGCTTACATTATGAGTTGTGGATATATAGCCTCTCCTCAGACCAGGGACTATGATTTGCCCCCATTAAATCCACAAAATATACTGAGGTTTTTGTAAGTTAGAGTCCAAGACTTGAAAAAAAAACATTGAATTTTTTTTATTTGTGGCTTCATGTTGATTACTACAAATAAAAAAAATATTCTATTCTGTCTTCATTGGTATAAAGCGTATTGATCTAGATTTATAACATAGTTCCTAATACACGTAGTCTATTGATTTTTTTTTTGATTGGGCAGATATACACTACGTATACACAACATTTTTTGTCTCTTGCATAAGATATTTGGTTTTCCTTAGAAATGTAAGGGTTTTGTCATTGCGGTTGGAGAGTACAGCAGCTTTATTTTTAGTTTTAAAGGAAATTTTCTTGTTTTTTATTCCAGACAGATAGGAAGGGACAGAGAGAGAGATGTGAGAGAAACCTTATCAGTTGCCTCCTGTAGGGGCACTGATCAGGGGCTGAACCCATACCACAGACATGCATGCTGACTGGGAATCAAACCTGTGAACTTTCGGTTTATGAGACCATGCTCCAACTGAGCCACACAGGCCAGGGCAAGAGTACAGTAGCTTTAAATCTAAAGGCTAGTAATACCTGAGACATGGCTTTGTGTACTACATGGCAATCTACACATACTTTGTTTTGCTTCAAATTATGGTGTACCAAAAAACACAGTGGTTCAGGTACTGTAATATATTTATTTTGGTGTATGGTGTGTGGAACCTGTAAGTAATTTTACTAAGTTTTTCTGGGTCTTTATGCTGTGGAGCCTGGGTCTCCAATAGGCAAACAGTTGATCTCCATTTACCCTCACATCACCAGAGCCCTTTCTCATCCCTGGAGCTCCCTGAATTCCCAGCAACATATGGGACAAAATTAACAGCTACCACCATCGGTAACAACTCATACTTTCACTACCTCTCCCATCCCACTTCCCAAGCCCCACCCATGGTCCTAAGTCTTAGGGAATTTCAAAAGCAGCATCTCATGAGCAACAACCATCCTCACCTCCATCCTTACCTCTAGAATTATTATAAAGGCTATGCATTAGAAACTGTGTTCTTGTACAAGGGTCATTATGGAGCAGGATTAGGGCTTAGGATGGACAGAGGAGGGCAAAGAGGGAAAATTGGGACAACTGTGATGGATAACAGTAAAAAATGATTAAGAAATACACTTTTTTAATTTATATTTTTTTGTTTATTTTTCAAGTACAGTTGACATACAATATTATATTCATTTCAGATGTACAACATAGTGATTAGACATTTATATACCTTATAAAGTGATCATCCCAAAAAGTCTAGTACCCACCTGGCACCATACATAGTTATTACAATATTAGTGACTCTATCCCCATATGCTGTACTTTCCATAGGAACTCTTGAGAGGCAGTATGTTTTGGGAGCTGCAGCCAAAGGAAGGGGAGAGCAGTCAGCACCAGATCATTCCATACCCTAGCAACCAGGCCCACAGTCTGCTACATCTGCTATACTAACATTGTACAACAAATGTATGTTTACATTTTTGTCTCCACCGTGACTTTAGATGAGCAGGGGTTCATACTATTCTTCTCTGCGCTTCTTCTGGTACAGCGCTACTGAAAGTGCAGTCCATGTACCTGTGCTAGCTAGTTTGTGCACTGTGTGACAAAATGGAGAGTAAGCATTTAGAAAACTTAATTGCAATTTTTAATTTTTATTTATTTATCCTCACCTGAGGATATTTTTCATTGCTTTTAGAGATGAGAGAGAGAGAGAAAGAGAGAGAGAGAAACCATCAATCTATTGCCTCCCATACATACTTGGACCTGGGATCCAACCTGCAACCTAGATATGTGCCTTGACTGGGAATCAAACCAGCAACCTTTTGGTTTACAGGACAATGCTCCAACCAACTAAGCCACATCGGTCAAGACTTTTATCTCAATTTGATGTTGCTGCCATATGTAATCACATAACAAGTTAGCCCCACTGTTAAATCTAATACTTGTTTTTAAATAGACTAATTTCTGTATTTGAAAGTTTTTCTAATCATTCAGTTTTATTGTATTGCCCCAAAGTATTTTTCTTCCATGTCAGGAAGAAAATAAAAATAATAAAAAAAAAAACTGATCCTTCACTGCAGACAGTTTGAGAAGCATTGAGCTGGTATGTACACAGTTCCTTGGCCATGCTAGTCAGTTTGTAAATGCTTTTTCAAATAAAGCCCCATGATGCTTTTCTTTACAAAAATAAATTCCCACATTCCTTACTTACAGAGAGTAGCTATTAAATTAAAATGCATAGGAATGTTTGAATAATAGGTAAACTATTTGAGGATAAATTTCTAAGAAAAAGATTACTCCTACAAAATTTATCCTATAGAACACTATTCTTGGCTTACTTTTATTCAAGCAGTACATAGAAGAGTAAGTGTGGTTTATTGTGAGATTTTGCATCTCAGTAGATCCTGGTATAAATTACAAAACAGAGGTTGAACTCCTTAACCTTTGTATTTTATTTTATCAATTAATTCTCCCTAATTTATATCTTGTTTTCTGTTGTAAATGAAAGAGATTCTAGCCTGTGTACCAAAACATATTTTCTTAGAGCAAGATGATAAGATCCAGAGGGAAGTACTGCTTCCTTGGAATGCTTTCATCTCATTCATCCTTACAGCATGGCAGAAGTATAGCAAGTCTCCCCTGCCATAAATAAAGTTCATGTCATTACTCAGAAGATTTAAGCTCTGTGGGATGTCTCCAGTCCTCTTCTAACTCCTGTTAAACTTATGGTTAATGCCATATGGTTTGTTAGCAGCTTTTTGTTTGGTATTGTTCTGAAATTCTTTCATGCAGGAGTATCCTGTCTTCCTAAATATATTTTAATTGAAAGAACAGAGGGCTAGCAGTCAAATGAACTGGTTTTTAGTTCTTGTTCTGCCACTCTGAGCATTGTGACACTGGATCGCAGCATCCTTACCTGTAAATTGAGAACAGTGGGACTACATGATCTCTAGGATTCCTTCTACCTCTGGTGGTCTGTGTTTTTATGACTGTGAACTCCTTTAAAGAAAGTATCTTATATTCCTGTCTGCAGCATCTAGAACAGTGTCTAGAATGCAGCAGGCCTCCAATATATATTTGTTGAATGAATGACTGAACACCTCCCTCACGACACAGACCCCAGTAGTGTCTTCATAGGACATTCTCAACAAATATTTCTTGGTGCATCAGTGCTCTTATTAATCTGAGTACCATGTACATTTAACATCTAATGTTTCACCTTACATATAGCACAGTAAGTGATATTGCAAGAGTAGAGATATAAACAGATATGATAGATATATACTTCTATCATATTTTCTTTATCTCCAGAAATCTAAATCAGAGATTTTTACCTTTGCCATTATAATTTTTAAAAAACTGAGGCTTTAAAGTTGACTCTTTGTTGTAAAGTACTAAAACTAAGAAACTATGTTTCTCTAAATCTCACTATTAATATATTATTATATTATTTGGAAACAGGTTATTATAATATTTGGAAATGATGGCGGTAAACTTTTAAGAGGACTTATTATCAGTTTTTCCCTGTTGAAAATTCTTTCTATAGAAATTTTTCTGAAATGTTTCCCTGCCTTAGTTAACAAAGTGCATGCAATCTAATCTATTCTTGATGATCTGTTTTAGCATATATAAATTTTGTACTATATTAGAATATACAGAAATAGTGAGGCATTGAGTTAAATCTGTACTGAGCCATTACACATCGTGAAACTTGCTTTCTTAAAAACAACAACAGCCCTGGCTGGGGTAGCTCAGAGGATTGAGTGCAGGCTGCAAACCAAAGGCTTGCTGGTTCGATTCCCAGTCAGGGTACATGCCTGGGTTGTGGGCCAGGTCCCCAATGGGGGCCAAGTGAGAGACAACCACACACTGATGTTTCTCTCCCTCTCTTTCTCCCTCCCTTCCCCTCTCTCTAAAAATAAAGAAATAATTCTTAAAAAGAAAAAAGTTAAAAAAAATTCCCTGTAATGTTTTATCTCTTACTCTTTAACATATTATATAGAATGTATAGATCCATACTATCCTGCATTAGACTGCTTCTTACAAATTGTAATTCTGAAATCTAAAGCCAAAGTGGTCTACCTAGGATGTTCCTTTGGTTTCAGTGCTAGTAACTTCATCCTCCTAGTCAATTTCAACTCATTCTTCAGTGTTTTAACTTATGTTGCAATATGGTGATCACCAGGCATCACAAGGTGTGGTGGAATAAACATAGTTTCCAGAGTCAGTTAGTCCTAGGTCCAAATTCCAGTTGTACTTACTAGCTGGGTGACCTTGGGCAAGAAGCCTTACAATGGCTGAGCCTTCACTTGCAAAATAAGGATTAAAAGCTTAACTTTGGTTAATGAATGGATGGATAGATGGATCCATGTGATAACACAAGTATAGTACAATGCTAATTGTAGAATACAGGTAGCCAGAATGCTTGTGTCCAATGTAATATTCTTTTATCTTCCCTGTATGCTAGAAAAAATATAACCATGCAAGATCTGTGAGAGGACTAGAGATAATATAGGCAAAGAATCCAGCACATTGTAAGCATTTACATGATCTTATAAACATTAAGGTTATGTCTTTAAAGACAGTCAAAACCAAGTGTTTTGTTTGTTTTTCATAACCATTTCTTTACATATTTATTATCAATATTTATCAGACAATCTCTATGTTCTAAGCACTGGTGATATAGTGATTCTTGCCCTCATGCTCCCTTCTTCAGGTTTGTTTTTAACCACCACCAGCACAATCAGGTGTAACTGAGATTTATTTATTTATTTTTTTTAGTTGTGAGTTCATTGCCAGGTTTGTCAAGATGCCAGCTTTTGGGAATGCCAGATTATCAAGGTTTTACAGCATTCGTATGTTTGGGGGGGATACAACCTGAGAGGGTCCCCTTTAACTTCACAGTCTTGGCTCCTGCTCAGTCCCCCTTCAGCCTATGTTAAAATAGGCCCATGTGGAAGGTATGAGAGCTCAGCAGTGTTCTGTGATGGCCAAGGTCCAGCAAGAGACTGCCACAGGCCCAGAATTCTCAGACACCGATTTGCCTTTCCATTTCCCAGGGCTTAACCTCTGTCGTTTGGCCTCCCCAATTACAATTACATTTCCAGACCCCCTTTTTTTGGCCTTACCCCCAATTCCCAGCCTTAGTAATGGCTCGTATTTCCTGAATGTAACTACGGGAGCTCAAATTCACTTCTGAAAAAAAGTTTTCAAACTTGAGCTTGCAGCCAGATCTACCCCAGTTTTCAACTTCACCGTCTTACTCACATATACTCATAGCATTTTTAATTTACTCCTGTATGGATTAAATGCTGTATTTACTTTCCCTTTTTCTGCTTGATGGTAAACAATGAATTGCATTTTCTTCAGAGGAAAAAGGCCAGTGACTTCTTGACAACTGGAAACAATGACAGTCTCTCTGGTGTTAGTCTATATGTGGAGGAAAAACATTTATCCCATGTAAGGAAGTGAAAGTTCATCTTTCTTGGCATAACTTCTCCTATGGCAAAAAGGTCATTTAATCACATGCAAGCCGCTAGACAAGACGTTAATATAAAGCAGAATTCTGTGTGCTTCTAAACCATCTGGGGTTTATCAGACGCCCTTATACCATTCAACGATGGGAAACCGTGAGACAGTTAACGAGAAAAATCAAAGAACGAAGGATGGATTTGCTTATTGTTCTTTTGCATATTTTCACAGATACGGTTTAGTTCTTGACTCTAAAATGAGAAGATCATCAGAGTATCTTTCTGTGAGCAGTTATGTTCACACCTGAGGCAGCCATGAAATCCAAGGAGATCTCTTTTCTCACTTTAGTTTTGCTGCAAACTGAACTTGTATTACTACTGATGTATGTGTTAACACACATTTTCAGTGTCACCAAAATTTTTTAAAATTAACTGCCAAGTTTCCTTATCCTTACACTAATATTATTATGGATTCTCACAACTAAGGCAATATATTCATTTTTACCAGTTTTTTTCTTAAAATTTGATCTTTTGTGCTCTTTAGTTTTAATTAGAGTTTATATTTAATATTATTTTGTATTAGTATGAGGTGTACAGCATAGTGGTTAGATAATCATATACTTTACAAAGGTGCCCTGGCTGGTGTGGCTCAGTGGATTGAATGCCGATCTGTGAACTGAAAGGTTGCCAGTTCAATTCCCAGTCAGGGCACATACCTGGGTTTCAGGTCAGGTTCCCACTTGGGGGCAATGTGAGAATCTGTGCTTCTCTCCCTCTCTGTCTCCCTCCCTTCCCCTCTCTCTAAAAATAAATAAAGACAAACTTAAAAGAGAGAAAGTGTTCCCCCTGATATTTCCAGTACCTACCTGGCACCATACATAGTGATTACAATATTATTGACTATATTCCTTATGCTGTACTTTACATCCCTGTGACTATTCTGTAACTACCACTTTGTACTTCTTAGTCCATTCACCTTTTTCACTCAGCCTCCCCTCTGGCAACCATTAGTCTGTTCTCTAGGACTATGAGTATATTTCTATTTCTGTTCATTTAATTTGTTCTTTTGATTTCATATATAAGTGAAATCATATTTGTCTTTCTGTCTGACTTATTTCACTGAGCATAATACCCTCTAGGTCCATCCATGCTGTTACAAATGGTAAGATTTCATTCTTTTTTGTGGCCAAGTAATATTCCATTGTACGTATGTACCACCACTTTTTATGCACTCATCTATTAATGGACAACTTGGGTTGCTTCCATATCTTAGCTATTGTAAATAATATGACAATGAACATAGGGGTGCATATATTCTTTTGAATTAGTGTTATATTCCTTCAGATATATACCTAGAAGTGAGATCACTGGGTCATAAGGCAGTTGCATTTTTAAAATTTTGAGGAATCTCCATACCATTTTCCATAGTGGCTGCACCAATGCATTTTCCTACCAGCAGCGTATGAAGGTTGCCTTTTGTCCATGCCCTCACCAATACTTGTTGTTTGTTGATCTTGGAAATTTTAAATCCAACAAACAAACATTAAAGTAATGGTAATTCAGGGCAGTTTTGGGACCTGATAACAAACCTCCTGATCTGAGAAGGAAGGGCCAAATTTCCGAGACTACCCGGTAATCCCAGTTAAACTTTGTCCCTTCAGAATCACTTACATTTGTTTAAAAGTTCATTCTTCTCATAAGGGGTTTCCTCCTACCTTATCCTGCTTATTCTTCCCAATATCTCTGTGAGATAGATCAGGCATGCAAGTATTGTTACCCCCATTATATTGATGAGAAAATCTCCGGGATTCAAAGATGTAAAGTAATGACCCCAAGGTCCCATAGTAGGTGAACAATGAACACAGGATCATAACCCAAGTCATATACCTCTAACTCTAAATTTTTTTTAAAAAACCCACAAGCCATGTGGCAGTGGTTTAAAACTTAAATGTCATAGGCAAAAACTTTTGAATGTTATCCAGATGTCTTTGAAAGGCTCAGAGGAATCAATACACACCTTAAAGAGCCAGGCTCTTTAAAATGAACAGGAAAATGACATGCTATGAAAAACATGCCAATTTGAGATTTACTAGCTGAGAGAGAAAACTTAGGGACAATATGGACCAGGCCAGGTTTCAGAATATGCTCTTCTCTTTGCTGAAAACAATGACCTTTGCACAAGATAGGAAAGTTTCAATGTTGGCAGTAGAAAACTGAGTTTGTATCATATTCATTCTGAATATGTGAAAAAGGGGGAAGGCTTTGGAAATGTTTAAAGAAGGTTTTTTTTTTTTTTCCTTGTAAGTGAAAAATCCAAAATGGTTTGGGGAAAATCTGTCTCTGTTCTACTTTCATCCTATTATCAGTAAGGTAAATGAAGAAATGGAAATGATAAATCCAAATGAAAGCATCTGAATTGCACTTCTCCAAGCCAGTGCAATTTGACAGCTAATTATGGAGACTAGATGATACAAAACTCAAATTTTCTCAAAATGCAGTAGTAGTGCCTGGGTAGGGAGAACTAGTTGCATTCATTACAGGAAATTCACAGCTTCCCTCAGGAAAAGTGGTTCCACGGGTCAGAGTTGGGTCTCATTCTTGAAATTAGGGGGTACAGGCCTGCCGGAAGCCCTCTTCTTCCTGCCTTGCCTTTATAGACTAAGAGGAGCACTGAGTCCCTCAAAGGACAGCTCCCCACAGGAAGGAAAAGTTAGCCTAAGAGGAGCTAAAACCGAGGTAGCTGAGTTGCCAGAATCCCTCCACAGGCCACCCAAGCAGTGAAGAAATTCATGGAGAGAAAGAAAGAAAGAAAAGACCAACAGCCGTGAGCAGAGCCAGCTGGGAGGGATGTTATTACTTTATTTCTGTTTTCTTAACTGTGTGTGCATGTGTGTGTGTGTGTGCATGTGCGTGTGTGTGTTGAGGGGGAGGGAGGATTGATTGCAGAAAATGTCTGGATCCACAGCGTTCAAGATGGAAACTTTTGTTGATATAAATTCTCCTAACTTTCCTACACCTTCCTTCCCTTCTACTCCATTTCCCCAGTGGCTATCAAGAGCTGTATATATCTGACCACAAAACATCCAGTCAGTTCAAGTCAAAAATGCAGCCAGCCATCTGGATTGACTCAAACTCTGTCTACACACACCAATTGGCTTGGGGGTAAAAAAATGTAATTCAGTGGAACAACTGGTTATTTTTAAAACAACGAGTTGAATTCAGACAACCATCCAATTAGTTGATTTCAAAATGCCTGTTTGGCGACATGAAAAGGATTATTTTCAAAGGGGCTTGTGTGTGCATAAACAACCTGAATGCTATTAAATTGACGAGCTATTTTGGAATCAAGGAGATAAGGACAAAGCGGCTGTACTCTGTTTAGAGGGAAAACCTGTTAGAGTAGCAGCCCATCAGGCACTCCAGAGGGTGACACCTTCTGTTGTAAGGATGCAGTTTTTCACTCGAGCGGCATAGCCATACCCCTCTTTGCAGAAGCAAGCACCTCATGCCTTTTTAAAGCGAAATCTACTGTATGCCTTCTTTTTGGACATGCCAAGCAAAGATTCAAATGGACTCTGAAAGGCTATTGCTCCGTAACACATTTCCTAGTGCACACAATGATGTTAACTTGATTCTCTCTCTTGCCTTTTCCAGTTTCAGTCTCACTACATACAGCAATGAGGCCTCCACTGAGCCATTTGACCCAATTTATAATGAGTTGGGTCAGTTTAAACTGCACAGCTATATCTTCCTGAGCTTTTCTCCCCCTGAAATGTGGACGTTTTTTTCCCCCTGTGTTACATTGCTAGGAAATGATTTAAGAAAGGAAGGGGGGAAGGTCTCCTCCTGAACGGAATTTTATTTGCACTCCCCATGCTTTGTCATAAAGGGCATTCAACCATGTTAATCATATAAGAAGTTTTAGAGAAACTCTCTTTTTCACATTAGGCTTAAAACATCACCCCTGAGGTGGTGCTGATGGCTCCCTTAGAAAAGATTTCTTTGACATCTAAGACACAAAGGACTTCAGCTAACGCTCAGAGTTAAATGAGTGGTGCCTAAGTGCTGACTCTCCATCCCCAGTGACAAGCATTTACTAAGTGAAACTTTTGTTACTGCAAATGTCTTACTTGGGTGTGTCTTAATCCCAAATGTTGCAGAGGTTTTGTTTTATTGTGTTATTTTTTAACATTTATTTTATCAGAAAGGATTCTCACAATGGAAGCATTCATTGCCATCTCTGTAGCTGAGACTTCGGGTTTAAGACTGGTTAAGCTGCCCCAGGTAGAAGTGTTTGCACAGCTACAGAAGTGTAGAATCGCAGCCCAGGAGCTGGAAGGGGCCCCATTCAGCCAGTCCTTGCTTTTACGTGACCAAGCCAGAGGAATAGCCACTCTTTTCTTTAAGATTCCTAAAGACAAAAACTTAACTTGCAGTTCTTTTATTAAAAAAGTATAAACTAGAAAACATATTTACAGGGGAATGTATTATAATTCATATTTAAAGTATTTCCTTTTTTAACATGTGTTTTCCCAAGTTAAAAGAAAAGTAATCAAAAGCAAAGTTTCTTTTTTTTTTCCTTTGGGAAAAAAAAATCCTTTCAATAGGAGCACTTCTCTTTTTGAGGATCCACACAGGACATTTCTCTAAGGAATTTCTACCAGAAATTGTTATGTGTCTCCTAAAAAAGCAAAGCTTGGTTTTATCTTATACATGCTCTGGATCTGGATGAAGACATATTTTCTTTTTTTCCTCCAGGTTTTGGAAACCTGAGAGCTGAATTTGTAACCAAAGAACAGGACTTTATTCCAGCTTCACCCATTTTCCTTCCCTAATATTCTCTTCATAAAAACTTCTTCACTTAGTTTTGTTGTTGTTTCTAGCTTTTTTCATTGGTTTGTTTTGATATTTTAAAGCAGCTTAGTGAAACAAGACCAGCAGAGGCTCTATAGATCAATAGTCCTACACTTGGATCCCAGCTCTACCCTTTCCTAGCTAAACTTCTCTGAGTCTCAGTTTTCTCATTTGTAAAATGGAGATAGCAATAGTAGTCTCCACCTCCTGGGGTGGTTGTGAGCATTAAATGAGAAAATACATGTATAGTGCCAAGCCAAGAGTAAGCACTTTAGTTATTAATACCATAACTTTGCTACCTTAAATCTTTTTCAGAGCAGGCAGAGCCAAAAATAATTATTTTCTCCCCAAATTAAACGTTTAATTTTTTAAAAAGATTTTATTTATTCATCTTTAGAGAGGAAGGGAAGGAGAAAGGGAGAGAACATCAATGTGTGGTTGCCTCTTGTGTGTCCCCTGCGGGGAACTGGCCCGCAACCCAGGCATGTGCCCTGACTAGGAATCGAACAGCAATCCTTTGGTTCGCAGGCCCGTGCTCAATCCACTGAGCTACCCCAGCCAGGGCTAAATGTTTAATCTTTTATCCATTTTCTCCTTCTCTCCTGTGCCTGAATTGCCCTTCAAGTGAAATCATTGTTACTGTTTTTACACTTTGATGAAACTCCTACAACATTACAGAATAGAGGTTCCTGAACTTGTTAAGACACAGCACAAATACTCATTAAAAATACAGATTCTGCCCTGGCAGGTGTGGCTTAGTAAATTGAGAGCAGGCCTGCAAACCAAAGTGTCACCAGTTAGATTCCCAGTCGGGGCACATGCCTGGGTTGCGGACCAGGTCCCCAGTAGGGGGCGCATGAAAGGCAATCACACATTGATGTTGCTCTCCCTCTCTTTTTCTCTCCCTTCCCCTCTCTCTAAAAATAAAGAAATAAAATCTTTAAAAAATAAAATACAGATTTGGTGTATTTTAGATTGGATCTAGTCTTAGACACCCAAAATTAGTTTGTAGATCAGCAGTTCAACATTAGATGTTCTCAGGATTGAAGTATTCTACATTGGATTTGATTATCAAGTTTTTGTGCCATAAATGCCACCTTGTGTACATTTTTCTCCAAGAATCTTATCACAAATTTCCCAACTGTCTTTCTATGTAGTGAGTGTCCCTCTTGCACTTTAACTTTTGTTTTCTTGTTTTCCCTTCAATGATTTTTTTAAAGATTTCATTTATTTATTTTTAGAAAGAGTGGAAGGGTAGAAAGAGGAGAGAAACATTGATGTGTGAGAGAAACATTGATTGGTTGACTACTGCATGCCCTCAACTGGGGACCTGGGCCACAACACAGGCGTGTACCCTGACTGGGAATTGAACCAGCAACCTTTCAGTTTGCAGGCTCGCACTCAATCCAGTGAGCAACATCTATCAGGACTCCTCAGTGATTTTTTATGCTACTTTTTAAAATCATTTTGCTTCTTGTACTGACGCTTGTGTACTCCTTTTCCAACTGCTGATGCTTCTTCTTTGTCCTTGGCGGATCCTTCCCCACCCATCACCCTCAATACTCCTTTGGGTGAGGTACATGGGAGCTAAAGCCTATTTGTATCTTTTCTGTTACTGAAAGTATAGGGACATTAACAGAATAACAGTTACTTGGTGACCGTTCCAAGCCCTTCTTCACGGAGAAAAACATCTGCAATTTTTGATTTTATTGGCCTGCTTGATGGCTCTACAACACAGTGAAGAAGGAGCCCCACCCACCACAAGGCTCTTCATCCTGCTGGGGAAGCCATGCATAGTTGAGAGACCAAAAAGTGCAAAAAAAAAAAAAAAAAAAAAAAAGATTTTATCCGCCTTCCTCTGTTTTCCATGGATAAGTGCCAAATCCCTCATACTTAAACTTCCCCCTTCCTTTACTTTGCCTCCCAGTTTTCCTTTGAATGAATGAATGAATAAATTGTCCACCCCTCCAAATTTTCTCAATAATCTACCTCTGTGGCTCATTCCAGTGTTTAATCCCCTTGACAATAAAATGAGAAAGGGGAAAAAAGGAGAGAGAAAGAAAAAAAGAAAAGAAAGAAAGAAAGACAAAGAAATGTTAGTTGCCTACTAAAATCCCAAAATCTCTCCTGCTTTATCTTGAGATTCTTTTGGTTGTTTCCCCTTGTTACATGCGTGTTGCTAGGATAGTACAAGTATTTTCAAGATGAATTCTCTGCCAAAAGATCTTGCAACTGAGTCATCATCATCCTCATCTTTTTAAAAACATGAGCAAGTCTCAGCAGCACTTGATTCAGGTTAATAAACATTATCTAGGGAAAGAAAAAACAAGCTTCAAGAACATGACATCATTATTAAAAATAAATGTTTACTGAGAACCCGTTCAGTACATGATATTGTATTAGCCCTGGAGATATAAAGAAGTGCCTGCCTTTAGGCACACATGTACACACATGTACTCCCACATGTTAAATCCAGAGAAGTGGCTCAGGCTGGAAGGATTACTGGAATTGGGAGGGAGCAATTCTGCCTGAAGGGCCTGGGTGGTCACAAAAGGTAAGACTCCAAGCCCTAAAGAAAGGGTAGCAGAGAGAGAGAGAGCCTGAGGGAATTAACGTGAACAAAGACCAGGAAACAGGAATGAAAATAGTTTGAGGGGAAACCATTAAGAGACTATTTGATGGGAGCAGACAGTTTGTGTAGATTGGAAGAGGGTGGGAGATAATAATGGAGCGGTAACCTTAGGCTGCTTATAGAGGGTCTTGAATGCTAGTCTAATTAGTGTAGCCTTATCCTATAAGCAATAAGGAGTGCCACCGTCACAGATAAAAGAAAGCAGGAGACCACTGGGGTTTCTGGGTACCTTCAGAAGGAAAGGAGGCAGGGGCATTGATTACAAGAACTTTGTGAAATGCTTTGAGTTTGTATAACTGTTCTCTGTGGTTGTGACTTTGTTATTCCCTTGTGGTACCCATGCTATTTGGGAGGACAGCAAGAAAAGAATAGCTGGAGAGATTACATTCTACCCCAAAAGCCAGCCTGGAAGTGAAAAGGACCCTAAGAAATGCAATAAAGGGAGGTGGTTTTAAAAGAAAGATAGCCCTGGCTCAGTGGATTGAACTCTGGCCTGCAAAGTGAAAGGTCATTGGTTCAATTCCTGTTTGTGGCACATGCCTGGGTTGTGGGCCAGGCCCCCAGGGAGGCTGTGGTTGTGCAAGAGGCAACCTATATGTGTGTCTCTCTCATGCATCGATGTTTCTCTCCTTCTCTTTTCCCTTCCTTTCCTTACTCTCTAGAAAAAAAAAAGTAGAAAGATAGATAAGGAAAATCTGAGGCTCACAGAAGGGAGAGGAAATGTGGTATATTTGGAGCCAGCATGGGACTGCAAAATGCCTTTGAGGGCTTTAAATATAAGGAACCTTAGATATTTCCCTGCCAGCCCCTGACCAGCCAAACTTTTCCAATAGTATCTGTCATGCCTGTTTAGAGGAAAAGACTTAAATGGTCATTGTCAAATGAATGCACCATTTTGTAAACACCAGAGAGCCTGAGAATATTCTGCAGATACCACCTTGTTGAACTAGATAGAATTGACTGGGTATTGGGTAACATATAGGTTAGTTTCTTGAGTTCCCTAATCTGAAGGTGCTGGCTGGGCACCTTCCTATCACCTCACTCAGATTTAGGCAAAAGTGAAAAAGAAAAAAAAAAATTCAGGCAGGACTTGATTGCATCCTGCTAGGATAAGCAGTTGATTTGGATAATCAGATATCATTGTCTATTCTCCTAATTCAGTATGGCTTCAGTATTGTAAATGGGCCATTGTCCATCCAGGACCATTTGGAAAGGCTTCTGTCTGCAATGATTTTCATTTCCAGCTGAGCTGTTCTCTCCCACTCCTAAATAGACCCCTGTCTCCCTTTGCAAGTAAGAGTTCGCCAATGTTTACCCAATAGGGCACAAAGTGATTGGGAAAGACTCTGTTGCCTCCTCTCATCCACCCTTCCTATAAACCAAGAAGATAGAAAACACTGCTTTCTTAACTGACTTTTATGACAATTTTGTACCTGGTACATATGAGATACTGAGTAAGTGTTTGCTGAACAAATGAATGAATGAATGCCAGGCACTGTTCTAGTTCTGGGCATTCAACAGTAAAGAAAAGGAAGATAGACCAAAAAAAAAATTCCCTCCTTTGGGAATTCCATTTTAGTGAAAGAAACGAAGGAACTATAAAGTTCCAAGTTATAGCAGATGCATCGCTGAACATATGGTAAGTACTCAATATATATGTGGTGAAATGGGAGACTCCAACATAATAATGCATCTAGTTTGTGTTTCTCTTCCTCCTTTGTCTCATTAAAAAACACTTAATATCCTCCAAAAATTAAAAATAGAATAATCAAATGACCCAGCAATTCCACTCCTAGATATATGTCCAAGAAAATTGAAAACAGAAACTTTAACAGATATCTGTGTGCCAGTGTGTTCAGAGTAACAGTTTCCACAACAGCCAAAAGTTGCAAACAACTCAAGAGTCCATCGATGGATAAATGGATAAACAAAATGTGATATGTGCATACAAATGGAATATTATTCAGCCTTTAGTAGGATGAAAATTCTGACACATGCTACAACATGAATGAACTTAAGGGCATTATGCTATCTGAAATAATCCAGTGACAGAAAGATAAATACTGTATGATTCCACCCAAATGAGGTAATTACAGTAGTCAAATTCATAGGGACAGAAAGTAGAATGGTTGGTTGCCAGAGGCTGGAGGGAGGGAGGAATAGAAAGTTACTGTATAATGGGTATAGAGTTTCAGATTTGCAAGATGAAAAAAGTTCTGAAGATCTGTTGTGCATCAGTGAGATTATACATAACACTACCAACCCATACACTTAAAATGGTTATGATGGTAAATGTTATGTATGTTTTACAAAAATTTTTAAAACGCTTGCTAAACTCTTTGTGTGCAAACCGTATAAAGTTTAACAAACACAAATTCTTTGCTGGAGTTTACATTGTAATACAGACCCTTCGTGATGTGGTCAGGCATGTCAAGGCCATACAGACAAGCAAATACAAACATTCAGCCCAGATATGGAGAGGGAGCTGGATATTTACATTACCTAACAGAGCAAAGGTGAGTGCATTTAGGAATGGCAGAAGGGCTGGCTGTCCACGCAGTGTGATTTGACTAGAAATTACTCCTGATCTATTTCTCAAAACGCTTTGTTAACACCATTCCGAAGTTATAGTTTTCTTTGGAATCATGAAGAATTGGAATCTTCCACAATTCTTTATGAGTAAGCAAATAACCCAGTAAAAGACAGGACTGGTTTGGAGCTAACAGTTTGCTTCCTGTTTTTTTTTTTTTAAATTATGGGTCTCCAGGATAAAAGAAGAAGCAGTGGGGGAAGAAAGGCGGTAGGAGGGCCATGAAGATCAACTCCCCACTTTTACACACAAACAGAGGAGGCTGGGTAGTTTAAAAGGTATTGATGTAGCAAGTTCATACTCAGGCAGGCTTAGAAGGCCTTTCCTTCCCTCAAGTAATGGAGAGTAAAGAAAAGAAAATATTTCCACCCTGGTCAGTGTGACTCGGTTGGAATATCATCCTGTAGCTGAAAGGATACAGATTCGATTCCCAGTCAGGGCATATACCTAGGTAGTGGGTTCAATCCCTGGTCCTTTTGCACATATGGGAGGCAACCAATTGATGCTTCATTCTTGCATTGATTTTTCTCTCTCTCTCCCTCTAAAAACAATGAAAAAATGTCCTTAGGTGAGGAAAAAAGACAAAGAAAAGAAAAAAAAAACATTTCCAACATTAGCACTGACCAGCCTCCAAAGGTAGTGATTTCCATTTCTGCTGCTCAGAAGTACAACAGCAGAGGCTGGGGTGAAGTTGGGGTTATTTCTCCCAACTCTACATTCTAAGAATCTCTTAATAGACAGCTGGGTAAAGCCCCTTTACCTTGCCCCATCAGTACAGTCACACCTCAATCTTTCAGATGCCACCAACTGTGTGTGTGAGATTCTAGAGAGGAATCCATTTGCACCCTTCACGAATCTTTAAACCAAGATTCGGGCAAGAATCTTTAAACCATGCCACAAACGCATTTTCATATTCTTAAAGGAACAAACTTTAAGGACTTCAGCACATTGTTTATGAGTCAATGGAAACTACTAATAACAAATGGGTTTTATCTATTCTCAAAAGCAAGTCTCCGGGGATCTCTCTTGGGAGCCACTGTGAGCAGTTAGTTTGAGTTATTGTACACATAGACTTCAACTAATAAAAAGACATGTTTTAAAACATTCCAGAATTCCAACCTGTCACTAATTCAGATTGGTCCTCCTGCCCCTGACCCCATTAGTCCAAACAGATGAGATTTTGCTAAGGCAGATTTTCAAATAGTTTGCAAATAATAAAGAAAAAGAGGGAATCTCTCTGTCTCTCTATGTCTCTCTGTCTCTGTCTCTCTCTCTGTCTCTCTCTCTCTCCCTCTCGCTCTCTCACATAGACACTCACTATTAGGATGAGAAAGTGACAGTTTCTCCCAGTTTGTTATTTACCGTGGTTCTCACAAGAAAGTTGCCGTTGCAATAAGAATGGGCACTGAATTACTTGCCTAGTGCCAAAGAGCTTTGTTTTTCTAAGATTTATTCACTTTTGGATTCATGAAAGTCATTGTTAAGCTAATGTCAACTTAAATTAGCTTTTATTCATTTGTAAATATGGAGCACAAATGCTCTTCTAAGCACTGCTAATGCTTAGAAATGCTCTTCTAAGTGGAATAACTTAGAAGTATCCTAAAAGATGCTCTCGCAGCCACTATTTGAAATGTCCCTTTGGATTGCAGTGATACCTGTGATGTGTTGTTTTTTAATAATGTTTCCCAAGATCATAAAACTATGAACTACAGGCTCAAAAAAAAAAAAAGTTAACCATAACTACTTAAGGGACATGTGGAAAAAGAATATTTAAAATGGTAATTTAGTTTTTTCTAATCAGATAAAGAACACTTCAGCTCTAACGTGTGTGGGAGCCCATCACACCAAGGGTTCCAGTCTGTATGTAGTAGTTGGAGTTTCTCAGGAAGACATTGAGCTAAGTTCAGAAACTTTAAAATAAGTCTTTGGCCTCTAATATATGTCAATTAAAAGTTGTGTTTGCTTCCTATATAACAGGAATTGTGACTTGTTGAGGAAGCATTTTGAGAGCCAAAGGAATAAAAAAGGCCAAAGACGCTGCTCTGGTTCCGATTCTGATCAATAGCAAGGGAGTGTCTAGGCTAGGGTGATATCAGTTTACCTGGTCGGCATAAGGTAAGATAAGGCGCTAAGAGGAAGGTATTCTGAATTGGGCTTTGTCAGCCAAATACTTTATCATCCCTCACTTCCTAGCATGTACCTTGTGAATTAAGCTTAAAAGTCTTACAAAGCAAGAAGCTTATAACAACAAAAAGATTTCCCTTCAAAAAAGTTGCCAGTCTGAGATGATGCATAGTACAGAGATGTTCCATTGTTAGGTAAGCAACCAAATACAGGCATTAACTGAGGGATAGAACAGCAAAAGCATTTCAGCTTCAAAGGCAGACAGCAAATTTGAGATGCATAACCTTACCATTAAGTCTTCAAAACCAATTTTCTTTATTTCTCTCTCTTTTTTAATTGTTCGAGTACAGTTGTCTCCATTTTCCCCCCTACTCCCTCTCACCCCAGCCACCCCCAACCCCCACCCTTGATACTAACCCCTTTTGGCTTTGTCCATGCAAAACCAGTTTTCAAAGTACAAATATATACAAGGTCTGTCCGGAAAAAGTCCAGCCATTGTTAATGTAATGAGACATTTGTGTGACATCAATGTAACCTGGCAGCCAAGGAGAGTGAACTGGAATGCACATGTGTGAACAATGATGACTCCACTGTACTAGTCAGTGGAGGAGGTAGATGCTGTTGAGTGAGCATGTGTACTGTATGGCCATTGCATTTAAAATGACTAAACTAGTAGACCAATGAATCTACATCAAATTTTGTGTTAAGCTTGAACACTCCTCTATGGAAACTATTCAGATGATTTAGAAGGCCACAGCTATGGGTGACTGGTGATTGCCAACTTTATCATGACAATGCACCTGCTCCTGCAGCATGTCTCCTGCAGAGTTTTTTGGTGAAACATCAAATCACCCAGGTGACTCAGCCCCACTACAGCCCAGATTTGGTGTCCTGTGACTTCTGGCTTTTCCCAAAATTAAAATCACCTTTGGAAGGGAAGAGATTTCAGACCATTGATGAGATTCAGGAAAATACATCAGGGTAGCTAATGGTGATTGGGAGAACTGTGTGAATGCCCAAGGTGCCTACTTTGAAGGAGACTGAGGTGGCATTGTCCTATGTACAATATTTCTTGTATCCTGTATCTTCTTCAATAAATGTCTCTATTTTTCATATTACATGGCTGCATACCTTCTGGAAGACCTCACACAAACCAATAGAAGAGAACTAAGGTAAATGTGAGATCAATGATGCCGTGGCCAAAGCAGGTGGGAGTTAATTTTGGTGAGGCACTTTTCTTTTAAATGATGTTTTTTATTCATGCAATTAAAATACACCATCTCCTCTATGAAGTCTTTCCTGTTCCTCACTCCTTTCCTGTCTACAGTGGGCCACTCTTTCCTTTAGGTCTCACTATGCTCTGGAATATACTTCATCATGTCACTCATAACAACTTACTGCATGTCTGGTCCCCACTAGACCAGAGCTTTGAGGAGAAGGTCTTATTCTTTTGTGTGCTCCATCACCTAGCTCAGTACATGGTACATAGTACGTGCTCAATATGTTCTTTGAATGGATGATATTCCATAATTCCCTATGGTTGAAAGAGCAATAGTTAAACAAATATTCCCTTTAAAGTTATGTCAAGCCAACTTTAGACCCCACAGAAGAAAGATCTGTAAATTCCCAGCTCCTAAATCAAAGGTTGAAAGCTTGCTCCTCCCTAGCCCATCTCTCCTTGATATGGCTCCTGATTAATAATCTGTTACATCCTCAAAAGGGGTCACTTTAAGGTAACGCAGTGGAGCTCCCATGACCTATTGACCTTGTTATATCACCAAAAAGGAGCTAACTTTGGGTCAAAGGATGGGCAGAATATTTTGTTCTGATTCACATATTACCAAGAAATCTTTGGCTTCCTGGAATTCATAATAAAAATTCCAAATGCCCAGCAATAACTTTCAAACCCCCACAATTCTTGCTTACACAGCAAAGTAACACTTGGATTCTATACCAGGCCTCCTGACCTTTTGTTAATTGCAAAATAAACAGATCTCCAGTTTAGAGGGGCCTTTTCCTTTTATGGGCTCCCTGCCGTGTAAGGCACTGTTTGAATGGTATTTATTTCTGCCATATTTGTTTCCCAACACTTGTTCAGAGCAATGGGCAGGTGTCTGGGAATGGAATGAATAGGGATTAGAATAAGAGGGGAAAATCAGGTGCCCTAACATCTTGAATGACATGTCTAACTTATTCTTCAGCAGAGGCTGAGGTTCTAAGAGGATGTGTGCAAATGAAATTTCATTTTTAAAAACTATCAGTAAGTATTTCAGAGGCCCTATTCACGTGCCTAATCTTGCCTTCATATAGCTCACTGTCAGGTAAGGGATACAGGCATTAAAAAGCGATAAGCACTATTAAAGAAGCACTAACCAAAAGCTGGTAAAGCCCAGAGGACAGATAACTGTCCTCTAAACAACACAAGTGATTGGCATAGAGATATAATAAGGAAGGGCTGTGGTTGCATCATAAAGATGTAGCCACAAGTTGTGGGTATCTTCAGTCTTGCAGGTTCAGACACTTAATTTTACATGTTGCTCTAGAGCTAATCAGACCCACGGGGTTGGCCTATGATAAACCAGAAAGATAAATATTCACACACATATAAGCTAAAATCAATTTACAATGTATTTACTATATGCCAAGAAATGTTTTACCGCTTTACATGAATATCTCATTTAACACCCATAGCAATACTGTGAGAAAAATACTATCACCATTTTCATTTTTAAAGTAAATAAACAGAGACTCATAAACATTATGACTTGCCCATGCTGGTCAAGTTAGGATTCTTATAAAAGTCTGACTGATTCTAGTGGCCCTGTTCTTAACCCCTCCACACCCAGTCACTCATTAATTTATACTGAAAAATGAAACTGTTGGCTGTTTTGTGCATTCTCTCCCAAGGAAAGAAGATTAATGAAGCTGAATAAAGTTCTGAAGATTATTTTGTGAGTGTCAAAATAAGAATAAGGAGCTCAATGAATACCTTACATGAATGAATAGTTAAGAGTTTTCAAACTATGTCAACCTGGTAAATTAAACTCCTTTACTGTAGCTTGTAAATCCCAAACCTTATGCTCATCAGCCAGGACACTCTCCCCTCCCCACAAATCTTCATAATTACATCTAACTGTGCATTGCTGCTTTACCTGTCACTAAATACACATATTTTAACCCTGCCTTGAACCTCAGTGACTAGGGTCTTATATACTATCCTTGCTCCATTTCTGCCAGCATTCTTCTGAGAGCTAGATCCTGTTCTCCCTAGATCTTACCCACTCATCTTAAGGCTCTTCCATTTATTGGATTGTCTTTCCTTGACCAGAATTATACCTAAATTACCTATTTCCTTTAGCTTACCCAGCCATCCTCACACAAGCTCATTAGTTTATTCATTAACTAATCTATACTGGGTGCCTACCACCAAGAGCTGTGCTAGGGGCTTGAGAAACAAAAAGGAGAGACATTTTATGCCACCATGATACTGACATCACTCCAGGCTTAGGATATAGTACAAAAACCACCCAGGTTTATCAGTTAAGGTCTGGGCACACTCAAACTGAGTAATCTGTGGAGAATTTCACAAAGGGGCTATTTACGAAGGTGTAGGTAGACTGTAGGCACCTTAATAGAGATGGGGTAGTACCGTTCAGATAGTAACATCAGGGAGCCATTAGCCCTCATAGGTCTGAAAGGCCAAGGATCAAAGAACAGTACAAAGACTGTGACTATATAAGAGCTAGTGGTCTTCAGTAGAGGGAAGCAGCAGTTTCCAGTACTCCACTCATCGAGAGAGCTTTGGGAATCAATATTCTAACTGCACTTTTCTCTCACCCTCCAATCTCCTATTGGCGCCAAACACAATGAGAAGTCAAGAGGCAAGGGAATCCATTAATGCAGTCCATATGGGTCAGCCTCCCATGCCATGGAGCAGGGTGAAGAGCAGATCTGGATATCCAATAATACTATGCAACTTGATTATTTCCTCCTTAGCCCCAAGTTGCTCCACTTATGATTCCTTCCACTTCTTCATTCTTCCTTATTCCTTACTGCCAAAGACTCCCCTTTGCACTGTGCCAGGGGTGTCATCCCAGTCTCAACATTAAGTCTCAAAGACCCCATGATTATTTAGTGAAAAACCAGATCACAGACTTGAAATCTTCTCAGTCCAATGTGTTTTTTTCTACAGTATTTCATTATCTGTAAGACAGTGAAGTATTGATATGACGATGATGATGATGATGATGACGACGACGATGATGATGATAGCTGTCATTTTTTAGAACTCTTATGATGTGCAGGAACTGTGGTGATTTACATAGAATGCCTAGTTCTGAGAATAGTGTGGCTTTCATTGGTGTCTAATCTTGCCAAGGAAAAAAACTTCACTTCCAGTGGACAAGTGAGAATAAAGACCAACTTCTTACCTTTACAGATAGGAGAACATTTTTATGGGACCCATTTCCATTCTGCCTCTGTCACCCTTGAATTGCTGTGTGCCAGATGCAAAGAGGATGTAGTTAACACGTTCTAATTATGGGCTCTAGGAAGAGAGCTGCTTTTATGGAATGCACTCCTGCTGCCACTTTGGCTTCTGTTGCAGAGGCTGCTGAGTGTGCTAAATGCTCTCCAAATGCCCAAGAGGCACACTCAAGATTTGAACATGCAAACAGATGAGCTTAATTATGGACCCAGAGAATGATTCCATTTACAGCCTTCAAGTCCTAAAAGGCAGGGTAGGTGTTTAGGGAGAAACTAAAATTGCACCTAAGGGTCAACACAGTTTCACCAATGATTTGACATATCCATCAAGTACAGTCCTTCCATAGTTACTGAATCTGTAAAGGAACCAACATCTGTGCTTGCCAGACCTTCCTGTGAGTGGAGGGTGAAGGAGGGTGTCGGGAAGGTTGACTGTAAGCCCAGTAGGCACTCTTGCACACACGCAGAGCAGCTTACCTTTGTTTGCCAAATACTTACACTATAGTATGTAAGACATACTAGTATGGAGACATCAGGATGGGGATTTTCATCTGCCCTCCACCCCCACTGCTGTATCTCTACCACCCACAATGGTGCCTGATGTATAGTAGATGCTCAATAAATATTTGTTCAGTGTATGCATGAATAAACTGAAGGTGTCCAAAGATTTTGTAATAACTCCCAAGGTTACCTCAGTTGGAAATTTCTCAGGGCATCTGAATAATACTGTCCCTCCCACACTGGAGTTTAGCACTTCACCTTTCCCAATTGAAGTCAAAATAAGTCATTTTCTAGCATTAGGTCAGCTCAAAGCTACTCAAAGAAGTCAAATAAATATCATCAGATTAGACCCACTTTAAAAATGTAGAGGTTTACCCCTGTGCATTTGGATATCTTAATGTTGTAGTTGAGTTTGAGAGACTCTTTTGGAATAGATAACAGGCCCAAACCTCACTTGACACACAGTGCCAAAGTTAATGTTAACTGTTTCTGCACTAGTGAGCTTTCCATTATTCAATTGCTGCCCTAGTTCCAGAGATGTGAGGCAACTGACAAGATGGTAATGAGCTTTCATTTTCTTTATACAAAGTCAATTAAGGAAATGGGTGGTCTTCACTTATTTTGCATACTATTCAGATCAGTAACCTTCTTTGTATCTTGTAGATAGAGTCTTTCCTATGGCTGGAGAGTCAGGACCCAAAATAGAGCAAGTTTATAGCTGCATTTATACTCTGGATATTTCTCAGGGGAAGGGCATGCCTGTTTACCCCAAGGATTTGCAAGGTGATCAATTTACTGCAAACAAATCAAGCCAGACTAAGAAGCATCTGAACTTTTTAATATATTTTATTTCTAGACCCTTAACTGAGTTCTCCAAAGTGGTATACTTACACTAACTAGATTTCAGTCAAACATGCATAATCTGCTGGATTTGTAAATTCTTTGAGGCAACTTACAAATGTCTGTCTTATTTAATGTTAGGTTCTCAGTGTCTAGGGCTCAGTGTCTGGCACAGAGTAGGTAACCAATAAAATACTGATAGATAAATCAAAGGATCCTTTGAAAGTCAATGTCTAATCAATTGGCTGGCCCAACATCACCAGTAAAGGTTTTAGGTATCTCTTATTCTTTATTGGATCTGAGCAGTCATTTATCTGGATCATGTGATCATTCATTCATATATTCAAACATTTATTGGAACATGTACCATATGCAAGTACAGGGGATACAAATGTGAATAAACTGTGTTCCCTGCAGTCAAGGAGTTCAGTCTCTCCAGGGAACAAACAATCAAATATTTGCAATGTTATCTAATAGGTGCTATAAGAGGCGAGGAACTGAGGGCCATGAGAGCACAAACGAGGGACATCTGATTTAGACTGGGAGGAAAGAAAAGGCTTCCCAGCAGAGGTGAAAATTAAATCCAGTTTTGTAAGGGCAACTGGGAGTTAGCCAAATGAAAAAGGGAAAGAAAGGTATCCCAGGAACTATAGGTAGTTGACACAATTACTATTGACATTTTTGGCTGGATAATTCTTTGTTGTGAGAGACTGTCCTGTGCATTGCAGAATGTTTAGTAGCAATATCCCTGAATTCTACCCACTAGATGCTAGTAGCACCTCACTTCCCTGAACTATAACAACCAAAAATGTCTCCAGGCATTGCCAGATGTTCCCTGGGGGACAAAATCACCCCCGGTTGAGAAACACTTAGAGTCAAAGGTATGTGTGAGGAAGTGATAAGAGATGAGGTTGGAAAGCCAGGCAGGGGTCCAGGTCATAAAAGTCATGAGCTCTGTGATAAGAAGTTTGGACTTTATCCTGAAGATCACAAGAAGTCCTTGAAGCATTTCAAGCAAGAGGATAATATACTTAGACATGTGTATTAAGACTATCACTCTGGCAGCAGTGCAGAGTGTAAATTTGAAGGGGCTGTGTGGCAAGACTGGAAGCAGGGTGATGAGTTAGGAGACTTGCGCAATCATTCAGCAGAGAAGTGATGAGAGCCTCTGTTAAGGCAATGGCAATGGAAATGGAGTGAAGGGGGAAGATTTGAGAGATACTAAGAAAAGTCAAAATTTTAGGATTTAGTGATGTAGGGATATTGGGGGAATGAGGAAACAGATGTGACTACCAATTTCTAGTTTCAATAGTTGGAAAAATAATGGGTCCATTCACAGAAAAGGGGAAGATAGAAAATCAGGTTGAGAGAGGACCATAGATTTTATTACTGAGATATTGAGTATAAGCTACTCTAGGACAGTCAAGTGAAAATATTCAGAAGGAATTTGGTATATTGAACACCACCAAGCAGAGAGTTATGAGAGCCAGTATGGTAGATGGGTCTGAAAAGGGGCTATGTGACAACCCATCATATACTAAAAATTTATTATTAAACTGCTTCAGAGTTTTCTTTCACCTTCATTCATTTAATAAACATTTACTAGGTGCCAGACCCTAGACTGGATGCAAAGGATTCAAAGAAAAAGAACACAGAGATCCTGCCTTCAAGGTTCTCACAGTTCATAGAGGGAGATAGCTACAGTATTTTGTCATGTATAGTGCATATTTTCTGTTCAAAATTTTTAGGGAAAAATAAGGATGCACATTATACGTAGGTATAATGATTACACACCATGAGTATAAAGTGGGTATGATAATCCCATGTACAGTGCATACAAAACATGTGTGCACATTATTACATAGCAAAATATGTAAGTAAATATGCAATAACAATGCAGCTTGGTATGTGCTATGATGGGTGTACGCAGAGTGCTGTGAGAGCAAGAGAGTAAGGGTACCTAACGGACTGAGTGTTAGGGGAAAAGTAGAGAAAGTGTATTGGCAGAGGCTATATGATGGAGAGGTGAAGAATGGCAGCAGACAAGACAATACCCCTTGCAGGCCTCCAACTATAGCAGTGTTTCTCAGCCTCAGCATTATTGGTATTTTGAATCAAATCATTCTGTTATGGGGGCTATCCTCTGCATTGTGCAATGTTGAGCAGCATCTCTGGACTCCACTCTATATTGCCTGGAGCTCCTTCCCCTGACTTGTGACCACTAAAAATGTGTCTGGATGATGCTAAAAGTCCCCTAGGGCAGCAAAAATCATCCCAGTTGAGAATCACTGAACTACAAGGAGCATAAACAAGGGCCTAAGGCGCTGTGTTATGAAATTCATTGTCAAGTGTGCCAAAAATGGCTTCTAGCCAAGAGACTAAGCACACTAGGGGCACTAAGGCAGGCCTGCTGTAAGAAGCTGTAAGACTCCACTGACAGCAGACTTTGGCTCAAAGCCTCACTGAGGGTCTTATTGAACCTTTCTTTAACTGTATGGCAATCTTGGATGTCCCCACCTAACCACTTCCCCTCTCCCTTCACCAGGGGTCAGATTTACATCTCAGTCTGATGGCTCCCTCAGTCTTCTCCAGGAACCTCCCCAGTTTCTCTCATACTGATGTCTCCTCCAGTGAAATCTTTTCATCTTATCAGAGGAGCGAGGCTAATATAAGAAGTCAGACTCTGGAATCAGAAATATCTGGGTTCAAACCCTCGTTCCTTTTACTAGCTGTGTGTCCTTGACCAAGTTAACATACTTCTCTGAGCCTCCTTCACTTTCATGTAAAGTGGAAGTAACAGTATCTACCTCAAAAGGTTTATATGAGTATTAAATGAACTGCTGCAACTAAAATATTTAGCATGGCCCTGGCCAGATAGCTCAGTTGGTTAGAGCATTGTCCCCATGCGCCAAGGTTGCAGGTTGGATCCCCAGTCATGGCACATACAAGAATCAACCAATGAATGCATAAATAAGTGGAAGAACAAATTGATGTTTCTCTCTCTCAAAAAAAAAAAAAAAACCCCAATAAATCAAAAATTAAAAATTTGTGTGGTGGTAGATATCAAGTAAGAGCTCAGTAAGTGCTAACTCTTAGTAAATGACCAATATGTGGAAAAAGGGTATTCTAAGCAGATTGGAGAGCATGGTACCCAGACATGGTGGTGAGAAATGTCATAGAAAGGTGGGTAGGGCAGTAAAATGTTATAAGAATTTCAGTATCACTGAAGCACATAGGGCAAAGCAAGGAGAGACTAGAGACAAGGTAGGCATTTCTCAAACAGATCAATTCCAATCCCTTCAACCTTTTAAATTCAAGTTAAATTCTCCCATCCTTTTATCATCTCCTTTCAGCCTTCTTCAAGTTCACCACATCTGCCTTTAAGCTAAAAACTCAAACCTTCACACAAACTCTATCCAAATTCTCTCATTCAAAGGATCTGACTAGTTGAGAGAGAGACTAAAGGTTTGTTGCTTCACAGTTCCTCCCCTCAGGATTCCAATTTATGCAACCCTGAATGGGGATTACTTGGAAGGAAAAAGATCTAATCACTACTTGGCCCTTGCCCTTAAAAGTCTTTCATTAAGTCCAAAAACATTAACAGGGACCATTTTTTTCACAAAGGAAAGTTATTCATTACCTCAACCTCCTCCTCTCAGCTCTCCCTTCCAACTCCCCACAAGGATAATGAAGATATGTCCATGAGCATGAGAACAGGAAAAACTGGCAATAAGGTAACCAATTTATAGATGTTCTGCAGCTAAAGATTTGATTTGAAGTCCCAGCCCCAACACTGAACAACTATACAATCTATGGCAAGTCAGCCTCTGAGCCTCAATTCCCTTTTCTATATAATGGAGGCAATAAATCATACCATGGATGAAAAAGCATTTTGAAAAATACAAAGCACAGGGCATGTTATTAATATTCAAGTTGTGTCAAGTTAGGGGTCTAAAGCTACCCTCTAATGTCCTTCAGAATATTCTGTGCTTTTGCTCACATCCTGATCCAGGCAATAAGAAGAAATCCAATGGGTCACATAAGTAGGCAGGGAAACAGCTGTCCAAAGCTTCTCTGAGGGAGAAAAGTATAAGCAAAAAAAGGACAGGTTATGCCAAGCTCGGGATAGGGTTGCTTATTCATTCAGTTTTGCCAAACTGACGTTTTTCTCCCTATTCCTTAAACCCACTCCTGAGGATTAGCTAATCCACGCTTATTTCCTCTACCTTTCTTGGCATAGGAAGCATCCCTTGATGCCTAAAATTACCTTGTATGTTTTTGTCCACTTGTTTATTATCTACCATCCTTACCATGGATGTAAGCTGCTGCATGAGAGCAGTTTTTTGTTTGGGATTTGTTTTCTGAGGAAGGGGTCATTGCTAAATTCATCGTTGTAACCCCAGGACTGTGTACTGTTTCTATCACATAGTAGGCACTCAATAAATCTCTAAATGAATGGGTGGATGGATGAATAAATAAATGAAGTGCTGGACATCGCAGTGGCTTCCTGGTTGGGCTTCCATTCTCCAGTCTCTCCAATGCTGTATGCATCTCCCTATCAGGCTTTATGTGGGTGGTAGAAAGAGTAAAAGGATGTAGACTTTGAGGAGGTGGTGAAGGAGCATGAGCTCCACCCTCAGGAGTGGAAGAGTAATAGTGAGAGGGCTTTACAACTTCTAGAACCATCTGGAAAGTGTATTCAAATTATAAACACAGGTAGACCTTCCCAAACTGTCTTCTATGGAAAATTAGTCTTACAAATGCTTCTCAGCAAAAAGATTGCATGATCAAGTGAGTTTGAGAAACACTGCATAATGAATTTGCATTCAGTGCACCCACAGATTCACAATGTGTGTTAGCATGTAAAAGCCTCTCAAGTGTCAGATAGTAAAAAATAAAAAACATGCTTGATTATTGCACTTGGTTATCACATAATAGCTGCAGAAAATATTTTTGAAAATACTGGTCTAGGAAATAACCATGAGAAAGTTATTAGATTTAAAGGAGCCTTAACCCACTTCCCAGCTTTGGATTTTTAAAAAAATCCTCTGCCTGTTAAGTACTTAGTTATCACCAGTAAAAGCCTTAAAGCAAAGGGGAGCTTTAAAGGGAAAGGAGCCTGAGTGTCTAACAAGCGGTACCAAAATTAGAGACTGGCCTAGGCAAAGAGGAACTCAAGTAGAAAAATCAGCTTGTGAGATCCATGAAAGAAAGGAAAAAGCAAGCTTTTTAAGAATCACTCTCTCAATGACTATAATCAGTCTTTCTCTCCCCACACTCCTCTGAAATTGCACTCACCAATGGACTCCTTATTGCAAAATCCAACGGGCACTTTGCTTTTCTGTCATTATTTCTCAGATGTATCTGATGTAGCTGACCCTCCCTCATTCTTGAAACATTCTGTTCATTTGGCTTCTACAATACCATAGCCCCCTGGATTCGGGTCTACCTCCCTGGCTCCTCCAGCTCAGTCTCTTTATATCTGTCAATCCTGAAATAGTGGTGTATATTGAGGCTGTGTCCTAGACTTTCTTCTCTTTTAACTTGCTGCATCATCCTGAGCAGTCTCACCTACTCCCATGGCATCAAATACCATCTATAGGTGGATAATTACCCAGATCTGTATTTCAAGTGTGGTCTGTCCTCTTGGTGTTCAGACCTTAATATCCAATGTCTTACTCAACATTTAAACTTGAACTTTTTAGTCAACATGCCCAAATATGAATTTAACTTCTTTCCATGTCACAGAAAATAACATCATCATCAATCTAGCTGCTCAAGTGAAAATTCTGGAAGTCTACCTCAACTCCTTTCTCCCTCTCCACATTCAATCATCAAGCCCTATTAATTAACTTTCCTAAATATTTCTAAAATCCATCCACTTCCCTTCACCTCCATTGCTACTGTCATTCTTAGTTCAGCACCCCCCCACCCCAAGTTCTGACCAGCTCCTTGCAGAACTTACTGCCTCTTATTTTGCCACCCCGCCCCCGCCATTGTATTTGGTCACATTGCAATAAGAATGCAATCAATCTTTTCCAACACAAATCTGATTTTATCAACTGTGCTTAGATCACTTCAAAGGGATCTCAATAAAAAAATTAAAACTTTTAAACGTTGTTTCCAAAATCCTTCATAATCAAATCTTGCTTTCATAGAAAAGTGTAAGGTAGACTGGGGAGCAAGACTGTCTGGGTTCAAATCCTAGTCTTACCACATTTAGTAGCTACGTAGCTTTGAGTAACTTAACCTCCCTTTGTCTTAGTTTTCTCATCTGTGAAATGGGGTGACAGCAGTACCTGCTTCCAAGGGTTGTTTTGTATATTCTATAAATATATACATAGTATTCAAATAATGCTCCATAAACATTAGCTTTTAGTAGTAATATAATCTCTTTGACATTATCTCTTGCCACCCTTTCCCCCCTCTGTATCCTCTAGTCACATCATATGCCTTCTAGTTTCTACAACACAACACATTTTATATTTTTTAGGTGTACAAGTCAATGGCTTGGTAAATTCACAGAATTGTGTATCCATCATGACACTACATCTTAGAACATTTCCTTAACCCCACAAAAAAAGCTCCTCACCCTTTAGCTATCATCCCCAAACCCCTCCTTCTCTGTCCCAGCTCTAAGTAAACACTAATCAACTTATTTTCGGTTTCCATGGATTTACCTATTCTGAACTTTTCACATAAGTGCAGTCATACAGCATGTGTCCTTTTATGATTGACTTTTTTTCACTTAGCGTAATGTCTTCAAGTTTCCTCCATGTGGTACCACGTATCAGTACTTCATTCCTTGTCATGGCGGTATCGTGTTCTCTTTCATTGCCTGACCTTTGTACATAGTATCCCCTCTGTCAATAACACAAAGCTCCTCTCCACCCCTACTCATGTGGTTAATTCCCACTCTAACTTCAGCTTTCTAGTTTTGATGGAATGACAAGATTTCTTCCTGGAAGCCTTTGATGACGGTCCTCTCTCATCTCCTTCCCTCTCCAGTCTAGATTAGTTAAACTTCCTAGGTGCCCTTCCAATATCCTGTAGTTCTCCTATTGCTTGACCTTTTGTTTGTCTTTCTCCTAGACTGCCTGCGGAACAACAAACAACTGGGGCCACATGTGTATACTGCTCATTTCCAGCACATGTTAAAGTATGTGGCACACAGTGGGCACTCAATGACTTTGTAGAAGTAATGAGGAAACATGAGAAGCTGGCCCAGAACTGAAGAATGGAGGCTTAATTCATAGCAGGCCAATGGGAGTTTGTCTGCTGTGCTACCAGACTAGCGTTTCTAAAACATTCCTTTCTTCAAGTCTACTGTTGTCAAGCAAGATGCTAGGCCTCAGTCCTTCCTCTACAAAATGAAGTGTTCACCTGAGTAATTCCTACAATCCCTTCCAGCTCTGACATTGATTGCTTGCAAGTAGATGTTTATTTACCCCTAAGATTACAGAGAGCCAAAAGCATACCAAATGCATTAAAAATACATTTCTCTTAATTTAACACCAAATGGCAGTGTACAAAATAATGCTTTTCTTTCATTAAGGCATTAGAATATGGCATTTACTGGGGAAAAAACAAAAAATTAATGGTCTTACATTAGAATGGTTAAGGAATATGGGCTCCATCAGCTAGAAGCTACTGAATCCTCTTTTAATCAGTTCTATCTTGACACTTGACTGAAATATTAGCAGTAAGTGCTTATGCATTTATCAGCATTTAAAAACCTGAATTATTTTCCCTACACTGGCCTGGCTTTTTAAAGATGGAATAGAAGGTGGGCGATATTATGCCCTCTCAGAGAAGCACTTCTCAGCTTCCTCAGCCAGGCACAAACTATTCACTGTGGCTAGTTCGGGGCTGAATTGCTCTCCATTAGAGCAACCAGAACCAGAAGTGGACAAGAGCAACAAGAACAACAACAATTTAGAATCACAGCACATTCTATATACAGTAGTACCTTGGTATTTGTCATTAATTCATTCTGGAACTCATGACAAGGGCCGAAAACAATGACTACTGAATGATGAAGCATTTTTTCTTGTGGGGCAGCATCATGACTTGTACACATTCTAGCAAGTGTGATGAGTTTCAAGGAAGCACCGAGTGCTGAAACATTTTCTTCTTGTCAAAATTGGACAAGTACAGGGTTTGATGAGCTCTGAAGCCGATGAGTACTTAGGTATGACTACATACCATTCTAGGGCTTCAGTAATAATAACTCTCTTATTGAACACTGTACTGACCCTTTATATATGTCATCTCACATAATGTCCATAACAATCTATGGGATAAGTATCATTATCATTATTATTATCTTCATTTTACAAATGGAAAAAAAAAAAAAAACAACTGAGCCACAGAAAGGTTAGACAATACTCAAAGTCATGCATGTAGTAAATGGTAGAACCAGGATTTAGAACCAGGCCTTTCTGAACTCAGAAGCAAGGCCTATGATGGTACAGGACATATGCCTCCCGTTATTAAATAATTATTCATTTAAGCATCTTTCTCTCCCACTGTGTTATGAACTCACAAACTCCCTTTTGGTTTGTAGCACCAGCACCTAGCATAATGCTTGGCACATTGGTTCATTCATTCCTTCAAAACAGATCTATTGAATGTATACTATATGCTAAATAGTGGTTATTTGTGCTTAAGTGTATACAGTCATGAACAAGGCAGTAAGATCCCTGTCTAGTGGAGCTTACTTACATTCAGGTGGAAACAGACAAGTAAACAAAGAAGATTTTCTATGAAGAAAATAAAGCAAGAGAATGGGGTTAGGAGGAGCTTGGGGTGGGGGTGGGCAGTGTTTTGTGAGGCTAAAGTGGTCAGGGAAGTCCCTTCTGAGTAGGTGACAATGGTTTGAGCTGAGATCTAAATGACAAAGAACCAGACATGAGAAGAGCCAGAGGAAGTACATCCCAGGCAGAGGGACAGAAGGTGCAAAGTCAAGCAGGTACAACACAAAGTGTTTGACACATTGAAGGATAGAAATGAGGGCTAGTGTGGAGGGGGCAACAGGGAGCAAAGGGGTAAGTGGTAGATGTCATATCTTTACAAGGATTTGTAGGCATCAGGCACCTCCAATTGTACCTACACTTGGGATTGTGACTGCTGCCCCCTATTGATTCATAACAAGATCCAAGATGGAAGAAACAGGTTTTTGAAGGGCAATATTCAGAGGCATGGTCCTCTGACCCCAGGCAAGGCAAGGATCATGCTCAGGCAAGATCCCTGGGCATGGTCCTTTTCTGTACCTGCTTCCTCTTTTCATTGAGATTATCTTCCTTTGTAGTCTAGTCCAATCATCATCTTCTTCTTCTTCTTCTTCTTCTTCTTCTTCTTCTTCTTCTTCCTCTTCCTCTTCCTCTTCCTCTTCCTCTTCCTCTCCTCCTCCTCCTCTTCTCCTCCTTCTCCTTTCCCTCTTCCTTTTCCTCCTCCTCCACCATATACATCTCTAAAACAGTTTAAGCATACAGGCCATCCTTTTCAGCTCCTCCTGGGACCATGAGATAGCCAATCTGTGCCTTGAGCCTCTAATGCAAAAACCCTTGAGTCAGATAAGAGAAAGAATTCGTGGTAGCAGTCACATCCCAGCTTGAGCTCAAAGCTCAAAGTTTTCTTCTGCCTGACCCCTGAAATGAGTCAGGCAGTTTTAACTGGGCTAAAACAGCAATCTAGAGAGCCGAACTTCCTAACAACTATGGCGAGCAGGAAGAAAAGCAAGACTCAGAAAAAGTAAATACCAGGGAACAAGAATGACAGGCATGGCCTCTGCACCTGGAGCAGACAGGCTGGGTGGAGGGCTCCCAGCTTAAAATATGCACAGGTTTCAGAGCACAACAGAATACCTTTTCTCTCCTAAAAGCTAAGTCCAACACTTCTTACTCCCTACTGCCCCACTGTGGAGAAATGCTTTTGGGGAAATGATGTGCAGGGCTTACTGTGAGAAAAACAAAAAACATCCATTGCCATACTCTTATTTCTGACTTTGGGCTCCAAGTAGTCCTTATTTTACATTTCCTCCAACATCTATCTAGCTCAGAGAGAGGGGCCTTTGACACACATACAATGGGATTTTCTTTATTTCTCACTATTAAAGTTTGAGGCCAATACTATACTAAACATTGAGTTTAACATTCTAGAAAAAGAGCAAAATTTTGCACAGGAAAGTAGAAGGAAGGAAATAGTAAAGATGAAAACAAAAATACATTAGAAGATATAAAACCTGGAACCAATAAATAAATTCAAGAACTGGTTGCTTGAAAGTGCTAGTAAAGTAGATAAACCTCAGGCAAACTATATAAGGAAAACACACATAAAATTAAAACTGAGAAAGGGGATATAACAACCAGTATAAACAATCTTTTTAAATGTAAGGAAATTCTGTGCACAATTGTATGCTAATAAAATCTTAAAATATAATGCAACTGAACTAACAAGCAAAATAGAGACAGGCTCGCAGATAGAGAGCAGGATGAGAGCTATGGGGGTGGCGTTAGTGGGTAGAGGGATTGAGCAAAAAGGAAAAAGGACTCATGGGCATGGACAGCAGCGTGGTGATTGTGGGGGGGCATGGAATAAATGGGAAAATACAACAAAAAATAAAAACAGAAAAGGAAAATATAAATAAAATAACACAATGGATGCTTTCTCTCTACAAAATATAAAATATTGAAATTTGTAATACAATAGGTAGAAAATCTGAATAAATTAGCAACTGAGGAATAAATTAAGAAACTGTCACACAAGGTTTGTAAACCTAATGATAAGTAGTTGCAAATCTTCAAGTAAGAAAACAGAAAATGTTAGAATAAACTCAATTAATTCCATGAAATAAATATGGTCCTTATCCCACAAGCTGATAAAGATAAAATAAAACATGAAAATAAAAAAAAACAATATAAAATCTGAATATAAGTATAAAATCTTGAGCTAAAACACTAGCAAATATAACTTAGCAAAGCTTGAAAGAAGCAAAACATCACAATCACAAAGGATTGATTCTAGGAAAGCAACAATGGTTCAAATCAGTGATTCCCAACTTTTTCACAGCGTACATAGAAAATGAAAATATTTGAATGGGCCACTGGGGGACACAAATAAGTCTACTTCTAGCTGGAGGAAAGGCAAAGGGGTTTCTGGCTGTTCTAAGCTTAGTGGCCACCGTTAGAGCTGAAGGGGTAGATACATTGGTACATCTATAACCAGGGGTACTATTCACAGTGTTTGTCAAGTGGTAAGGCACAGGAATAGACCAATCAGAATGTACAATTGATGCTGGGGCAGTAGTATTATATCAGGGTCCTGATGGCTCCATGATGTACCAGATGTTAACCCCTTTAGTTCATGAATCTCTGGAGGTCTGGGGTGGAGGTTTCAGGGAATAGCTGGGTCAGTGAGGGGGCACTCAGGGTGGTAATGGGAATAGTAATTTAACATGGAACTATTTCAGTATTCATTTATCTATTTACTTACTTAGTTACTTATTTTTATTGTTGTTCAAGTACAATTATCTCCATTTCCCCCCAACCACTCCCCCCTACCCCAGCCATTCCCACTGCTTTAGTTTGTACCAGCTGAAATCAGCTCTACTTGCAACCTAGACCCAATCTGTCAGGTGCATCAGTTGAGATGCTCTGAGTTCAACTCCACTTTAAGACTGTTTTAGCATTTCTCACGATGTATTACAATGGTTAGCATCTTCTCCTTCTGACTAGTCTGTGATGCTATTCATCTTTGTCTCTCCAGCACCCTTGCACAGTATCTGACTCATAGTAGAAGTTTAATAAATATTTACCAGATGGATCAAGAATCATTTCCATATTGATATCAAAAAGAGAAAAATCGTAACATTTAATGCACATTCTGTAAAATTAGAAATGGAGGAATAAATATGTTAACGATATATAAAAAATGATAAGAACACCATGATAAAAAAACATCTATTTTAAACATGAGGTAAAATAATACTTACTGAGGAATATGAAAGTATTTCCTTTAAAACAATAAGCAAAATATTGGTGTGGCTCAGTGGATTGAGTGCCAGCTTATGAACCAAATGGTTGCCAGTTCAATTCCCAGTCTAGGTCACATGCCTGGGTTGCAGGCCAGGTTCCTAGTAGGGGGTGAGCAAGAGGCAATCATACATTGATGTTCCCCTCTCTCCCTCCCTTCCCCTCTCTAAAAATAAGTAAATAAATATTTTTTTAGAAATAGGCAAAACAAAGATATCTTATTTCATTTAAAAATCTACATTTATTTTTTTGCTCTGAAATTTTATATTACTTGAGATATTGGTTAATCGAAAAAGAAAATTATGTGTTTTGCGTTATTTCTAACAAATAGTCAAATTAAACTTTTGGCAAAGCATTAGTTTGAAGATTCAGTTACAAAAGGATATACTAATTCTAAAACTCCCAGAGAAGATGTAAACTATAGTGTTTAATTGGTTGGGTTTAATTATCTGGATTACAAGAATGCTCATTAAAAAAAGCAACTGGGGAAGAGAAAATCTAGGTGAGGACCTGACAAGCTTTTTGAGTATTTATCCCAATTCATAAAGTAGCAGAAGTTTTTTACACCAAGGAAAATCAGATTCAGAATAGAAAAATATGAGGACATCAAGAGAAGCTCAATTACAATTGAGACATGGAAAAACATGAAGCCATTAACGAAGAACATGAAAGGTACTTTATTTTATTTTTTCAGTTTATTTTATTTTATTATTTTTATTGTTGTTCAAGTACAGTTTTCCTCTCACCACTCCCCCTCCCCCATTTATATGGAGCCATAAATGACCCTGAATAGCTGCAGCAATTTTGAGAAAGAAGAACAAAGTAGGAGGGAACACAATACCTGATATCAAACTATATTACAAGGCCATTGTCATCAAAGCAGTCTGGTACTGGCATAAGAACAGACATATTAATCAATGGAACAGAATAGAGAGCCTAGAAATAACCTCAAGTCTCTACGGTCAGTTCATATTCAACAAAGAGGATAGGAAAATAAAATGGAGTAAAAACTGCCTCTTTAACAAATGTTGGGAGATCTGGACAGCTACATGCAAAAACACGAAACTTGATTACTAACTTACACCACACACAAAAATAAATTCAAGGTGTATAAAAGACTTAAATATAAATTGTGACACCATAAAAATCCTTCAGGAGAACATAGGCAGGAAAATCTCAGATATTCCACACAGCAGTATTTTCACTGATATGTTCCCTGGAACAAGGGACATAAAGGAAAGAATAAACAAATAGGGCTTCATCAAAATAAAAAGCTTCTGCATAGCTAAAAAAACTTTAGCAAAATGAAAAGGGAACCAACCATATGGGAAAATATATTTGCAAATAATACTTCAGACAAGGGTTTGATCTATAAAATATATAAAGAACTCACACAACTCAATGCCAGGAAACAAACAACCCAATTAAAAAATGGGCAAAGGACCTGAACAGACACTTCTCAGGTCCCAGAGACCTATGAAAGGATGCTCAGCATCACTAGATTTCAGAGAGATGCAAATTAAAACCACAATGAGATACCATTTCACACCGGTCAGAATGGCCATCATAAACAAAGCAACAAACAAGTGCTGGAGAGGTTGTGGAGAAAAGGGAAGCCTAGTACACTCTTGGTGGGAATGCAGGCTGTTACAACCACTGTGGAAAACAGTACAGAATTTCCTCAGAAAACTAAAAATGGAACTGCCTTTTGACCCAGATATTCCATTGCTGGGATTATACCCTAAGAATCCTGAAACACCAATCCAAAAGAACCTATGCACCCCAATGTTCATAGCAGCACAGTTTACAATAGCCAAGTGCTGGAAGCAACCTAAGTGCCCATCAGTAATTGAGTGGATCAAAAAACTATGGTACATTTACACGATGAAATACTACACAGCAGAAAGAAAGAAGAAGCTCCTACCCTTCACGACAGTGTGGATGGAACTGGAGAGCATAATGTTAAGTGATGTAAGCCTGTTAGTGAAAGACAAATACCATATGACCGCACCTATAAGTGGAACATAATCAACAAAACAAAAAAGCAAGCAAAATAGAACCAGAAACATCAAAATAAAGAACAAACTGACAGTAACCAGAGGGGATGGGGGAGAGGGATCATGGGGGAAAATTGTGAAGGAACATGTATAAAGGAGGACACGTGGACAAAGCCAAAGGGGGTTGGATCGAGGGTTGGAGGTGGGGATGGGTGGCTGGGGAGTATTTTAGAGAAGACAGAGATAGAGATATCTTGTCTCAGTGGGAAGGAAGACTTGAAGATGATTTGAAGATCCTTAAAAAGGAGCTTAGAACAGAAGCTATGAGAAAGTATGAGGATCTATCTAATGGAAATATAAAAGCTTTTCAAGGAGCAAAAAGTAAAATTTGAACATCAGTTATTAGAAAAAATCAGAGGGATGTGTGTGTCCCCCGGTGGGAAAGAGCTACATGATAAGGAACTGAGATATCTGTTAAACAAGTTCTGATCAGAGAACATCTCCATTTTGTTGCCTCCCATCTGCTGAGGGCCCTAATATTGATATTGAGGTACAGAACATTCTGGAGCATTTTAAACAGTATCTCAATTTTGTAAATGAAATTATGCATCATGATACAAGGAAAACATTTTCTATCATTTTGTTTGAAATATTATTTTAGGAATTCTGTTCAATGCAGTGAGATATGAAAAAGAAATAAAGTCATTATGATAGAAAATATGAAGAATTTAAGAATAAACATGCCAAGAGAGATAGATTATCAAAATAAAGACAACTGCAAAACTGTTAGAGTATATAATAAAAATCCCCCCTTATCCATAGATGTGTTTTCCATTTGAACACTGATATTATTGTGTTCTTTTCTAACATTCCTGTCACATTATGGCTGGAGGGAAAGGCCACTCTCCTGTGGGCAAAGCATGGGTGGAGCCCTGGAAACAGTAGTTATTCCAGTTAATCTATCATCTGGTCAAAAAGACAAGAATGTGACTGAGAAAGCAGGTCTTAGAAATGCAAGGAAATGAACTGCTTGTCTTTCTCTAAGTCTAGTGCTCTTGGATGCAGACATCAGAGGGTTAGTGGGTGGTGGGTTTTTAAGATGGTACCCACCTTCTGGAAATACATGAGGACCAAGGATAATTTGAGGCTTTGAAAAGCAAGTCTTATACTATATTGTAAAGTACAAAGATCTGGTTTCATATTACTCTTTGTGTTTATTTATCTACTGTTATTCCCAGTCTTTAGAACAATCTTATTAAATGTTCCAGCTTGATTTCAAATATGCTAGAAGGTACTCAGGAAAGGTTAACGTGTGTACATTTAGACTGAAGTGTTGATGGGGGAGCAGGACCTCTTTTTTCACAGGCTAGCATAAGTGGGGTTGTCAGTAATTATTAATAATTGAGTACTTGAGATAGGCACTGCTTCATACACATTATCTCATTCTAACCCTCTCAACAAACTAATGAGGTAGACACTTTTGTTAATTCCAATTGACAGGTGAGAAAACTGAAGCCTGGAGACCTGTAGGAAATTATACAGCAAGGGAAATAGCAGAGGTTGAATAGAAACAGTTCTGCTCAACCTCAAACTCCATACTCTTGGTTACTAACTGTTCCAAGTGACCATTAAGAAAAGACAACTGTCAAAGACAAGAGTTAAGGGATCTAGCCTTAATTTAATTAACAAAGCTCAAAGTTTTCCTTTTAGGAGGTATAAGAGATGAACTCAAAAAATGAAATACATGCTATGTTCATAGATGGAAACCTAAAATATTATATAAGGATGTAAATCCTTCTGGAATAAATTTGTTATTATTTAGCACCACATTCCAGAGTAATAGTAACACTAGAGATGCAGAGAATCTACACAGCTTGTGAAAGGAAAATTTTGGTATTTTTTTATTAAAGGGTTTTCTATATTAAAGATTTTATTTATTTATTTTTAGAGAGAAGGGAAGGGAAGGAGGAAGAGAGGGAGAGAAACATCAATGTGTGGTTGCCTCTTGCATATCCCCTACTGAGGACCTGGCCTGCAACCCAGGCATGTGCCCAGCCTGGGAATCGAACCGATGACCCTTTGGTTCACAGGCCTGCACTCAATCCACTGAGCTACACCAGCCAGGGTAGTAATTTTTATTAATATATTTTACTTTACACCCTTAAGAGAGAAAGCTCAAAGTACACCGAGAGACTTTTTCACACCCTGTCCAAAGTATAAAGGGTTTTTTTTTTTCAGTATTTGATCTTTTTTATTTTTGTATTGAATTTATTGCTGAATTTATTGTATTGAATCTATTGCATAGATTAATAAAATTATATAGGTGTCTGGCATACATTTCTGCACTACATCATCTGTATATTGTATTGAGTGTTCACCACCCTGAGTCAAGTCTCCTTCCATCACCATTTATCCCCTTTATACCCTCTTCTACCTCCCCCCATGCCCCTAAATTCTGGTAATCACCATGCTGTTGTCTGTGTTTATAAGCTTTTTTTTCTTTGCTTGATCCTTTCACCTTTTTTAACTCAGCCCCCTCAACTCTTCTTCCCTCTGACAGCTTTCAGTCTATTCTCTGTATATATGAGTTTCTTATAGCTCTAGTTTCTCTTTTGGCAACTTCATGCCAGTGCTCATCAGAACACAGGAAGACCCTTATACTTGGCTCTTTTATGGTCCTCACCTACATTTCAGCTTCCTTCTCTCTAAGGGACAGGAACATTATCCAAAGGCCCTTGTATGTTTTGATTCTGCTTTCTCCATCTTTTCTCAAGGTTTTCTCTTCTCAAGACTCATTTCCCCCTTTTTCTAATCACTTCTAATATTCCCACCCACTTTCTTTTCTTTATAATTCTGTTCCTTTTATACCGCTGGACAACGTAGAAGTCCATGAAATCATCCCAAAACAGTGGTTCTCTACATACACTCTGGGATTCTGTGAAGATGGAAGTGGTTCACAAAAAAACATAGAGCATTAAAAGCATGGGCCAGTCCAATGACCGAGGATGTAATCCTGGAATTCGCTGAGGAATATAGAGATCTAACTATTCTCCAGTGAGCAGTCTAGAAAAAAAATAAGAGCAAAAGTAGCCTTTACTCAAGGAGGAACCCCACGGGGCACAAATCTTCCCATATCACAGAGTAAATCCTCATACTTTAAACACAGAATAGGCCTGGCTGGTGTGGCTCAGTGTATTGAGCACTGGCCAGTGAACCACAGGGTCACTGGTTCTATTCCCAGTCAGGGCACATGCCTAGGATGAGGGCCAGGTCACCAATAGGGGTGTGTGAGAGGCAACCATGCATTGATGTTTTTCTCCTTCTCTTCCTCCCTCATTTCCCCTCTCTCTAAAAATAAAATAAAAATCTTTATAACAATAAACATAGAATAATAATAACTACAAAAGAAAAAAAAATGGCCTGGGAATGATGTCAGAAAGACCTTGTAAGGTAATGGTTAAGAGCATGGACTGAACACCAAACTATCTAGACTAGAATTGTGGCTCTGCCAATCACAACTTAGGTAACTTTGGATAAGGTACTTCACCTCTCTCTACCTTAGTTTTCTTATTTCTAAAATGGGGTAACAATAGTAACTACTTCATAGAATTGCTATGAGGTTTAAATGAGATAAAATGTGTAAGGTGGCTGAGATACTGTCAGTGATTTTTTTAATGCTACTCCAAGGATATGTTTTTATTGATTTTAGAGATAGTGGAAAGGAAAGAGAGAGACAGACAGAAAGAGAAGAACTGATGTGAGAGAGAAACATCAATTCATTACCTCTCATACGTGCCCCAACCAGGGATCAAACCTGCAACCTAGGTATGTACCCTGACTGGGAATCAAACCTGCAACATTTTGTTCTATGGAATGATGCTCCAACCAAATGAGCCACAAGCCAGGACACAATGTTAGCCATTATTAAAGCTTAATAAACTCAGCATCCTCTGTCAGAATGCCACAATTACTTCTTTCATGCTTTTCTATGCTTATCTAATTACTTATCCTTTTGTCACAAGCAATTTTAATACTAATTCCATCCACTCTGTCCTTCTTCTTTGACTTTTCTTATTCTTTCTCCAAATATCCCCTCCCTGAAAAATGCCCTTATGCAAGCTACCATTAAAGCACTAGAGTGTCAAGGCTCAGTATTCTTCCCAATCCCAAGACCCAAAATATTTTCTCTTCCAGGGGCTCCAGTCCTATAAATGAAAAATAGCCAAATCCAGGGCACAGGGGCTGTCCTGTGGAGATTCGCAGATGTAAAAGAACAGCTGTTCTATTGCAACTGTTGTTTTTGAGAAATCCAAACTGTTTAGATTAGACCCATGCCAAAAGGAATCTTTCAGACCACTGAGTATGCCCTAATTAATTTCCGGGTTCAGTCTAATTTCATCAGTGACCTGGAGATTTCTACAAATCTTCCTTCACCTTACTTTGCTCTTCTTTGCCATCTTCTCCCAACCTTCCCACATCCTCATGCCAGTTACCATTACATACAGATGGCATCTCTTCAAGTTTTCCCATAATGGATTTTAATATTTGCCTTTGAATTTTTTCCTTTGTTTTCAACTGCCTCCAAGTCCTTAGGGAGATAAAAACAGCCAATCAGACTAAAGTACCAAATCAAATATTAAGAATAGTCAGGGAAAATATACGAAGTAGTTCAAGTTAAACAAGTTCTGTAAGCCTAATGTATTGTAACATTCACAATATTGCCTGGGTTGCTGAGCATGAGATCACAAAACTCATATGAAGCTAAACAAGAAACCCATTCCTCTCAGAATAAAGATTCATGGGTACAGCTGCAATCCAGGTGCAGGGGCAACATATTTTGACAACAGTTCCATGTTCACATTACATTCTGGATATTACTCAATATCACTATAAGTCATTTCCAGCTATCCTTGGCAAAACCTCAGAATTGTTCCAAATAAAACAAGAAAGCACACTAAATTATGGACCAGCAATTTTATAGCATTTCTCAGTAAAATGTGCTACAACCTAGAAGCATGTATTCCAATTTTTAGTGCTGATCATTAAACACACTGTAATTAGACTGTGGGCTCCATGAAAGCAAGGATTTTGGTCTGTTTTATCCACAGTTGTGACCTCAGAACCTAGCATGTGCAGGAGACATTGAACAGATATCTGTTAAATGAATGAATGAATACATCCTCAATTTCATATCATGGGGTACTACACTCTCCCTTGCCATTAATCTCCATATAAATTAAGATAAAGTACTAATTATTCAAAATTTTTAAATCTTAAATTTTAACCACATTAATAGATATTGATTTATCCTCACAAAAGGTAAAATCACTGTTTGAATTAATCCCCAGGCCAAGGAAGAATTCAATTAGATATATATTAATACAGTTAAAATTATAATTTCCAGTTGTAGTAGAACATTCCTCAATGATAATAGGTAAAATTTATAAATTTCTAATCTAAATCATGACATGTTTGCTAGAACATTTGAAAAAAGGATTGTAAAATTCTTTTGGAAAAAGTATACAAGTCAATAATATCCTAAGAATATTTTGCAAATGAAGAAAAATAAGAAGGTACCAACATTACCAAAATTGGAACACATTCTAAAAGAATTATAATCTAAACAATGTGGTACTTATGTACAATAGAAAAACAAAGAGAAGTATCAAAAAAGGACAGAAATTCATAAATAAATTACTTATATATAAGAATACACTCTGCCATTTGAGGTAAGTACCATCAAACACAGGGATAGAAATATTGATGTAATAATGTTAGGGTAGACTTCCGGCCAAGATGGAGGCATAGGTGGACACACCGTGCCTCCTCTCACAACCTAGATTAAGGACAACAAAAATATAGAACCAAAAAAACCCAACCAGAACAGATAAAAAAATTGAATTGTACGGAAGTTCGACAATGATTCACCCAGACCAGTAAGAGGGGTGGAGTCAACAGCAGGTGGAGAGGGGTTGCAGCAGGAAAAAGCAATGGCTAGTGGTCCTGGACCTGCGGGTGGTGGTTGGCACACCCCAGGCACACAGGCAGCAGTTACCAAGCGTGGGGAGGCAACGAGAAGACCAAGTGAGGCGCACAAGGTGGCTGACTGCGGTCACACATTCGCGCGCAGATAAACCAGGCAAAAATGGGCAGCAAGACAGACTGTGCAACATAGGGCCCCAGCGCCAGCAAATAAAGCCTAAAAGCACTGATTGAAAACACTTGTGAGTGTTGAGGTGCTGGGAGAGAATCCCAGCCTCATAGGAGAGCTCCTTGGAGAGACCCACAGGGTCCTAGAACATACACAAGCCCACCCACATGGAAATCAGCATCAGAAGGGCCCAATTTGCTTCAGGAAAGTGGCAGAAGGGACTGGAATCCAAGAGAGAGCTGAGCAAGTGCCATTGTTACCTCTAGGAACCTGCCCCACATGCGGCGTCACTACCCAGCAACTGGGCTGCCCTGACCTGGGGAACACCTAAGGCTACGCCCCTCCCTATGTAACAGCTGCAACCAGACCAAAAAAAAAAAAAAAAAAACCCAAAACCAAAAATGGCTCAAATGGGAGAACAGATCAAAGCCCCAGAGCTAATTCATCTAAGCGACCAAGAGATAGCCAAACTATCAGATGCACAGTTCAACACTGGTAATCAGGATGCTCACAGAATTAATTAAGTATGGTCGTGAAATATAGGAAAAAGTGAAGGCTATGAAAAGTGAAATAAAGGAAAATGTACAGGGAACCAACAGTGATGGGAAGGAAACCCAGACTCAGATCAACAGTTTGGACCAGAAGGAAGAAATAAAGAGTCAACCAGAACAGAATGAAGAATCAAGAATTCAAAAAAATGAGGAGAGGCTTAGAAACCTCTAGGACAACTTTAAGCATTCCAACATCAGAATTATAGGGATGCCAGAAGGAGAAGAGGAAGAGCAAGAAATTAAAAACTTATTTGAAAAAATAATGAAGGAGAACTTCCCCAATCTGGCAAAGGAAATAGACTTCCAGGAAGTCCAGGAAGCTCAGAGAGTCTCCAAGTACTTGGACCCAAGGAAGCACACACCAAGGCACATCATAATTACATTGCCCAAGTTTAAAGATAAGGAGAGAATCTTCAAAGCAACAGGAGAAAAGGGTTACCTACAAAGGAGTTCCCATTAGACTATCAGTTGATTTCTCAAAAGAAACCTTGCAGGCTAGAAGGGACTGGCAACAAACATTCAAAGTGATGAAAAGCAAGGACCTACATCCAAGATTACTCTATCCAGCAAAGCTATCATTTAGAATGGAAGGGCAGATAAAGTACTTCTCAGATAAGGTCAAGTTAAAGGAGTTCATCATCACCAAGCCCTTGTTATATAAAATGTTTAAGGGACTTATTTAAGAAAAAGAAGATCAAAACTATGAATGGTAAAATGACAACAAAGTCACAACTATCAACAACTGAACCTAAAAAAGATAAAAAAACAAACTAAGCTAACAATTAGAACAGGAACAGAACCACAGAAATGGGGATCACATGGAGGGTTATCATTGGGGAAGGGGGAGGGAAGAAAGGGGGAAAAGGTATGGGGAATTAGTATAAATGGTGGGTAAAAAGTAGACAGGGGAGGTTAGTAATAGTATAGGGAATGTAGAAGCCAAAGAACTTATCTGTACGACCCATGGACATGAGCTAAAGTGTAGGGGATGGAGGGTGTGTGCAGGGCAGTGGGGAATAAAGTAGGGGGGAATGGGATAACTGTAATAGCATAATCAATAAAATATATTTTTTAAAAAGAAAGACAATCAAACATCTTTTTAATAACCAATGAGTATCTATATAATCTGAATTGCTGGTTTCTCTCTGTTTTCATCTTCTCTGCTTACTCTGCTCCACACATGCTTGCCTCCTAGGATATACCATGCACAATCCTTCCTCTGGCGATTTGCACTTGATATTTTCCACTTCCTGAAATGCTCTCTGCCCAGATACACACATGCTCAACTGTCCCTTACCCTACATGCAGTAGCAACACTCCCATCCAGCACACCCTGTCATCATTACTGACCATTATTTTTCTTGAATTCTAGCATATACCATCCTTTAACCTATCATAAATTTACTTATTTATTTATTTATTTATTTATTTATTTATTTATTTATTTAAAATAATGTTAGTTTTAAAAGACTTTGTTGGTTTTTTAAAAGATTTTATTTATTTATTTTTAGGGGGTGGGGAAGGGAGGGAGAAAGAGAATTAGAGAAATATAAATGTGTGGTTGCCTCTCACATGGCCCCCACTGGGGACCTGGCCTGCAACCCAGGCATGTGCCCTGACTGGGAATTGAACTGGTGACCATTCAGTTTGCAGCCTGTGCTTAATCCACTGAGCTACACTAGCCAGGGCTATTTATCTCTTAATATTTGACCCTACTAGTATTTAATGACTGTGAAGACAGGAGAATTCTCTTCTTCACTGCTGTACATCTGGGACCTGAAATCAAACCTGGCATGTAGTAAATGGAACTCAGTAAGTATTCAATGAGTGAATAAACAAAAAGGTTAAAATAAAAGAAAACTCGACCATAGAAAAAACTGCATCAAACATGATAGCCAAAAACTTAATGATTTTTCTATATAAAGAGTGTATCAGAGATGGAATGGAACAGAAATGGCCATGACCACTGCAGTGATTATGAGAAAGAGGTCATTTGAGTCTGGCCAGTGACACTGGAGCAAAAGAGAAGAAAAACAAAAAAAGAAGAAGAAGAAGAAAGAGAAAGGCAATAGGACAGATTCAGCCCAGGTTCACCCTTTGATGAAGTCTTTGCTAGCAGAGAGGATCCATGAAATGCAGAAGGCCATTGAACTGTTTTCAGTGGGCCAGGGACCTGCCAAAACAATGGAGGAGTCTAGAAAGGGAAGCTTCCAGTTCAGGGACATGCAGTCTGTCTCCAGTCTGGGAGAAGTGGTAAACACCTATGGCCCAGTGGAGCATGACAAATATAAGCACGACGTTCACCAGGAGCCCTACACCCTGCCCCAGGGCTTCACCTGGGATGCCTTAGGCCTGTGGGACTGGAGTGTGCTGAAAGAATTATACACCCTCCTGAATGAGAATTATGTGAAAGATGATGACAGCCTGTTCCAATGTGATTATTACCCAGAACATCTTTTATGAGCTCCCCAGCCACTTCACTGGCTCCCCCCAGTGGCACTGTGGGGCTCCAGTGGTCTCAAGTCAAAAGTTGGTTGGGTTCATCAGAGCCATCCCAGCAAACATCCACATCTATGACACAGAAAAGAAGATGGTGGAGATCAACTTTCTGTGTGTCCACAGAAGCTGTGATCCAAGAGGGTGGCTCCAGTCCTGATCATAACCCTGGAGGGCATTTTCCATGCTGTTTATACTGCTGGGGTAGTATTACCAAAGCCTGTTGGTACTTACAGGTACTGGCATTGGTCCATAAACCCATGGAAAGTGATTGAAGTTCTTGTACCTAAGCAGAAACATGACCATACAACTACCGTGAAGCTCTACCAACCGCCCAAGTCTTCCAAGAGAGATGCACTGCAACCAGTGGGGGGAAAAAGGACATGCCAGTAGTGTACCAGTTCCTCTGCAGGTGCTTTAATCAGTTTCACCTCCTCCAGTCATGAGCCAGGAGGTGTGCAGTACTGGTTCCAGAAGAATATCATTGACAGGAGAGTATCATTAACAAACTTCTTTGGTGGAGAATGCAAAGGGTGAGGTGACAGACTTCCTGAGCTTTTAATAAGTTTTCCCCCACCGTCATGAAACATCCAACCCACAAGAGGCTGCTCATTCTTTTTACAATGTTCACACCCAGACCCCTCTTCTAGACCTTATGAGTGATGCCCTTGTTCTCTCTAAAATGAAAGGGTTGAGAGTGTTCAATGCACTGAATATCATGGAGAAAAAAACCTTCCTGGAGAAGCTCAACTTTGGCATAGGGGTTGGCAACCTGCAGTATTGTCTTTACAATTGGAAGTGCCCTAGCCTGGAGGCAGAGAAGATTGGCTGGTGTTACAATAACCAGTTGCCAGTGAGATTCTGGATAGTGCCACTGAGAATTCAAACCAGAAAATGGAATCCCATTACTTGTTGGTCCAATTTGCACAAAAGTGAGAATCCCTGGCAAAGGAGACAGAGGCAACCTGGCTTTATCAAACTGCCACTGAAGCTGACAATGCATTCAATGGCATAGGCTGTGTGACGTTACCTCTGGCCCTGTCTCCAGTTTCTGTTTTCCAGTTAATCACATCCTTACGCAGCTGTGATCAAAAGAATGTAGCTGCTGAAAACTAGCTTGTGATTGGCATATTATGGAGTAAATGGTTGAATAATAAAATTATATAGATATACACGTATATGTACATATCTATATACTTCTTATATCTATATATAGATATATAGATATACACAAATGGTATAGTAAATTCTTATATAAGAGTATATATATAAAGGTCTGTCTGGAAAACATCCAGCCAGTGTTACTATACTGAGAATGGTTTGCATGACAGCGATGTAACCTGGCAGCCAAGAGAGTGGACTGGAATGCACGTGTGTGAACAATGACAACCTCACTGTTCTAGTCAGTGAGGGCAGTAGATGCCATTGAGTGAGCATGTGTACTGTGTGGCCATCACATTCAAAATGACTGAGCAAGTAGAGCAACAAATCTGCCTCAAATTTTGCATGAAATTTAAACATTCTTCTGCAAAAACTATTCAAATGATTCAGAAGTCTGCAGCTATGGGTGACTGGTGATTGGCAGCTTCATCAGGACAACACATCCACTTATGCATCATGCCTCCTGCAGAGTTTTTGGGTAAAACATCAAATCACCCAGGTGACTCAGCTCCCTTATAGCCTTGATTTGGTGCCCTGTGAATTCTGGCTTTTACCAAAACTAAAATCACCTTTGAAAGGGAAGAGATTTCAGACCATAAATGAGATTTAGGAAAACATGACAGGGCAGCTGATGGCAATTGGGAGAAATGGGTGAGGTCTCAAGGTTCTTACTTTGAAGGACACTGAAGTGTCATTGTCCTATGTACAATGTTTCTTGTATCTTCAATAAATGTCTCTATTTTTCATATTACATGATTGGGCATCTTCTGGACAGACTATATATATATATATATATATATATATATATATATATATATATACACAAACATACATATGCACACATAGGTATATAAGTTTTTTCCTGCTTCCTCATAGAACTTTTACAGTTTTTTAAAAAGATTTTGTTTATTTATTTTTAGAGAGAGGGGAAGAGAGGGATAAAGAGAGGGAGAGAAACATCAATGGACAAGAGATACATTGATTGGTTGCCTCTTATACACCCCCAACTGGGGACCTGGACTGCAACCCAGGCATGTTCCCTGACTAGGAATTGACCCAGAGACCTTTTGGTTTGTAGGCCAATGTTCAATCCACTGAGCCACATCACCCAAGGTGGAGATTTAGTTTTTTAAATCTTCACCCAATGGTATACTTTTACTGATTTTTAGAGAAAGAGGAAGGGACAGATGGAGAAAGAGAGAGAGCGACCTGACAGGGTATCAAACCTACACCCTAGGTCTGTACCTTGACCAGGAATCAAAGCTGCAATATTTTGGTGTATGGGGAGATACTTCAATCACCTGAGCCATCCAGCCAGGGCTAGAAGTTGTACAGTTTCAAGTCTTGCACTTAAGTCACTTGAGTTCATTTTTGTGAATGATGTACGATAGGGGTCCAGTTTTACTTTATTTTTTTTTGCATTTGATTATCTGATTTTACCAATACCATTCGTTGAAGATACTATCCTTTCTCCTTTGAGTATTCTTGGCTCCCTTAATAAATATTAGTCAACTATATATGCAAGAGTTCATTTTTGGGCTCTCAATTCTGTTCCATTGGTATACATGTCTGTTTTTATTCCAGTACCATAAAGTTTTGATTACTGTAGCTTTGTAAGATAGTTTGAAATCAAGAAGTTTGATACTACAGTTTTACTCTTCTTCCTCAGAATTGCTGTGGTTAGTCAGGGTCTTTTATATTTTCATACAAATCTTAGAATTTCTTTGAAAAATGCCATTGGAATTTTGAAGGGGATTACATTGAACTATAGATTACTTTGTAAAGTATGGACAGTTTAGCAATATTAAGTCTTTTGATCCATAAAAAAAGAAGAGTTTATCATAATTTATGAAAACAACATCAAGACTAGGCTCAGAGTTAGTGTTCCAGAAAAATGTGTTGGTGAAGGAATGTACAAATGGATAAAAGACACAAATAGTCAATTTATATGAGAACACAAAAACAGGAAGCAAAATGGAAAAACATTTAAATAAAAAGGATTAAGACAATCATAAAGAACCTATTAAATTAGCAATTAAAATGCTTAATGAAGAAGTTTTAGTTAAATTAGTAGCAATATAAATTGAGACCTTAGAAATAACATACGTGGATGTATGTCTGATTCAAATCGACTTAAACAAAGGGAATTTATTAAATCATATAACTAAGAGTTCAGGGTAAAGAGAATTCAAGGCACAGTTTGATCATGGTTCTAGCTCTGTTTCTTTGTAATTCCTTCACTTTTGCCTGACTCTTTGTTTTGGCTTAATCCTCGGGCTGACCCCCACCTCCATTACTGCTTATTGACTGGCAAAGTAATGAGGCTATATGCTTCCTCTTGAATATCTTGGGAAAGAGAGTTTGCTGCCTTTTATAAGCATGGAAGGAAGTCCTGAGCTTTATACTGCCTGGGCCAGCAATGAACCAATTTCTGTGGCCAGGGTAAAATGATATGCTGAATAATTTAGGGCTGGGTTACCACAACCAAATACCATGGCAAAGGGGTTGGATTATTCAGATTGGCAAAGAATAATGAGGGTTCACACTTGGAAGTAGTTATGGAATTGATTCCACAGATATCAGTTGGTTGCTAGGAGGAAAACTACAATGTCCGCTGCAGAAAGCAATTTAGACATACCTGGTAATTTATCTAAGAAACAAACTCAAATGAGGAAAAGCTACATCATCAATATTTACTTTATCTCTGCATTATGTGAATAATTATATTACTTATAGCAAACACTGTAACAACTTAAATGCACAATTAATGACAAATTTTTAAAGAAAGTATGCTATATAAATCAATATTAATGGTATATTATGTAATTATTAAGAATAATAATTATAAAGATTATATAATGACAAGAATATATATATATAAAACATTCTTATATTATACATATATAGTAAAAAACTGAATACAAAAATATGTGTATATTAATATTGGAAAGGAACCTGAAATGATGAAAACAGTCACATTTAGGTAAAAGAATTAAGGACAATTTTTTCTCTTCTAAAATGTCTTTTAATTTGCCTTTACAAGAAATTTTAAAATAAAAAAGGGACAGTACAATGATAACTGAGAAATTCCTGAGAAGCATGTGTGCTCTAACAATAACATCAGATTCAAGGTTAAGGCAGTATCTCCATCAAACCTTGGAAAGAGTTTGTATCTGACATACTGGTCTTTCATCATCAGCAGTGCCTCCTTTTCCCTTTTGGTTTCCTTCTCCCACTTGTGTATTTCCTCCTCCACTGATCACTATGTTTCCTAGAGTCTCCAGTCATTGTCAAAAAGATCTCAGAAACTCACTGACATTGAAGTTTTCTGGTGTGAGGGCTTACAGAGCAGGGGTGGCAATGCTTAACCCAAAGAAATAAATGGATAAGATACAATGTTCAGTTTCGGAGATGAAAAGGTCCATTTTGGAGACAGAAGAGGCCCTTTGGTACCAGTTATGTGTCTATTATCCAAATATTTTTCTTTTTTAAGATTTTATTTTATTTTTTAGAAAGAGAAAGGAAGGGGGAAAGAGATGGGAAGAAACCCTGATTGGTTGCCTGGTCTCACATCCCCAAATGGGGACCTGGACCTCAGCCCAGGCATGTGCTCCAACCAGGAATCAAACAGGTGACCCTTTGGTTCACAGGCTGGTTCTCAATCCACTGAGGCACACCAGCCAGGGCCAAATATTTTTATTTTTATCCAAATATTTATATAATTACTAAATTCAAAATACTGTCAGAGATGTAAATATGAATACAATTACAGATTAGAAAAATGGATAAGGCCTGTACACCAGTAACTAATAAAATGGTGAAAATAATAAGTACCATAGATGGGATTATGATATGGGAATTCAAAAGCAGATTATTTCTAGCTGGTGATATCAGGAGAGGCTTCAAAGAGGAAGTAATGGAACATCTGGAGCTTCAAAGATAGGAAAGGTTTTAGTATGCATAGAAATGGGAAGAAGATTCCAGGCAGGAGTAACTGCATGGGAAAATGCACTGAGGTGTACATAAAAATGGCAAGTACAAAATTTCAGTAAATCTAAGCCACCAATGATTACAAGACACTATTTTATACAACATTAAGAGAAGATAAACACTGCCAATCAAACAATAACTTGATGCTTTCTTTTTATTTGGAATTTTTATTTTTATTTATTTTTAAAATATTTTATTTATTTACTTTTAGAGAGAAGGGCAGGCAAGAGAAAGAGAGGGAGAGAAACATCAATGTGTGGTTGCCTCTTGTGTGCCCCCTTGTGGGGACCTGGACTGCAACCCAGGCATGTGCCCTGACTGGGAATCGAATTGGCAACTCTTTAGTTTGCAGGCCGGCACTCAGTCCACTGAGCCACACCAGCCAAGGCAGAATTTTTATTCTGTTTACTGAAGGAGCTCTTTTAGACTTTAGACATAGACAAAGCAACATAAAGTACTTACAATATTCCTAAAACTTCTTTACAGTCAGTGAAGAAGGAGCCAGATGATGCAACGCTTTATAATGCAGTTAATACTCAGAAATGTTTTCAACAATAAAATACTAGTAGATAACTCTGATCTCATTTCTGCTGGCATGGTCACTCCTTTCATATCTGAACTCTTTTGTCACAGTGTCCATGGATTACTCTAACAGAGTCCTTCATAAAGAGTAAGTTTTCCCTTTTCTTCTGAAAAGTGATGGGCCAGAAAAGTGCAAAGGGAAGAGGAAGAAATGAGACCATAAGTGCTATTAAACCATCTTAATGAAGTATACCTAAAATAAACCACAAATTAACTACATTTTATTTATGCCACAATGACTTAGTAAGGGAATGAACACAGGTACTAGCTGACTTGTCGGTTATTAATGGCCAGATGATCATATTTGAGAAATCCTGCAGTTGAATTACAAAATAAAAGCCCCAGCAATACATGAGGATCAAGCAAACTATTTTATCATCAAAATGAATATTCGAAATGCATATATTGCTATAGGAAGGCAAGACCAGAATTATTTGGGTTTTACAAACACATAAATATGGTTGATACCTCAAAATGCTTCCAAAGTTTACTCTATGGTCTTTCCTCTAAAATATATACAATATATAGTTATCAAATATTGCTAAAGTTAATGTACCTAACAGCTTTATTTTAACCAATCTCTCATTTTATCTTAATTTCTACATGAATTAAAGAGCAGTGCCATAAAGTCAAAAATGTAATTTAGCAATTTAATAAGGATACAACAGTCATTGAAAGTGAACAGCTTTTAGCTAAGTATTATAACTCATTTACTTGACATATTAAACAAAGAATACACTAAATACTAAATAGTTTTCTTTACTGCTGAGTATAACATAAAACTACAAACTATCTTTGTATCCACACATCATCATTATTATTATTATTAATATTATTATTATTGATTTCAGAGAGAGAGAAAGAGAGAGTGAAAGGGAGAGAGAGAGAAACATCGATATTTGTTCCCCTTATTTACACATTCATTGGTTGAGTCTCACATGCACCCTGACTTGGGATCAAACCCACAACCTTGGTATATGGGAATGACACTCTAAGCAACTGACCTACCCGGCCAGGGCCTGTATCCATACTTTTTTTTTCCTAAATGTATCTAAAAATTTATTGCCATTCAAATTTTCAACATTGTTATGAGGGCATAAGCCTGACAAGCTGATTCTAAAATTTATATGGAAATACAAACAAAATATACTTTCAAAAAGGGGAGCAAAACACAACAAAAATCAAAAACAAAAACACTGCTTAGTGTGTGATGGTAGACCCAGGAAAGGAAGAGAAACTTCCCATTTTCTATCATGATATATGTATTACACATAAATTCTACTCTGTGGCTTATCTTTTCACTATCTCATAGTGTCAATGAATAGAAGATTTTAACTTGAATGAAGTTGAATTCTTCCCGTTATGGCTACTGCTTTTTATGATTTAAGAAATCTTCCCCTAACCTGCAGTCATGGAGGTTTTTTTCCCATATTATCTTTCTAAGCCTTTGTAGTTTTGCCTTTAATTTTAATTCTCTTGGAGCTCATTAATAATAGGAGGTCCCTTTCACCTTTTTCTAGATGGACACTCAGTTCCAACAATATTTGTTGAATATTCTGTTCTTTTACCATCACTCTGCTCCATGAACTCTGTCATAAATCAAGTGTCTGTATATGGATGGGTTTGCACTGGGACCCATCTCATCTTATGGTTCTGTATCCATACTTTTAATTTAAAATTCCAAGAAATTTTAAAAATAGACTCAGCAGGTGTGTCTTCTAGAAATCTGCAAATATTCATCATCATAATAACAGATTACCATTGAAATACTAACATTGAAAAGAAATGTTTTATAAGATTTTACAAAGGGCCATGGGAAGTAATGGTTTTAAAGAACAGAAATTATACTAAAATGGACTCACATTCCACTTTTAAGATTATGACTGCATGTGATTAATCTGTATTGAGAATATTCAACATAATACAATATTAAATATGCTGCCACCATCTCACAGACTGATTACAAGGTAAATTAAAGTGTCTTGAAGTCATCTTGCTAACCTTCAGGCTAGTGCTTGTCGTACTGTAATGTGCATGCCAAACACCTGCGGATCTTTTTTAAATGCAGATTCTGATCCAGTAAGTCTCCATGGGACCTGTGATTCTGCGTTTCTAACAAGCTCCCAGGTGGTGCTCATGCTGCTGGACCACAATTAGAGCAGCAAAGCTTTAGGCTACAAGAAAGTTTATATTCTGCAAGAAACTTTATGACAAATATGTTTTTAGTCCCCACTTCTTTCATTTATCTTTCAAACATGATCAACCAAAATTTAAAATATTTCCATATTTCCTCTTGATTGATATATTCTATTTAAAAATTTTTTTTGACAAGAGAAAGAGGGAGATACATTGAGTTTTTGTTCTAACCAATTCAGCTATGCAGTAAAGGCCAAAATGTTCTCTATTCCTATTGCTAAGTAGCAGATGCTGGCACTAGGGACGCTACCCCCATATCAAATACAGAGAAAATAATAAATGCTTGTTGGCTAATTTACTTTTTTAAAATGATTTTATTTATTTTATTTTTAGAGGGGAAGAGAGGGAGAGAAACATCAATGTGTGGTTGCCTCTCATATGTCCCCTACTGGGGACCTGGCCTGTAACCCAGGCATGTGCCCTGACTGGGAATCAAACCAGTAACCCAGTGATTTGCAGGCTGGCACTCAATGCACTGAGCCACACCAGCCAGGGTAATTTACTTTTTAAAATAGCATCTTGATTGAGACATAATTCACATACCATAAAATTGCCCTTTTATAGGGTACAATCTAGTGGTTCTTAATATATTCACAGAGTTATGCAAATATCATCAGTCTCTAATTTTACAGCACAACGGTACCTTGGTACATGTCGTTAATTGGTTCCGGAACTTGTGATGAATGCCAAAACCAAACGATGAAACATTTTCTCTTGTGGAGTAGAGTTATGACTCATACAACTTCTAGCAAGTGGGGTGAGTCCCAAGCAAATACTAAGTGCTGAAACATTTTTTTTTCTCTTCAAAATATGAGTTACAGGATTTGACGAGTTCTGAAGCCAACAAGTACTGAGGTATGACAATATATTCATCACTCCAAAAAGAAACCCAGTAATCATTACCAGTCATTCTCCATTTCACCCTAACTCCTCCAGCTCTAGGCAACTACCAATGTGCTTTATGTCTCTGTGGATTTGCCTTTTCTGGACATGTGGTCTTTTGTGACTGGCTTCCTTCACTTAATATAATGCTTTGAAGTTTCATTGATTTTGCAGCACATATCAGCGATTCATTCCTTTTCATGGCTGATTATATTCCATTGTATGGATATACAACATTTTCTTTATCCTTTCATCAGTTGATGGACATTTGAGTTATTTCCATTTTTTGGCTATTATGAATAATCCTACTGTGAACATTTGGGTATAAGTTTTTGGATGAGTACATGTTTTCAGTTCTCCTAGATAGATATCTAGCAGTGAGTCATATGTTAATAATGTTTAATTTTTTGAGGAACAGCTAAACTGTTTTCCAGAGTCATTCCCACCAGCAATATATAACCCTTCCAATTCTCTACATCCTGACCAACACTTGTTCTTATCTGTCTCTTTGTTATGACCATGTTAATGGGTGTGATGTATATCTATTATAGTTTTTTTAAGCTTTTATTTATTTTATTTTTTTAGAGAGAGGAGAAGGGAGGGAGAAAGGGAGAAACATTAATGTGTGGTTGCTTCTTGTGTGCCCCCAACTGGAGACGTGGCCCTCAACCCAGGCATGTGCCCTAACTGGGAACTGAATGAGTTACCCTTTGATTCACAGGCTGGCACGCAATCCACTGAGCTACACCAGCCAGGGCCACATTGTGGTTTTGATTTGCATTTCCTCAATAGCTAATGATGTTGAGTATCTTTTCATGTGTTTATTGGCTGTTTGCATATTATTTTTTAAAAGATTATTTATTTCTTTTTTTAGAAAGAGAGGGGGAAGGAAGGAGAAGAAGAAGGAGAGAAACATTGATGTAAGAGAGAAACATCGATTGGTTGCCTCCTGCACAGCCCCAGCTGGGGACCCACAACCCAGGCATGTGCCCTGACCTGGAATCAAACTGGCAACCTTTGGTTCACAGGCTGGTACTCAATCCACTAAGCCACATCAGCCAGGGCGTGATTGATTTTTAAAGTTACAATTTATTAAGCACTTACCCTGTGCTGGGCCATTTTCATTCATTGTCTCATTTTAACCTCTTACCAGCCATATGAAACAAATGCTGTTTTTGAAAAAACAGCTCTTAAAGGTATAATTGACATACAATAAACTGCACAAATTTAAAGTGTAAATCTGATGAGCTTTGGCAAATGTATACACCTTGTGAGACAATCATCAGAATCAAAATAATTTACATATCCACTATTTCTAAAAGTTTTCTTCCCCCCTTTATAATCCCACCTTTCTGAACCTTCCCCTCCTCCCTTCCCAGCAACCATTGATCTGCTCTCTGTCATTATAGATTAGTATGCATTTTATGGAGTTTTATATAAATAGAATCATATGAGATATACTCTGTTTTGTCTGGCTTCTTTTACTCAACATAATTTTTTGAGATTCATCCAAGTGGTTGAATGTGTCAGCAGTCCATGTTTTTAACAGCTTCATTGAGAAATAATTCACATACCATACACTTCCCTATTTACAGTGTACAATTCCATGTTTTTTATGTAATATATTTTTATTTTAATTTTTTAAATATATTTTATTGATTATGCTATTATAGTTGTCTCAGTTTTTCTTGGTTGTCCCCCTTCACCCATTACCCCCATTCCTCCAGCAATCCCCTCTTAGTTCATGACCATGGATCATACATATGTTCCTTGGCTACTCTATTACCTATACTGTTCTTTACACTCCCCCTATCTATTTTGTACCTACTATTTTGTACTTTGGTATCGCTGCACTTCTTCTCCCATTCTCCCCCTTCCCCCTCCCAACTGATAACCCTCCAAATGGTCTCCATATCTATTATTCTATTCCTGTTCTCATTGCTTGCTTCATTTGTTATTTGGATTCAATTATTTTTTAAAGATTTTATTTATTTATTTTTACAGAGACAGGAAGGGTGGGAGAGAAACATCAATGTGTGGTAGGGTCTCAAATGCCCCCTACTAGGGACCTGGCTCACAACCAAGGCATGTGCCCTGACTGGGAATCAAACTGGTGACCCTTTGGTTCACAGGCCAGCATTCAGTCCACTGAGCCACACCAGCCAGGGCTGGATTCAATTATTGATAGCTGTGAATTGGTTGTCATTTTCATGTTCATAGTTTAGATCTTCTTCTTTTTTCATATATAATTCCCATTAGTGTTTCATATAATAATAGCTTGGTGATGAGGAACTCCTTTAGTTTTACCTTGTCTGGGAAGCACTTTATCTGCCCTTCCATTCTAAATGACAGCTTTGCTGGATAGAGTAATCTTGGTTGTAGGTCCTTGCTTTTCATCACTTTGAATGTTTGTTGCCAGTCCCTTTTAGCCTGCAAAGGTTCTTTTGAGAAATCAGCTGACAGTTTTATGGGAACTCTTTTGTAGGTAACTGCTTTTTGCTTGCTGCTTTTAAAATTCTCTTTATCTTTAACCTTTGGCATTTTAATTATGATGTATCTTAGTGTGGTCCTCTTTGGGTCCATCTTATTTGGGACTCTGTGCTTCCTGGACTTGTATGTCTATTTCCTTCACCAAATTAGGGAAATTATTTTTTTGAGATGTATTTGTAATTCTTTCTGTGTTTGCATGAGGAGGCGAAGTGTGTTTACCTACACCTCCATCTTGATTGGAAGTCTCTACAACTTAAAAATTAATAATGTATTAGGGACTTCCAGTCAAGATGGAGGCATAGATAAGCATGCCTTGCCTCCATGCACAGCTACAGAAAAAAATACAACTAGAAAACAAAACAAATATCATCCCAAATTGTCAGAAAATCAAGCTGTGTGGAAATCCAGCAACCAAGGATCTAAAGAAGCCACATTCATCCAGATGGGTAGGAGGGGCAAAGATGTGGACAGGAGCAGAGAAACATGGAGATGTGGAGAGATGTGGAGATTCAGAGTGGTGCAGAGAGGTGCAGGGATAGGAACGTGTATTCCCACATCCACTTGTGATGGATAAAAAATGAGAGGGATATGTCAGGAGTGAGGGATCCAAGCTCCAGGCCAGACCACCAAGCCCAGGATTCCAGTGTCAGGAAAATAAGTCCCCATAACTTCTAGCTGGGAAAACCAGTTGAGTTTGGGACAGTGGAAGAAACTGGGGATTATCCAGTGATTCTTCTTAAAGAGGCTAAAACGGACTTAGGACTCACACAGACATACCCCCTCTGAAATTCAGCACCAGGGAAACAGCTGGAAGGGCACCAGTAGCATATGGAGAGAAAGTGAAGTGCAATTGCCAGGTGACAGCTTCCTCCCTGGCAAAACTCCACAGGCCAGGCAGTGGCATTGTCCCCTCTGTGAGCCCCCCTGCATACAGAGCAACAGAGTGGTAACATGGATTGTTCCACTCCAGCAATTACCTAAAGCTCTTCTCCATGCAACTTAACATGTATGCTTTTCTACAATAGGCTACACTACTAAGACAAGGATTCAAAGCAGCTCTACCTAATACACAGAAACAAACACAGGGAGGCTGCTAAAATGAGGAGATAAAGAAATATGGCCCAAATGAAAGAACAAAACAAAACTCCAGAAAAATAACGAAATAAAATGGAATTAAGCAACCTATCAGTTTAAGACACTGGTTATCATGATTCTCCAGGAACTTATTGGGTATTTCAATGGAATAAAAAAGACCCTGGCAGAAATGAAGGCTGCATTAAGTGATATAAAGAAGAATCTAGAGGGAACTAACAGCAGAGGGGATGAAGCTTAGAATCAGATAAACGATGTGGAACATCCAAATGCTTTGGATGGAAAAAGCATTCAATCAGAACAGCAGGAAGGAAGAATTCAAAAATATTAGGATAGGCTTAGGAACCTCTGTGGCAACTTCAAATGTACCAACATCGGAATCATAGGGGTGCCAGAAGGAGAAGAGAAAGAGCAATAAATTAAAAACTTATTTGAAAAAATAATGAAAGAAAAGCTTCCCTAATTTGGTGAAGGAAATAGACATACAAGTCCAGGAAGCACAGAGAATCCCAAACAAGATGGACCCAAAGAGGACCACACCAAGATACATCATAATTAAAATGCCAAAGGTTAAAGATAAAGAGAGAATTTTGAAAGCAGCAAGCAAAAAGCAGTTACCTACAAAAGAGTTCCCATAAAACTGTCAGCTGATTTCTCAAAAGAAACCTCGCAGGCTAAAAGGGACTGGTAACAAACATTCAAAGTGATGAAAAGCAAGGACCTACAACCAAGATTACTCTATCCAGCAAAGCTGTCATTTAGAATGGAAGGGCAGATAAAGTGCTTCCCAGACAAGGTAAAACTAAAGGAGTTCATCATCACCAAGCTATTATTATATGAAACACTAATGGGAATTATATATGAAAAAAGAAGAAGATCTAAACTATGAACATGAAAATGGCAACCAATTCACAGTTATCAACTACTGAATCTAAAAAAATCAAACTAAGCAAACAACTAGAACAGAAACAGAATCATAGAAATAGAGATCACATGGAGGGTTATCAGCAGGGAGGGGGAGGGAGAATGGGAGAAGGTACAGTGAATAAGAAGCATAAATAGTAGGTACAGAATAGACAGGGGGGTGTTAAGAATAATATGGGAAATGGAGAAGCCAAAGGACTTATATGCACCACCCATGGACATGAACTAAGGAAGGGATTTCTTGTGGGTAGGGGGTACTATGGGGAGGGGGGCACAGAGGAAAAAATTGGGACAATTATAATAGTATAATCAATAAAATAAATTTAAAAAGAAAGAAAAGGAAATAATTAATACATGCAACAACATGGATGAATTACAAAAACATGCAGAGTGAGAAAAGTTAGACAGAAAACAATATGTACTATATGATTTTATTTACATGAAACTGTAGAACATGCAAACTCAATGGTGGAAGATGATCAAAATGCCAGTAATAACCCACCTGTCTACTGGTGCTTCCCAGTTCTCATGGCACAGATATTGACCACCCCTACCCCCAACGCTGATTGCCACTATTGTCTATTGTGGTCACACTTTATCTGCTGGTCTGGCCTTTGCACCAGATCTGTGTAGTAAAGAAAAACAGAGGCCTTTACATCAAACACTTCCAACTGTTACCTGCTTCCTGCTTGTCTCTGGCCCTATGTGATCCCAGTGTGATTCCCTTGTGGTGCTCCTCACAGCCTAAGTGTGAGCCACAGCCTGTGGTTCTAGAAACTTAGACAGCCTCCCAAGCCCGAAGACAAGGGAAGGAAAGCAGAGAAGAAACAAAGAAAAGGAACACAATCATTTTTCCCCTTCCTCTTCAAAATGTAGGGCAACATGTGAGTACTGCAGGGTGTGGGTAGAACGTACATTTATTTTAGAGGGAACAAATCTTAAAATAACTAACCCAGCATTTGAGGGACAGGGAAGAGGCAAGGAAAGTTTAAAAAGGGACATAAAATGGGGTGAGATCAACAAGGTTTTCAGTACAAAGCAAGTAAAGCCTGTGAAGGAGAAGCTCACGCGAAACATCCAGAGTAAGCTGTACTCCTATCCTTCTAAGCTGCAGTGTGACTCAATGGATACCTTATACGGATACTGTGTTTGAAAATTCCTCTTTTGTCCCCAGGCTCCCTAAAGTGAGTGACTACATTCATAGATGTGTTATAAACTACTGTATTTTTGCCATGTAGAAAGTGCACTTTTTGCCAAAATATTTGAGGGAAAAATAGGATGTTCATTATATGTGGGTAGTACTAATTCTGTATCTATATAAATGTTTTAAATTCTTTTATTTATGCTTGTGTGTTAGAGGTGTAACTCTAGAAAGCAATAACTATATCCATATGCAAAATAACACCCTGAAATGTAATCAATTTTGTTTTCTAAATAAAATAAATAAATAAATAAAGGAATTAGAAAATTAAAATGAAAGATTTTTTTGCCTGACAGTTTGGGCCAAAAACACGAGTGCACGTTAGACACAGCAAAATATGGTGTATGTAAACCATAGATACATAGTTTGCTGTGGCCTGTGCATAGCCAGCCTGACTGAGATGGAGAGAGGGCTCAGAAAGTAACCCTTACAGCCAAAATTGACTCACCAATCACAAGTCATTTCACAAAAGAATTCTTTTCACTTCAATTCACTTCAGATGAAAATAACCTATGACTAACACAGGATTGGGCATAATTAGTTCCTTTATCTCAGATACGTGTAAAGCAGAATAAACAATGTCTCCCTCACTCTACACCCCCAGCTCTGTCAAGGTTCTAACTTCACAGCACTGGAGGAAAAACTGAGTAAGGGAGAGAGCACACCATGCTACAGACAGAGAGCAGATGTAAGGAGACTAAACTAGTATTGCCTGCTTGGCATAATAACATGGAGTTTTCTCTTTTTAATTTTAATTTTAATTTTTTAATTATTATTGTTATCCTATTACATTTGTCCCAACGCTTCCCTGGAGTTACTTTCTTAGTGGTTGCTCTGGTAGTTGCAATTAACATCTTAATTTATAACAATCTAGTTTGTGTAATATCAACTTAATTTTAATAGCATACAAAAACTTAGCTCTCATAAAACTACATTCCCCCTCCCTTCCTTTTTTGCTTTGCATCTTTATACATTGTATGTCCATGGACACAGACTTATGATTAGTGCTTTATGTGATTGTCTTTTAAATCAGTTGGGAGAAAAAAAACAACTTATAAAGAAAAATATATATATACTATATTTCATGTTTATCTATGTAACTTCCCTTGTGCTCTCTATTTTTTAAGCTATTCATGCTCTGGTATTTTGCTATGGCACACCTAACAGACTAATCCAGGTGGTATACTGGATGGAATCTTGAAATAGAAACAAGATATTGGGGGGAAAAATCAATGAAATCCAAGTAAAGTCTGTAGTTTAGTTAATAGTAATGTACTGATTTTGGTTCATTAGTTATGACAAATGGACCAAAATATGTAAGATGTTTAAAAGAGTGGAAATTGGGTCCCATTCTTTTACGCAGGAGGTCTCTGTACTATCTGTACAACTTCTCTGTATATGTGAACTATTCAAAAATTAAGATTTTAACAAACCAGAGAGAGGAGAGGTAGCTCCAGCCCATAGACACAGGGCAACAGAGACAGGTAAAAAGGTTGTAGACTTCACAGGTTAGTGACATTTTCTCCACCACTACTTCCTCTCTGTAGACATATACCAGAGCTCCCCTGAATTCTCCTTTGGGCTGCCTTCCAAGGTACAAGACAAAGTATGGATCACTCCTGATCCAGCTCCCTTGCAGTCATTGTGTTACTCTTTCTATCAAAAACAGATCATGCTGCTCTGGCTGGTGTGGCTCAGTGGATTGAGTGCCAGCCTGTGAACCAAAGGGTCACCAGTTTGATTCCCAGTCAGCGCACATGCCTGGGTTGTGGGCTGGGTCCCCAGATGGGAGCGTGTGAGAGGCTACCACACAGTGATGTTTCTCTCCCTCTCTTTTTCCTTCTCCTCTCTAAAAATAATAAATGACATCTTTTTTAAAAAGACTGTGCTGTAGGAAAATGGAAAATCCAAGGGTATTTCCAGTCCCCAGTCTCTGTAAAAGTACTAATGCAGCTGCTCTTTTTCAGTCTGTCAAAAGAAGAAACAAGGTATCTAAAACTCACAAGCTCCAGCCAATAGTGGCCTATGAAGGAGATGCTGGTGTTAACAGGAAACTCTATAGACCAGCTTTTGTACTGCTTCACATCGACATAGGTAGCATTACTCTTTGTGTATCTATCTGCAAAAATCTCCCTATGTGAACCTTTCATTCTGTGAATTAATGCAAGGTTCAGTCATCCTCAATTCCCCTTTCTATAAATTTGCTTTGCACGTAACAAGAGAAAAAAAGAAGGGAAGCCATCAGGAACTCTGGGCCTACAATTCTGTATTGGAGCAATAGGGTGGGATCCACAAGGTAAGAGGCCCATGAAGAAGGAGCTAGTGGGAATAAGGATACTCACCCTATCTTCCACGACATGGACTAACACCAAAGGCCTCCAACTCTTTCTCACTTTAGAGTAACTTTCATACCAGCAAGCCAGTCTGGAACCTTTGCTGATCTAGTCTGTTTATGAACAGCTGAACACATTCTTCCTGAACTGCAGGATGCGGACAAGACATTAGGTACCAGGATTTCCTTACCTTTATAGAGGCATCAGCACAGAAGTACTGGCAGAATGAGAAAGTAAATCTCCATGAGCCTCAGGCACAAAGCAGCACTGACCTGTGAAGGAGAAGCTACTGTAAACTGGTCAGCAAAGTTACTTGCTCCTTTATCCTTGCTGCTTTTACCGTGCAGAAAGCTGTTAAACTGCGTCTCAGTTAGGTGCTACCAGACAACCTCCCTCTGGTCCCCTTCTATTCCTCATGGCAAGCAAAGGTCATTCTTGACCTGTTCCCCATGTAGTCTTTCCCTTCCATGTGCATTAAGCTGGAAGAGGGAAGACATCAAGGACCTGCAGTCCTTGAGCTTTATAAAGCTCCACTACCCCAATAGTATAGAACAAATATAATGGTAGGCATGGTGGGGGAGAAGCAAGTGAAACTTGTCTTTACAGGTCATTTTCTAAACAGGAAAGAATAGACTAGAGGGAGTAAGATTGAAATTTGCATCAAGTTCACGCAAACAGCCTAAAAAGTAGCCTAGAACACAAAACTTTCTCTCTAGCCTCATACTACTTCAGGAAGCAGCCTGGCCAGTGCTGTTGAGGGTCAGTCAGGCATAGCTGAGTCTTAAACAGGAAGGAAGAATGAAAACTTAGGTTCATTTAACAAACTGCCTGGGAATGCCATCTCCTGGATGAAGTCAGCTTGGGAGAAGTAAAGACCAGCTTCAAGGGGAATCCCAGCTGAGTCCCACCCTTTCCTAACTGCCCCTTACTGGTGCAGAGGCACCATGATTTCTTCTGGGAATGAAAAGGGCCAGCTCGCTCACTTGACACATGCTAGGTGATGTAGTGAGTTATTTACCTCATCACGCAGCTGGGGGAAAAAGTGCATAGTGTAGAAAACAAGGGAATAGCATCTCAGAAGTAATATGAAAAACAATGTGAACTGAAGCATAATTACCAGTTCACAATGCCATAGTAGTTTCTACATGCTATATTTAGCAGAAGCCCACAATCCCCTTTGTGATTATTTGTATGCATCATCCAGACCTTCAAACTATCTGTGTTATCCACAATTATTATCTCAGCTCACCTACATGGTCAGTTTCCCAGGAGGACAAAAAAACCTCTCTAGAGACTTAGTTTATGAATTCTGGGGAATCTGACTGGGGAAGATGTGGAAAGGGAAACAATTGGTAAGGCATATAATCATCACTTTCAAAGGAAACATTCACCTCCAGCTGGCCTACTTGTGTAGGTTCTAATATCTGAAAAGAGAATTAATTAACCCAGGCTGGTCTCCAGTGCTTTCATGCCCTCCTTCAAACCTATTTACAAACCTGCTTAGAAATGCTGGGCTTTTTTGCGAGCACAGTTCACTTATAAATACAGCTGCAGATGGAATTCTTTGAAAATGTAAATGGAAAATTCTGAACAGGAATAACTTGACATTTGATTCTGGAACAATGGTAAAATGTCAACATCTGCCATGAAAATACAGAACTATAAAATAATGATTAAGAGTCCTTTCAGATTATTAAATATATAGCACTGTTTGGGTTTGGTTGTTTTACAAAGCTCTGTACAGTATCACATTACTTCAACAAACTTACATTAAAGTAATGCTATTTAAGCATTTGAATAATTAAATAGGCACACTCTAGACTTTTAATTTTATGGGAACATAGTAGTAGCTTCTTTCTCTAAGAGCTGTGATCCTTCCAGACCAGAAGTCTCTCTTTCCCAAGTACCAAAAGCTAGGTTGATTGATAGCCTAATGATCCCCTAATTAGTGATGCTTTTAAAAATCTAGGATGTCACCAAAACACCCCAACTCTTGTTAAAAATCCTTTTTAATGTTATTACCTATAATTGTACTTAAAACTTCCTTACAATATGAACCTATATAAGCTCTTGGACGGCTAATTAAGTCCTTGAATTTGCTGCCTGTAAAGTAGCACCTCCATCTTTTCTTTCTTTTTAAAAATATTTTATTTATTTATTTTTACAGAGGGAAAGGGAGGAAGAAAGAGGGGGAGAGAAACATAAATATGTAGCTGCTTTTTGTGCACCCCTCACTGGGTCCTGGCCTGTCACAACCCAGGCATGTGCCCTGACTGGGAATCGAACTGGCGGCCCTTTGGTTCACATGCCGTCACTCAGAGCCACACCAGCCAGGGCTTTTCTTTTTTTAAAAAAATATTTTATTTATTTATTGTTAGAGAGAGGGTAAGGGAAGGAGAAATAGAGGAAGAGAAACATCAATGTATGGTTGCCTCTTGAGTGCCCCCCACCAGAGACCTGGCCCACAACCCAGGCGTATGCCCTAGACCGGAATTGAACTGGCAACCCTTTAGTTTGCAGGCCCACACTCAGTGCACTGAGCTATACCAGCTGGGGCAGGGCTTTTCTTTCTTTATTAAAGTTTTAATTGTGGTAAAAATAAACAACATAATATTTAGCATCTTAACCCTTTTTAAGTGTATTGTTCAGTACTGCTAAATATATTCACTTTGTTGTGCTCTCAGTCTCCAGAACTTACTCATCTTGCAAAACTGAAACTCTATACCCATTGAACAACACTTCTCCATGTCCCCTCCTCTCAGTCCCTCCCCTTGGCAACCACCATTGTACTTTCTTTTCTAATGATTTTGACTACTTTATATATTTTATATACATGGAATCATACAGTATTTGTTTTCTGTAGGTGGTTTATTTTATTTAGCATAATGACTTCAAAGTTGATCCATGTTGTAGCAATATTACAGGAATTCCTTTTTTTAAGGTTGAATAATTACCACATTTTGTTTATCAATTCATCCATATATAAACATGTGTGTTGCTTCCATGTCTTGGCCATTGTGAATAACACTGCAATGAACATAGAATTACAGGTATCTCTTTGATATCCTAATTTTCTTTTGGCTATATATGCAGAAGTGGAATAGTTCAATCATCTGGTAGTTCTATTTTTTTTATTTTTCGAGGGACCTCCATACTTTTTGCCATAGTGGCTTCACCAATTTACATTCACACCAACAATGTACAACAGTTCCTTTTTCTCCACATCCTCATTAGCGCTTATATTTTCTTGGTTCTTTATTCCTCATCCCAACAAGTGTGAGGTGATATCTTATTGTGATTTTGATTTACATTTCCCTGGTAATTAGTGATGAACACCTGTTTATATATCTGTTGGCCATTTGTATGTCTTCTTCAGAAATGTCTCTTCAGGTCCTTTGCCCATTTTTTAAATTCTTTTTTATTTAGATGTAGGCAGTCCTTTTATATTCTATAAATTAATTCTTTAACAGATATATAGTCTGCAAATGTTTTTCTCCCAGTTCATAGGTTGTCTTTTACTTTGTTGACTGTTCCATTTGTCGTACATGGATTTTCAGTTTTACATAGTCCCACTGTGTAGTTATGCTTTTGTTGACTGTGATTGTGATGTTATATCCAAAAAATCCTTGCCAAGACACATCTATAAGATTTCCCCCTACATTTTTTGTAGGAGTTCTACAGTTTTAGATCTTATTTAAGTCTTTAATCCACTTTAATTGATTCGTGTGTATGGCATGGTAAGATAAGGATTCATTCCTTTGTATATGAATATCCTGTTTTCCCAGCACCACTGTTGAAGAGACAGTACTTTTCCCATTGAACAATCTTGGCAGTCTTGTGAAAGATCAGTCGACTGCGTATGCATGGGTGTATTTCTGGACTCTTTATTTTGTTCCATTGGTCTATATGTCTGTTTTATGCCAATACTATACTGTTTTGATTACTGTAGATTTGTGATGTAGTTTAAAATCAAAAAGTGTGATGCCCCCAGCTTTGTTTTTCTTACTCAAAATTGCTTTGGTTATTTGGGGTCTTTGTGATTCCCTCTGAATTTTAGGATTGTTTTTCTATATATATATTTTTAAAATGCCATTGGAATTTTGATAGGAATTGCACTCAATCTGTAGATCACTTTGGGTAATATGAACATTTCAACAATACTGATACTTCTGATCCATGGATATGAGCTATCTTTCCATTTATTTGTGTCTGCTTTAATTTCTTTTATCAGTGTTTTATAGTTTTATTATTGAATAATATTGAATTGTGTGGTTATACCACATTTTGTTTATCTACTCATCAGTTGATGGACATTTTACTTGTTTCTACCTTTTGGCTATTATGAATAATACTGATGTGAAAGTCCATGTATAAGTTTTTTATTTGGATGTATCCTTTTAATTCAATGGTTTTTAGTATACGAGTATTTACAAGGTTGTACAACCATCACCAGTTCCTAATTCCCAAACATTTTTATTTGCCCCAAATACCCATGCAGTTACTCTCGTTCCATTCATCCTCTCAGTCTCTGACAAATACTGTTATACTTTCTGTCTCTATAGATTTGCCTATTTTGGACATTTCATATAAGTGGAATCAAAGAGTATTTGTTCTTTTGTGTCTGGCTTCTTTCACTTAGCTTAATGTATTTAAATTTCCTTTATGTTGTAGCATGTTTAAGAACTTGATTTACTTTTATGGCTGAGTAATATTCCATTGTATAAATATAAAATATTTTATTTCTCTATTCACCAGCTGATGGCCATTTGGGTTGCTTTTCAATTTTGCTTTTATGACTAATGTCACTATAAACACTTGGATACAAAATTTTGCCAGGCACTGGCCGGGTGGTTCAGTTGGTTGGAGCATCATCCTGTACACCAAAAAGGTTGTAAGATTCTATCCTCAGTCAGGACATATACCTACATTGCAGGTTCGATCCCCATAGGGGCATGTATAGGAGGCAACTGACTGATGGATATTTCACATCAATGTTCCTCTCACCCCACCTCAAATCAGTAAACATATCCTCGGGTGAGTATTAAAAATTTTTTGCATGGACATATGTTTTTAATTTACTTGGTATTTTCAATATCTCTAGTAGTATTGCTGGATCATATGTTCACTTTATGTTTAACTTCTTGAAGAACTGCCAAACTATATTTCAATGAAGCTAAACCTTCTATATCCAACCAACAATTTATGAGCCATGAGGGTTCCAATTTCTGTTTTTTTTTAGTGGTTCTTGGAAAAAAATTGAAGGAATATTTTACTGATTATGCTATTATAGTTTTCCCATTTTTTCTCCCCTTTATCCCCACCTGCCTGCTTCCCCCATTCCCTCCAGCATTCCTCCTACTTAGTTCGTGACCATGGGTCATACATATAAGTTCTTTGGCTTCTCTATTTCCTATATTATTCTTAACACCCCCCCTATCAATTTTGTACCTACCAATTATGCTTCTTATTCCCTGTGCCTTTTTCCCCATTCTCCCTATTCCTCCTCCCAGCTAATAAACCTCCATGTAACCTCCATTTCTATGATTCTGTTCCTGTTCTATTGTTGGCTTAGTTCATTTTTGTTTTTGTTTTCTTAGGTTCAGTTATTGATAGTTGTGAGTTTGTTGACATTTTATGGTTCATAGTTTTGATCTTTTTCTTAGATAAGTCTCTTTAACATTTCATATAACAAGGGCTTGGTCATCACCAACTCCTTTAACTTTACCTTATCTAGGAAGCACTTTATCTGCCCTTCCATTCTAAATGATAGCTTTGCTGAATAGAGTAATCTTGGATGTAGGTCCTTGACTTTCATGACTTGGAATACTTCTTTCCAGCTCCTTCTTGCCTGCAAGGTTTCTTTTGAGAAGTAGGCTGCTTGTCTTATGGGAACTCCTTGGTAAGTAACTCTTTCCTTTTCTCTTGCTGCTTTTAAGATTCTCTCATCTTTAATTTTGGGTGAAGTAATTATGATATGCCTTGGTGTGTACTTCCTTGGGTCCAACTTTTTTTGGATTATCTGAGCTTCCTGCACTTGCATGTCTATTTCCTTTGCCAGATTGGGGAAGTTTTTCTTCATTATTTTTTCAAGTAAATTTTCAGTTTCTTGCTCTTCCCCTTCTCCTTCTGGCACCCTTATGATTTGGATGTTGGATTGGTTAAAGTTGCCCCAGAGGTTCCTAAGCCTCTGCTCATTTTTTTTTTGAATACTTGTTTCTTCATTCCATTGCAGTTGAATGTTTACTTCTTCCTTCTGCTCCAAAGAGTCATGGTTTCCTTCCCTTCACTGTTGGTTCCTGGTATATTTTCTTTATTTCAATTTGTACAGCATTCACTTCCTTTATTTTGTGGCTGTACTCACTCATTTCTGTGAGCATCCTGATTACCAGTGTTTTGAACTTTGCATCTGATAGGTTGGCTAGCTCCTAGTTGCTTAATTTATTTTTCTGGAATTTCAACATGTTCTTTCATTTGGGCCATATTTCTTTGCCTCCGCACACCTGTTTTGTTGTAAGGGGAGGACCTGCTGGGGCAGGGCAACCCACATGGCTGCTTCTGACACTGTCTGTGAAAGAGGGGTTGTTACGGAAAATAATTCGGAAAATAATGACTCTGGTGCGATTAGGGGTGATGGAGTGAGGCTTTATTACACGCACAGACCCAGAGGAGACAGTCTCCAAATTCTGGGCCCCAAACCTTGGCTGGGCAGGGCTTTTATTGCTCTCTGGATGCCATATCCTACGTGGCAAAAGCAGGAGGTACAGAAGCTGATGCAAAAATAACTCTAGCCTTGAGGTGTCCTTATCAGAAGCTGGGTGTACAGAAACCAAAGCAGAAATTATGACTACCTAACTGAAACCTGACAGTTTTGTGATTTCTAAGTAACCTAAACAAAACTCTTTCCCAGTTCCTGGTCCCTCTTCTGGGTCACTTTGTCCTAGTTGACTTTTCCTCTACAGGGTCAGAGAGGAAACAATGCCATTTGCTTGACTCTCAATCTTCTTTCCTTTACTTACCCCACTTCCCACATGCAAATTGTGTTCTTTCAGGTGCTGATTCCCAAGTGGGTGGGCTAGTGTACATTCTAGGACCCTGCGGGCCCCTCCAATAGACTCTCCCATGAGACTGGCAGTTTCTCCCACAACTGCATCCCTCACAGATTTTTACAGCCAGAGGTTTTGATGCTTTATTTCCTGGCACTGGAACCCTGGGTTATGTGGTCTGTCTCCCTCCCTAGTTGTTCCTCCTGATTTATGCACATGCAAATGTGGGACTATCTGGTCTGCCAGCCACCTTGCTGTCCTCTCCACCCTGGCTGCCCATTTCTGCCCCTCCTACCAATCTGGATGAATATTTCTTCTTTAACTTCATGGTTGTCAGACTTCCATACAGTTTAATTTTCTGGCAGTTCTGGTTGTTTTTATTTTTAAATTAGTTGTTATCCCTCTTTTGGTTGTGCAAGGAAGTGAAGCATATCTACCTATGCTTCCATCTTGGCTGGAAGCCAAAGGTTCCTATTTCTTAATGTCTTTGCCAACATTTGTCATTGTCTGATTTATTTTATTTTTCTTTACTTATTTATTTGAGAGAAACAGAGAGGCATCAATTTATTGCACTTTTTATGTATTCATTGCTTGATTCTTGTATGTGCCCTGAGTGGGGATTGAACCTAAAACTTCAGTGTGTGGGGATAATGCTCCAACCAACTTAGCTACCCAGCCAGGGCCTATTGTCTGATTTTTTTAATTATAAAAAATTAAAATGATAAACGTATTATTATGTTCAAGTGGTATCTCATTGTGGTTTTGATTTTTATTTCTCTGCTAATGGTGATGAGCATGTTTTCATGTACTTAATGGCCATTTATATGTCTTTTTTAGGAAAATTACTATTCAAATTCCTTGCCCATTTTTAATTGGGTCATTTGCCTCTTTATTGTTGAATTGTAATTGTTCTTTATATATTATGGGTACTATGCCCTTTCAGATACATGATTTGCAGATAATTTCTGGTTCTGTAGATTGTCTTTTCATTTTCTTGATAATATTGTTTATAACACAAAAGTTTTAAAATTTTGATATAGTCTAATTTACTATATTTTCCTCTTAAGTCTGATTCTTTCAAAACTGTGAAATTGGACCAAAGGTAAAGTGAGAGATGAGGGGTGGAAACTCATTATGTTTATACTTCAAATGAACCTATGTATATGAAGTAGTAATTCAACAGAAAGACCGAAGGGAAAGAGAGGAAGCTATGAATAGTGGGGTCTGGTTAGGGAAACTAATTAAGCTGCTGGATTCTCTCCTATAAATGATAGCTAACTATTTAAATCACTAGCAAAAAAGGTCAGGATAATTTGGGTCTTGATTTATACTAGTATAATATCTCAAGGAGTCAGACTGGAGAGTGAAGTATGGCAGCAAGAGTCTCCAAACTGGAATAAAGAAACCTGTGAATGACGTGTGATTCAGCAATGTGGTTTGGCATGGTTTAGCCAGTTAAGAAGAGAACTCCAACCAGCAAATCAGCATATAGAAAATAATGGAAGGAGCTGCTGAGGGGAGCAGGCAGGAAAGTCCAAGAAACCAAGACAAAATTCCAGATGTGCAAACTAGCAAACATAGTACCAGAAAGAGAAAAACATGAGGAACTGAGAGATAAAATGTTTAGGGCTCATTTACTATACACCAGCAATGTATTTACTATATATCAACTTGACTGGGCCACAGACTGCCCAGATATTTGGTCAAACATTATTCTAGGCATCTCTATGAAGGTGCTTTGGATGAGGTTAACATTTAAACCAGTAGGCCTAGTAAATCAGATCATCCTCCACAACATGAGAGGGCTTCATCCAATCAGTTGAAGACCTGAATAGAATAAAATGATTGATCTTTGCCCTGGCCAGTGTGGCTCGGTTGGTTGGAATGCCATCCTGTGCACCAAAAGATGATGGGTTTTATTCCCAATCAGGGCACATACCTAGGTTGTAGTTTCGATCCCCAGTCAGGTGAAGTATAGAAGGCAACCAGTCGATGTTTCTCTCTTACATTGATGTTTCTCTCTCTCCCTTCTTTCTCTAAAATCAATAACTGTATCCTTGGGTGAGGGTTAAAAAATGTTGATCCTCCTCCAAGTGGAAGAGAATTCCTCCTGAGTGTGTTTGATCTGAGACATTGGCTATTTCCTACCTTTGGTCTTGAATAGAATCAGCTTTTACTGGATCTTAAGCTTGAAGATCGGAACTACACCACTGGCTCTCTTGAGTCTCCAGTTTGCTGATCTAATTTGAATATCTTAACACTTGTTGGCCTCCTTATAGTAAATCTCTTTATATATTTTAATGTATTTATATTTATTTATTTATTTATAATATTTATTTTACTTATGTAATAAGTATATAAATGTATTATTTTATATATAATTATATTTATTATAAGGAATTGGTTCACATGATTATGGAACCTGACAAGTCCAAACATTCTGTTTTTCTTGAGAGCCCTAACACACCAGGTTTAGAGAAGGCAGATTCCATTGCCCACTTGTTGGGAGCTCTAAATAGCCTGTCTGCTTTCCAGGTGTTTTAGATATTCAATAAGACTGAGCTTTCGAGTTTGGAAACAGCAAGGCATGTTACAACATGGCTAGAGAGGTAGGGAATGAAAAGCTCTAATACTGAAAAGTAACAAACAAGCCTATGGTCACTATACTGAATTCATATTGTATAATATCACTTCTTGGACTTCATTTTCTAGCCTGAAAAAGTACATGATTTTATTTATTTATTTATTTATTTATTTATTTATTTATTTATTTATTTATTTATTTATTTTACAGTGTAAAAATTTTATATTTAGAATTAGCCAGCTGGACCCAGTTCAAATAATCCCAATTTTATTGGCAACACCCAAAGCATCCTAGTCAGGAGCCAGTGGAACATATGCCTTCTTCTCTCCATCAGGCAAGATGAGGGCACTGACCTTGGCCACCTCGATGCCATAGAGCGTCTTCACAGCTTATTTGATCTAGTGCTTGTTTGCATTAACATCCACAATGAATTACAAGTGTAATGTTGTCTTTTATCTTCCTCATGACCGAGTTGGTGGTCAGCGGGAAGTTGATGATGGCTTAGTGGTCAAGCTTGCTTCTCCTGGGAGTGCTTTTCTGAGGATATTTAGGCTGCTTTTAGGTGATGTGCAGATCTTTTTTTTTTTTCTTTTTTGTCTGTGACCTTCCAGCACTGCTTTCTTCACCTTCAGAGCCTTTGTTTTGGCTTTGACTTTGGGAGAGGCAGGGGCTTTCATCTTTGCTTTTGGCACTGTCTTCATGAAAAGTCATGTTATTTATTTAGCATGGCCTCATACAGCAGTCTCCTCTACTCACTTAATTTTTAAAAATGCTCTTCCCTGGACTTTCTGCAGCTTCTTCCAGTGTTTTTGAGGGCGAGGAAATCAGAATTCATAATAGTGTTCTAAGTTCAGTGGTATCTTGGGTTTGTGTAAAAAGGAACATATTTGGATTTTCTTACCAATATAGTTTTCTGTTCCTCCGCACTTTGTTGGCCTTCCTCTACTATTGTTGTCTCAGAAGGCAGTGTGCTCGATGTCTTCCTACTGAGTTCCATTGGGTTAATTCAAATAAAAGGCTAGGGCAAAAACCCATAATTTGAGTAAGGTTTTTGATTTATGTTTCCTGCTTTCTCTGTGATGACTCCCAAGTAGTAGTCTTCCAGAATCCTTTCATTACTCCTTTACTAAATCCTAATACCTTCACAGTGAGAGCACAATTTTCACCAGACTCATTTCTATTTTTCTGCATAACTTCAATCTGCCTTCTATATACTTTGTCTACAGTAATAAAAAATTGAAGAAAGATGGGTACTGTATCATGTTTCCCTTCTTTCACCCCAATAGCCTAAGATCCTGTAATGACCTTTGTAAAATCAGAGTATATTTAGTTACCTGGGTAACCATGACTCTGTGTAGGAAATTCCTGTTCTCTCTTTTTCTTTCTTTTTTTCAGTTTATTAACTTTTTAAAAAACTTCACCAAGGACATATTTATTGATTAGAGAGAGAGAAAAAAGGAGAGTGAGAAACATCAATGTGAAGAGAAACATCAACCAGTTGCCTCCTATACACATCCCAATCGGTGATCAAACCCAAAACCTAGGTATGTGCCCTGATTGGGAACTAAACCCACAACCTTTTGGTGTATGGGATGACATTTTAACCAACTGAATGACCTGGCCAGGGCTCATCTTCTCTTTTCTTTCTATACTATTCACTTTTTGTTTCCATTTTCTTTCAAATGAATCAACTTTTAACAGGCAATGAAAATTCTCACATATGTTGGCACTGGCAGTTTTTAAGCAATTACAACCCTATGTAAATAGCCTTCTCCATTTTTAAAATTTGATATTTTCAAATACATTTTAAACACATAAATGGTTTTGGAGAGAGATCCACACTTTTCCACATGAGAATAGGAATAGCAAATTTGTAAATAACATTTAAGATTATCCTCAAAAAATAGCATTTACTTGCCATCCCATTTGAATTTTATTTGTAGGAAAGAATATACTTTTGAGAGACAACAGAGCATAGTCTTTCTGCCTCCTTTAGGAATCCAAAGAAGTGAGCTGCATTTATATCTTAGCCCATAACTTGATACATGAAACTGTCAATTTTTAAAACATCTGTTTATATGGTTTACAAAGAATTAGTGAGCAATTTTATATATCTGAGCTGTTTATTGAGAAATGATTCGCATGCCAAAAATCTCGCTATTTTAAAGTATATAATTCAGTGATTTTAAGTATATTTAAAAGGTCATTCAGCCATCCCCATTCCCTAATTCCAGAAACATTTTGTCACCCCCAAAAGAGACTCCACACCCATTAGAAGTCACTCCCCATTTCCCCCTTCCACCAGCCACTGGCCACCACTAATGTGCTTTCTACCTTGGTAGATTTGCTTATTCTGGACATTTCATATGAAAGGTATCATACAAAATGGGTTCTTTCTGGCTGCCTTTTTTCATGAAGCACAATATTGTCAAGCTACATCTATGTGGTAACAGGTATCAGTACTTTCTTAGATTTTATTGCCAAATTCTATTCAATTGTATGGATATAATACATTTTCTTTATTCATTCATCAGTTGGGAGGCATTTGAGTTGTTTCCATTTCGGGGTTATTATGAAGAATGCTCTTACGAACATTTGTGTACAAGTTTTTGTGTGGATCTTAGTTGTGATTTCTCTTGGATATATACCTAGGTGTGGAATAACTGGATCATATTAAAACCCTGCTTAACCATTTCTAGAATTGCCAGACTGTATTCCAGAGTAGATACACTATTTTATATTATACCTAGCATGGGTAGGGGTTCTCATTTCACCAACATTTATTATGGTCCATCTTGTTATATATAGTATACCCTAGCCACTATAACCATCTTGCTGGTTATGAACTGGTATCTCATTGTATTTTGATGTGCATTTACCTAATGATCAATGATATTGAACATCTTTTCATATGCTTATTAGCCACTTGTGCATAGTCTTTGAAGACATGTATAATCAAATTCCTTGTGCATTTTTAATTGTTTTTTTATTATTGAGTTGTAAGAGTTCTTTATGTATTCTGTATGCAAGACACATATAACTGATTTGCTAATATTTTCTCTTTTTCTGTGGGTTCTCTGTCACTTTCTTGATGCTACCACTTGAAGTAAAAAGTTTTAATTATCCTGTTGATAGAAGCTTCCCCCCTAAGATCAGGAATGAAATAAGGGTATCTGCTTTCACCACATCTATTCAACATAGTATTGGGAGTTCTAACCATAGTGATCAGGCAAGAAAAATAAATAAAAGGCATCCAAATTGGAAAGGAGGAAGTAAAACTATCATTGTTTGCGGATGCATTGTATACATACAAAACCCTGTAGACTCCACCAAAAAACTACTTAACCTAATAAGTGATTTTGGCAAAACAGTGGGACACAAAGTCAATATTCAGAAATCGAAGGCTTTTTTGTACACTAACAATGAAATATCACAGACAGAAACTAGGAAAAAATTCCACTTACTATAGCAACAAGAAAAATAAAATATCTAAGAATAAACTTAACTAAGGAAGCAAAACACCTGTACTCACAAAAGTACAGAATACTGAATAAAGAAATTAAGAAAGACACAAATAATTGAAAGTATATACTGTGTTCATGGATTGGAAGAAATAACATCATTAAAATGTCCATACTACCCAAAGTAATCTACAGATTCAACACAATTGCTATCAAAATACCAATGACATATTTCACAGACATACAACAAATACTTCAAACATTTATGTAGAACCATAAATGGCCCTGAATGGCCTCAGCAATTCTGAGAAAAAAGAACAAAAGAGGATGGATCACAATACCTGATATCAAACTATATTACAAGGCCACAGTCATTAAAACAGTCTGGTATTGGCATAAGGATAGACACATAGACCGATGGAACAGAATAGGGAGACTAGAAATAAACTCATGTCTCAATGATCAATTAATATTTGAGAAAGGGGATAGGAGCATAAATGTAGTAAAAATATCCTCTTCAAAAAATGGTGTTGGGAGATCTGGACAAGTACATGCAAAAAAAAAAAGAAAGAAAGAAAGAAAGAAAGAAAGAAAGAAAGAAAGACAGACTAGACCACCAACTTACACCATACATCAAAATAAACTCAAGATGGATAAAAGACTTAAATATAAGTCAAGATACAATAAAAGTCCTAGAGGAGAACACAGGCAGGAAAATTTCAGATATCCCACAAAGCAATATTTTCACCAATATGTCCCTTAGGGTAAGGGATATAAAGGAAAGTATAAACAAATGGGACTACATCAAATTAAAAACCTTCTGCATGGCTAAAGAAAACATCACAAAATGAAAGGGAACCAATCATATTGGAAAGTATATTTGCCAATGATGCCTCATACAAGGGTATCATTGCAACCATACTCAACTATTTCTGTGAGCATCCTGATTACCAGTGTTTTGAACTCTGTATCTGATAGTGTGGCTATATATATATATAGTTTTGGCATGCCTGTTAGTTGTAGGGGGCAGAGTCTTAGGTATACACCAGGGCGGGGCAACCCATGTTGCTGTGTTGTGATGCTGTATGTGAGGGAGGGGTCTGAGAGGGAACAATACAGCTGGTTCAGCTCTTGGCTGGCTTTCAGTCACTTCCTCCACTACCGACAAGAAAATTGGGCCCCTCTGCTGCTGGTTCCCAGGTGGGTAGGTTTGTATAGATTCTAGGACCCTGTGGGTCTCACCAATGAACTTTCCTGTGAGGCTGGGAGATTCTCCTGCTACTGCCACAATCCCCACAGGTTTTTTCAGTCAGAGATTATGAGACTTTATTTCCCCACACTGGAACCCTGGGTTGGATGGTCAGTCTCGCTCCCTAGTTGTTCCTCCCAGTTTATCTGCACACAAATGTGGGACTGCACGATCTGCCAGCCACTTCCTTGCCCACCCTGATCTTCCATCCACTGCCTTGCTGTTGAGTCCTCCCCACCCCAGCTGCCTATCTCTGCCCCTCCTACCAGTCTGGATGAATGTTTCTTCTTTAACTCAATTTTCTGGCAGTTCTGATTATTTTTTGTTTTTAAATATGTTGTCTTCCTTCTTTTAGTTGTGCGAGGAGGCAAGTATCTAGCTATGCCTCCATCTTGGCTGGAAGTCCCATACTTTCTTGATTAATGTAGTTTAATAGTAAGTTTTTAAATCAGGAAGTGTAAAGTCTATATTCTTTGTCATTCTGATTCTTCCAGTGGCTGCTAGGTCACTGTTTCTCACTGTGTTGTGGGCTGTTTGTTTTCAAAGCTACCATAGAGGTGAGGAGAAGGTATGAAAACTGGGGAATTTCTATCGACAAAAAGCTTACTGTTCTTACCAAGATTAAATTGTTTTTCTTGAAAAGAAGCTTTCTGGATTTTTGTGAGCTTTTAGTTAATTTCCAGATCGCTGAAAAAGTTGCTTTTGACATTTTTTGGCTAGTGTTTTCATTGCTTTTATGGTGAAGAGGTTTTTCAGAGTTTCTTACTCCATCATTTTTCAAGCCATTTTGATATGAGTTCTTAACCCCCACTACATTCTCTTCCTTTGCACCAAATGTTAGACCAAGCTCTGCTGCTTTTTCGCATGCAATATAAACCAGCATAAAACTGTTGAGATATCCAGATTAGGCTATTTGAGCCAGGATCTTTCTTTTTATGTCTTAATGTGTACATTTTTTTGTCTCAAAAATTGCTACTGAAAAATTTATGTGACAAATATCCATCATTCTAGTTATAGACTGTGTCCCCCTCTCAAATTGTAGAATATATTGAAATCCTAATCCCTATGTGATGGTATTTGGAGATGGGGCCCTTAGGAAGTAATTAAATCATGCAAGTGGAACTCCAATGAATTGGATCAGTGTCCTTATAAGAAGAGGCCAGAGAGCTCAATAGTTCTCTTTCTACCATGTGATAACATAGCAAGAAGTCAACTGACTCTAACCCAGAAGAGGGCTGTCACCAGAAACCGACCATGCTGGGATCATGATTTCCAACTTCTATCCTTCAGAACAGTGAGAAATAATTGTTTGTTGTTACTTCATCTATGATCATTTGTTACAGAGAACTGACCACGTCCATTCTGAAGAGAAATATTAGCTTCTTCAATGAAGGACAAGGTTAATGCGTTATGAAACAGGCTCTGCAACACTGAGCTCACTAACACCCTCTTGTCTACAAAAAGAAGGATGATACTCATCAGGAAGGATAAGCGATGAGTGAGAATTACTTTGAAGATTGTCATAATACTATGCATTTCTCTCCTCACTCCCCCAACCCTCAAGCCAATTTACATGAGCTTCAAGAGAAATACCTACTCTCAGGTTGATATATATCCTCTGGAATTTGGAAAATACTTGATATATGTACCTTGAAGTTCAGAAGGTCCAAGGGGTGCTTACCAAGGTTTGCCTAAAAGAAAAAAAATTAAGCCTGTTTGGAGTTGATTTTGACTTCAAAGCATAGACAGAAGGCTTCAGTGAGGGTAGTCTGAACTTCAAGAATTTGGTGGGGCATGAGTATAGAGTATTTACTCTATAGAGTAAATTTAGTATGAGTTTGATATTTAGTATCACAATTATTACTTCATCTTGGTTAAAGGGGGTCTTTGTTCCCTTCTTTGTATATATTTAGTATTTCCAAAGTACTTCAGAGAAGTTAGCAATAGTTTCATTGGACTTGGTATGCTTTACTAAAACAAAGAATCAGAAAGCCTAAATTGTAGTCCTAGTTCCATCACTAGGTTGTATAAGACATTAACTGCTTTGTACCTCAGTTTCCTCACTATAAAACACCCATAATAACTACCCTACCCATCTCATATTGTTGTGAGATAATGAAAGCAATATAGGACAATTTATGTGAAAGTTTTTTGAAAAAGACCAAATGCAGGATGTATTTCAAATCTATTTCTTATAATTAGTATATACCAGTAACCTGGAAGAGAGGACTAGTGGCAATTAAATTCCCATTTGTATTTGGAAATAGGAATCGAGCAGCTCCCAGTAATCTATAATGGAACAACTATTGTATGTTAGAGCCAGGGCTCACCTGGAGCAAAGTGTTCACCTGAGGATGATGGTCTGGGGGAATTGCATAGGCTTTTTTGTAGAACATTAAGGTAAAATAGTAGCTAGAGGGTAGAGATGTTGCATTTTACAGTATTACATAAATTAAAACAAAAGTCCCTAATTTCTTACTTCAAAGTATGGATTGAAATTCCAGTTTCTATTTGACTCTGCTAAAAGAATCTCATCTCTAGTTAAAGGAAGCAGCTCCTCCACCTCTAACACCCCAAATGTGAAGTCAGTGTCAAAAATTTCTGCAGGAATTTGTTAATTTCTATGTATCAGGAATCTGGGCATTGAAAATGCTCTACCAAGCAGGGAGTTTGTCCATATGTTTGCTAACTGGAACATTGTGATGCACTTTTACTCATTTACTGGTCTGATTAACATAAATCTAGACCAGATGCTGAGACCCTAGAAATCCCCTGGCATGACACAGAGGAAGGAATTCAAGGAGTTAACAAGAGAAACGTGCTAGTATAAATTTATCACATGTGACTTGCCTGCTCACTCCCTAATTAAGTCCTGCAAACAGCCAGATGACTATCCTGCACTAAGAACTTGAGGCAAATTGTTGAGTTAAACCCAAATATCTTTTATTTAAAAAATAACATAAAACTTAAATGAGTTACAAGAATAAAAGGACAAAGTATACTCATATACCCTTTGTCCAAATTCATCTGTCATTAACATTGTACCTCATTTGCTTTATCATTTGTGTGCCTACACACACACACACACACACACACATATATGAACTTTTTAGAATGAGTTGCAAATATTATGACCCTTTACTCCTAAATAATTCATTGTGTATTTTCTAAGAATAGAATACTGTCTTACATGACCACAGTACACTTAACTTCATTAAATTTAACATTACTAAAAAGTTTTGATCTACTCTTAACTTCTATCACCTGATTTTGTCAATGAACAAGTAATAGCCTTTTATAACATTTTTTTACCCTTTAGCACAGAATCCAGTCTAGGATCAGGTATTGCATTTAGTTGCCATGTTACTTTAGTGTCCTTTAGTCTGGAACATTTATAAAGTCTTTCTTTTACAACATCGAGATTTTAGAAAAATATAGTCCTTCTTTCATTGGTTCTAATAGCATGTTTCTCACTTGTAGTTTGTCTAATACTTCCTCCTGTTTAGATTCATATTATGCATTCCTGGCTAGAAAATTATATAATTGATGCTGTATACTTCTTAGAGCATAAGGTTGGAAGGCACAGGATATCTATCTGGCACCCCCCCCCCCATTTGCCCCTCATGGGTGATATAAATTTGATCACACAATCAAGATTTTTTCCAATTTAAAGTTACTATTTTTCTCTAAAAATAAATAAGTAGTCTGTGGAGAGACACTTTGAGAACAATATAAATATTCTGATCCTCATCAAAACTTCCTCTTTGTTTTAGCATCAATTGATAATTCCTGCCTTAACCAATCTTTGCTGTGATGGTTGAAAAAAATGATGATTTTCCAACCCCAGTGCTCCTTCCACATTACACATTTGATACTCAAACCCCTTATCTTTCAAAACAGCTTTATTGGCTGTTCTGTCTAACTGAGGATGAGAGTGTAACATATTTCAGTCATAATGAACTTGCTGGTCTCAATGGGGATAATAAAGAGCCTGGGAACAGCAAAAGCTAGATGAGGGTACTGACCCAGCATAGAGAGGGGTGGTAGGATGTAACTACTAGAATCTGTAGCAGAGCCTGTGTAGTAGCCAGAAACCATAATTCACAGGGATTTTGGCATTATATAATTGAGCAGAGTCCCTCAGACAGAAACATATGGGCATCTCACTGAGATCCTTGTACAACTGATAGAACTCCTGGATTAGTGAATGAAACCTGACTTGGTCTACCAAAATCAAGAGTCATAACCTTTCATCCAGTGGCTAGATCTGAATTAAGTCCCATAAATGAAGGGGAGGCCAGGTACCATTAAGGAAGAACACCGAAACTCCAGCCAAGATGGAGGCATAGGTTAACACATTGTGCTTCCTCTCACAATCAAAATTAAGAACAACAAAGATTTGGAAACAAGACAACAACCAGAACTAACAGAAAATTGAACTGTATGGAAGTCTGACAACTGTTCATTCAGACCGGTAAGAGGAGGGGAGTCGCGGCAGCAAAAAGTGGAGGTTGGCGGACGCAGGCGCACAGGAGCCCCAGGTGTGCAGGTGGCAGCTAGATGACCCCAGGTGTGGGGTAGCAATGGGCAGACCCAGTGAGGCTGCGCACAGCGACTGGCTGACCAGGCTGTATCACATTTATACAGAGATAATCCAGGCAAAAATGGGGAGCGAGACAGACCTTGCAATCCAGGGCCCCAGCACCGGGAAATAAAACCTAAAAACATCGATTGAAAACACTTGTGGGGGCTGAAGTGTTAGGAGAGACTGCCAGCCTCACAGGAGATTTCATTGGAGAGACCTACAGGGTCCTTGAACATACACAAGCCCACCCACATGGAAATCAGCACAAGAAGGGCCCAATTTGCTTGTGGGAAGCGGCAGAAGGGACTGAAATATGAGAGAGAGCAGAGCAAGAGCCATTGTTCCCCCTCGGACCCTGCCCCCACATCCAGCATCACAACCCAGCTACTGGGTTGCCCTGCCTTGGTGAACACCAAAGGCTCCACACCTCACTAAGTAACAGGTGTGATCAGATGAAAACAAAAAAAGAAAAAGAAAAAGAAATGGCCCAAGCAGAAGAACAGATCAAAGCCCCAGAGCCAATACATCTAAGTGACCAAGGGATAGCCAACCTATTAGATGCACAGTTCAAAGCTCTGGTGATCAGGATGCTCACAGAATTGGTTGATTTTGTTCACAAATTGGATGAACAAATGAAGGCTACACTAAGAGACATGAAGGAAAATGCACAGGGAACCAATAGTGATGGGAGGAAAACTGGGACTCAAATCCATGGAGTGGACCAGAAGGAAGAAACAACCAACCAAACAGAAAAGAATGAAAAAACAAGAATCCAAAAAATGAGGAGAGGCTTTAGCAACATCCAGGACATCTTTAAATGTCCCAACATCCAAATTATAGAAGGGGAAGAGGAAGAGCAACAAGTGGAAAACTTATTTGAACAAATAATAAAGGAGAACTCCCCCAATCTGGCAAAGGAAATAGACTTTCAGGAAGTCCAGGAAGCTCTCAGAGAGTCCTAAAGAAGTTGGACCCAAGGAGGAACACACCAAGGCACATCATAATTACATTAGCCAAGATTAAAATGAAGGAGAGAATTCTAGAAGCAACAAGGGATAAGAGGACAGTCACCTACAAAGGACTTCCCATCAGACTGTCAGCTGATTTCTCAAAAAAGACCTTCCAGGCAAGAAGGGGCTGGGAAGTATTCCAAGTCATGAAAGTCAAGGACCTCCATCCAAGATTGCTCTATCCAGCAAAGCTTTCATTTAGAATGGAAGGGAAGATAAAGCGCTTCACAGATAAGGTCAAGTTGAAGGAGTTCATCATCACCAAGCCCTTATTATATGAAATGTTAAAGGGACTTATCTAAGAAAAAGAAGATAAAAAATATGAACAGTAAAATGACAGCAAAGGCACAGATATTAACAACCACACCTAAAACAAAAGCAAACTAAGCAAACGACTAGACCAGGAGCAGGAACACAGAAATGGAGATCACATGGAGGGTTAGCAACAGGGGAGTGGGAGGAGGAGAGAGGGGGAAAAGGTACAGAGAATAAGTAGCATTGACAGTGGGTAGAAAATAGAGGGAGGGCAAGAATAGAGTCAGAAAAGTAGAAGCTAAAGAACTTATGAAACTTGGACATGAACTAAAGAGGGGAATGTGGGTGGGAGGGGGTGTGCAGGGTGGAGGGGAATGATGGGGGAGAAATGGGACAACTGTAATAGCATAATCAATAAAATATAATAAAAATAAATTAAAATATATTTAAAAAGGAAGAACACCAAAAATATATGTGCATTTCTACCTCTCCTTCCCTCAGTGAACCTGAAGCAATTTTCCCTGGGAAAAGGGAAATGCCCCAAATTTGGGGGACAGTAAATCTTAGTCCTGAGTTAACAGTAAGTCCTGGACAACCAGAATACTATGACCACCAGTCATAGACATTTAGGATAGGGATTGAAAAGATGTAAATAGAGTTTGGATCCCAGTAGATTTCACCACAAGGCCAATGAAACTGCTAGATGCAGTGGAAATATCTTCAGTATCTGGCAAATGAAATGTATGTCTCTAACAAGAAAGCAATACTGCCTCCCTCACAATTGCAGAGATAGATGTCACCATCAATTACTTGAAAAATGTAGGACTGATGACTTAATTCATATTTGGCTACTTTCAAAGGCAAGCATGTCTCAAAGTAACCTTAGATTATCATTAAATGTACATCAACTCACATTGTGGCTACCGTTACGGATATGACCTTATAAGTCCTTGGCAACTAGCTATTGATCTAATGAAAGCATTTTCTCTATGTATCAATCAGGACTGGAGCTAGGGAGAGGTGAATGAAACACTCACCTCCTGCACAAGGAAATACCAAAAACTCAGTAACCAAAATAAATAATATTTTAAAGCAATATTTTATAAAACTAACATTAATACCAAAAGAACAAAATAGCAAACTTTTAAGTAGAAATAGAACCAACAACAATCAGAGAACACCAGAAGCAGAACACTTTCACTGTCTTACAACAGTGTATGTCAACTCTTCAGCCATGCGCCACTAATTTCCAGGGAACCTTGAACATCTTACCATTTCACAGGACATCATTACGCTAGGCTACCATTGGTGAAATCATACTGACAGACCCTGGAGAGTAAAAATTAACAGGTATGCCAGATGCTAGGAAATGAGTGATAAATCTCCAGAAAGTACAGGGGCCTGCTGACAACTCAGTAAATTTTGGTGGAGGGCAGGTATGTCCACTGATCTGGGACATACTGGATATCTCTTCCAAAGTGAAGTTCTCTCAGCATCTTTATGTACAGTGTTTTAACTGGTCTGTATCTGATAGGTTGGCTGTCTCTATTTTGCTTAGTTCTTCTTGTGGAGTTTTGATCTGTTCTTTCATTTGGGCCATATTTCTTTGTTTCCTCAATTTGGCAGCCTCCCTATGTTTGTTTCTATGTATTAGGTAGACCTGCTTTGACTCCCTCTCTTGGCACACCTGTTACATTTTAAGGGGTGGAACATTAGGTAATCGCCAGAGTGGAACAACCCAACACTTTGGACTTTGTAGCACTGTATGTGGAGGAAGGATTGGAGAGGGAACAATGCTGCTTGCTCAGCTCTTGTAGTATTTCCAGTCACTTCCCCCACCTCCTGTATGTGACTAGAGCCCCTATAGCTGTTCCCCTGGTGGTGATTCCAAGAGTGGGCGTTTTCGTACCTTCTAGGAACCTGCAGGTCCTTTAAATGGTCCCTCCTGAGAGACCAGCAGTTTCTTCTGCTGCCCCAATCCCCAGTGTTTTTTATAGCCAGAAGTTATGAGGCTTTATTTTCCCAGCGCTGGAACCCTGGGCTGTGTGTTATGGCCTGGGGCTAGGATCACTCACTCCCCAGGTGCTCCTTCAGGTTTTTATCTGCCATATGTGAATGTGGGACCACCCATTCCACTGGCTACCGCTGCTGAAACCTCACCACTGCCATACTGCATCATCTCCACCCCAGGTCCCCTGCTTCACCCCTCTTACCCACCTGGATGAATATTTCTTCTTGAAATTTTTGATGTCGTCCTTCCATACAGTTTGATTTTCTGGCAGTTCTGGTTGTTTTGAAATTATTTGTGATCCTTCTTATGATTGTGCAAGGAATTGAAGCATGCCTATGTATGTCTCCACCTTGTGTGGAAGTCTAAATTTATTGATTTTAGAGAGAAAGAGAGGAAAGGAGACAGAAGAGAGAGGGAAAGAGAGAGACATCTACATGTTGTTTTACTTTATTTATGTATTCATTGGTTGATTCTTGTATATGCCATGACTGGGGATCAAACCTGCAACCTTGGCATATTGGGACAACACTCTAACAAATGAGCAACACAGACAGGGTCAAGATTTGAAATTTTTAGAAAAGTTCTTCACCACACATTTAAAAATATATATTTTATTTATTCTGCTGTTACAGTTGTCCCAAATTTTCCCTTTTTGTCCCCCACTCAGCAACCCCCTTTGGAGAAGCATTGTTTTTCATACCACTTTTTAAAAGATATGAAGCTTTTAAGTTTCAGTTTGAGGCCAGTCTTTACAGTTTAATGAGAAAGAGTGAAATACAAGTGACTATGTGAACAAAAATATCACCAATGAAATAAGAAGAATGATAATAGAAAAATAAACCATCAGTAGCATTATAAATAACATTAGATTTTTAGTTCAATTTATTTCAGATGATAGACAAATAATAATTTGCAACATCACTTGGCTCTAACATAATTTTTTTCTTTCCATGGGAGGAGAGGGGATTTCATATTTTGGTTTTGTCCATAGAATAAATTTGTTTTTGTGAAACTATAGTTTTTGAATATACAAGTTCACTATGGAAGACACTTTCTAAAATCCTTTTCTCATTTATGAGTTTTTAAAATGGTAGATCTTACACTAGTTGAACTTCTGTTTTGCATAATACAATGCTGATTTTTAAATGTGTGACAGATGTGCATTAAGATAGTTTTAATGTTGTGACACTTTCGGCCAAGATAGAGGCATAGGACACACTGTACCTCCTCGCACAACCAAAATTAAGGACAACAAAGATATAGAAACAAAAAAACAATCAGATCTGACAGAAAATTGAACGGTAAGGAAATTTGACAACCATTCATCCAAACCCATAGGAAGGGTGGAATCAGTGGCCCTGGGAGAGGGGTTGCAGCAGGAGAAAGCTGTGGTTGGTGGTCCCAGGTTCACAGGTGGCAGCTAGCAGACCCCAGATGCGCAAGGCGGCTGACCGTGGACACACATTCGCACACAGATAAACCAGGTGAAAACGGGAAGACAGACTGTGCAACCCAGGGCCCCAGTGCCAGGAAATAAAGCCTAAAAGCACCAATTGAGAACACTTGTGGGGGTTGAGGTGCTGGGAGAGACTCCCAGCATCACAGGGGAGTTTGTTAGAGAGACCCCAGGGTCATAGAGTGTACACAGGCCCACCCACCCAGGAGGCAGTACCAGAAGAGCCCAATTTGCTTGGGCCAAAGGGACTGAAATACAAGAAAGAGTGGAGCAAGTGCCATTGTTCCTTCTCTGACCCCGCCCCCACATACAGCATCACAATCCAGCCACTGGACTGCCCCGCCCCGGGGAACACCTAAGGCTCTGCCCCTCACTACATAACAGCTGCAACCAGACCAAAAAAAAGAAAGAAAAAAAAAACTGGCTCACACAGGAGAACAGATCAAAGTCCCAGAGCCAATTCATCTAAGTGACCAAGACATAGCCAGCCTATCAGATGCACAGTTAAAACACTGGTGATCAGGATGCTCACAGAATTGGTTGATTTTGGTCACAAATTGGATGAACAAATGAAGGCTACATTAAGTGACATGAAGGAAAATGCACAGGGAACCAATAGTGATAAGAAGAAAACTGGGACTGAAATCAATGGAGTGGACCAGAAGGAAGAAAGAAACAAACAAACAGAAAAGAATGAAGAAACAAGAATTCAAAAAAATGAGGAGAGGCTTAGGAACCTCCAGGACATCTTTAAATGTCCCAACATCTGAATTATAAGGGTACCAGAAGGGGAAGAAGAAGAGCAACAAGTGGAAAACTTATTTGAACAAATAGTAAAGGAGAACTTCTCCAATCTGGCAAAGGAAATAGACTTCCAGGAAGTCCAGGAAGCTCAGAGAGTCCCAAAGGAGGTGGACCCAAGGAGGAATACACCAAAGCACATTATAATGACATTACCCAAGATTAAAATGAAGGAGAGAATTCTACAAGCAGCAAGGGATAAGGGGCAGTCACCTACAAAGGAGTTCCCATCAGACTGTCAGCTGATTTCTCAAAAGAGACCTTCCAGGCAAGAAGGGGCTGGAAAGAAGTATTCCAAGTCATGAAAGTCAAGGACCTCCATCCAAGATTGCTCTATCCAGCAAAGCTGTCATTTAGAATGGAAGGGTAGATAAAGTGCTTCTCAGATAAGGTCAAGTTAAAGGAGTTCATCATCACCAAGCCCTTATTATATGAAATGTTAAAGGGACTTACCTAAGAAAAAGAAGATAAAATATATGAACAGTAAAAAGACAGCAAACTCACAGATATTAACAACCACACCTAAAACAAAGGCAAAGTAAGCAAACAGCTAGACCAGGAACAGAAACACAGAAATGGAGATCACATGGAGGGTTAGGAACAGGGGAGTGGGAGGAGGAGGGGGGGGGAAGATACAGAGAATAAGCAGCATAGATGGTAGGTAGAAAATAGACAGGGGAAGGGCAAGAATAGTGTGGGAAATGTAGAAGCTAAAGAACTTATGACACATAGACATGAACTAAAGGGGGGAATGTGGGTGGCAAGGGTGGAGGGGAACGAAGGGGGAGAAATGGAACAACTGTAATAGCATAATCAATAAAATAAAAATTTAAAAAAAGGTAGTTTTAATGTATTTCATCCATGTAAACTAGAATGAATAACATTCTGAAAACTGATCTGTCTCACCAAAAAATGAATAAGGACTATGTCTAATAATCTGACTATTATTCAACATTTTTTGGACACCTTTGTGCCAGGTACCCAAAGGCAGGCCATGGTACAAAATATGTAATTTTAACTTTATTGCAACAGGGGATCTTCTTATTTTGTACCTATTAGTGACCAGGTAATACATCCTTGAAATTAGAGCTTTTATTTTTGCAATACCAGAAGCCTTGTTCTGAATTTAGAGTTGTGGAAGAATGAGCTATTCTGTTACACTGAGGATTAACTCGTTTCCATATTATGATACACTATGAGGGGGAAAAGCAGGAGATAAAACTGTTGTACTGTACACCACAGTTACAAAAGAGTAAAACATGCATATGAAAGTAGCCTGGAAGGCAGTAAAAATGATAATAACTGTGTCAGAGTAGTTGCATTGTGGGTAGTTATTATTTTCTCTGGTTTTCAAATCTTTTATAATATATTACTTTAATAATTAAAAATACAAACTGTAGACATGAACAGGCATTTAATAACAGAAGAAACGCAACTATTAAGCAAACATAGAAAACTGTTAATATGAGTAAAGGAATATATATTAATACAACACTATGTTGCAATTCTTCACCTAATGCAAAAAATTACTTTTTAAAACAAAACCTAATGTCATTGAGGATACAAGAAAACAGGCACTCATACATTGTAAATTACTGTAGATTTGTTTGCCCCTTGTTATGGGTTGAATTGTGTACCCTCACCATTCATACATTGAAATCCCCACTCTCAGCACCTCAGGATGTGACCCTGTATGAAAATAAAATCGTTGCTGGTGTAATTAGTTCTTTCAGGATGAGATCATGCTGGAGTAGGGTGAGCCCTTAATCCAATGAGGCTTATATCCTTATGAAAGGGGAAACGTGGACACAGACATCCACACAGAGAGAACATAAAAAGATGAAGGCAAAGATTGGGGTTATCCAGAAGAAGCTAAGGAATGTCAAGTATCACCAACAAACCACCAGAAGTCTGGGGAGAGGCATGGAACAGATTCTTTCTCACAACTCTCAGAAGAAACCAGCCCTGTTGTCACCCTGATTTCAGGCTTTGAGTTTATAGAACTGTGAGACAATAGATTTCTGTTTTTTACACCCCCGAGTTTGTGGTGTTTTGTTACAGCAGCCCTAGCAAACTAATACAAACCTTATATACTGAAAACAGCAAAAAAAAAAACCCTTGTATATTACATATAATATAGTACAATATACTATAATATGCTTACATTTGTATATATGAGTATACATACTAACTACAAGTTACATATGTAGACTATATAAAAATAATGTCGGGGAACTGATATTTTCTTTCTCTTCTTCCATTTTGTGTAATATATTTATGTTATTAAAGAAAATTTATAAAATGTAAAATAAGAAAAATTTGATTTTCAATTCCTTCAGTGATTCATGGACCAGTAATTGAGAAATACATCAATTCAGTCTCTAAAGACCATTTCAGTTCTGAAATTTTTGATTCTGCAAAACAGAGAAGACAATAGTTTCCCTGTTAGTGCATTAATATTCCTTGTAGGTTAAAAAAACTTCCAAGGATACATGGCTAAAATTTCAATCAGAGCCTTATTGCTAAAAGGGACTCAAGTCAAATATACAAGTGCAGGAATTGCAGGACTCACTGAATCCCCTATATCATTCCTGACAGACGCTCATCTGGCTCTGCCCAAGTACTTACAATGATGGGGAGGTCACTGCTTTTCCAATTAGGCTATGCCATTGTTGCAGAGCAATTGTAGTTAAGAGTCTTCAGTATAATGAGCTGAATTCTACTTCTCCTTATTTGTCCATCATTGCCCTTGGAGAAACACAAAATAAATTTATTTCCTGATTCATGTGGCTCCCTTTTAAACATATGAAATCTTTTCTCTACAGGTCAAATGTTTATTTCCTGAAATCATTCATTATATGATGTTATTTCCAGATATCCTCTATTCACACTTGCCTATTCATTCCTTAGTCTCTCAGTGTGCTTAAAAATATGGTACAAAAACAGGTTTATCCAGGTATAAACTGAGCAAAGTTGACTACTGTGGGACAATTACCACAATTAATCTAATACAGAGCCAAGCACTAAAAATTGTTGTTACTATTTAATACTTTCCCAGGCCTTTTGCATATATTATCTTTTTTTGTTTTTTTTTTTGTTTATGCTATTACAGTTGTTCCCACTTTCTCTCCCCTTCCTCACCTCCACCCAACCCTACCCTCTCCCCACCCCAAGCCAATCCCCATATTTTTGTCTGAGTCCATGGGTTGTGCATTAGTGTTCTTTTGTTAATCCCTTTACCATCTTTCATCTCTTCCCCCACCTCCTTTCAGGTAGCTGTCAGTCTGTTTCCTGTATCTAAACTTCTGTTACTATTTTGTTCATTGTGTTCATTAGATCCACATATAAGTGAGGTCATGTGGTATTTTTCTTTCACTGACTGGCTTAATTCACTTAACATAATACTAGCCAGGTCCTTGTATGCTGCTGCAAAATATCAGTTTCTTTCTTACCGCTGCACACTGTGTAAATGTTCCACAGCTTCTATTCACCAATCTATTGATGGGAATTTAGGCTATTTCCAAATCTTGGCTATTGTAAATAGTGCTGCTATAAACATAGGGGTACATATATTTTTTTGTATTGGTGTTTCAAGATCCTTGGGGGATTTTTCCAGAAGTGGAATTGCTGGGTCAAAAGGCAGATCCACTTTTAATTTTTTAAGGTAGCCCCAATATGGTTTTCCACAGTAGCTGCACCAGTCGGCATTTCCACCACCGGTGCACTAGGACTCCCTTTTCTCTGCAATCTCTTCAGCACATGTTGTTTATTGATTTATTGATGTCTATTCTGACAGGTGCGAGGTGATATCTCATGAATATATCATTTTATTTTGATTCTCTCAATCACCATGCGTAATTTTTATTTATATTTTATGAATAAGAAAACAGGCACAGAAAAGTAAAGTAACTTGACTAAGATCACACCCCAAGCACTTTCTCTTAACCAGCTGCAATGTGTATTTGTTGAATACATATTTAATAAATTTGTGTTAAACAAAGAATTTATATATTTATAGTTTCAGTAATTTTTTTGCCGTGTCCTAATCTTAGCACATACAGAATAAACACTTAACTGAAATCCTTGGATACTTTTTATATAAAAAGTACACTAGTTACACCATTTAACTCTCATCCTAAATAGCCTTAACCTTCATCTCTTTAACCTCAATGCAAAAAAGTACATTTCTCTTTAGTACAGTTCACTTTGCTTTTGGCTCATCACTATAGCCTGTTAAAATATTTCTGAATCTTGGCTGTCATATAGTGTTTTCCTATATTTCTGTCATTGCAAATTTAATGAGCACACCTACTCCAATAATTTTTCAGTTTCAAAAAGAAAAAGCAAAGCTCTGTTGGAGGTGTGACTCAGTTGACTGGAGCATCATCCCATAACCTAAAGGTTGTGTTGCAGGTTCAATTCCTAGTCAGGGCACAGGCATAGGTTGCAGGTCCTCAGTCCAGGCACATGTGATCCCCAATCCAAGCATGTACAGGAGGCAACCAGTCGATGCTTCTCACTTGCATTGATGTCTCTCCCTCTCTCTAAAAGCAGTGGAAAAAGTGTCCTTGGGTGAGGATTAAAAAAAGAAAATAAATAAAGACCTTTTTTCCTAATTTTCTCTGACATCAATGAATGTTTTTATAACTACACATGTTTATTAAAATAAAAGTAATGACAATGAAAACGCATATTCTGTGATTTAGTTTTAATTACTTCATGTTGATATTCAGACCTAATGGGGCTGAATCTGTGAAATTTTAGCTTAGCATTAGGAAACAGAAAATGACATCACCTATCTAATGCAATTTTATGTAGTATGTCACATATGATGCCTAGATGAAAGCATACAAAACTCAACCCAAACTTAGCTTCAACAATTGTCACCTCATTAAATCACATGACAAAGAAAACTGAGATAAGGTAGTTTGGGTAATTCATTGACTCAACAATATTATCAAAGAATCTCATTCTTTCCATTTTTCTATTCTGAGGTTCTGTTTTCTACTCAACTAATAGTTGCAGAGTGGTTGCAACAGCTCCAGGCATCATGTCCTCAAACAATAACTTCAAAAGGCCAGAAGAGAGGACATTACTTTCCGGTGACCCTTTCTAAGACTAAGAAAAGTCTTCCCAAAATGTTTCCAAAAGACTTTTTTCCACATGTGTTGTTACCAGAATTATATTACAGGTCAGTGCCTCAACCAGTTCTTAACAAGGGTAATGAAATTACTGTGGCTACAGACTGGGAGAAAATATTTGCAAAAGACACATCTGATAAAGCTCTATTTTCCCACTTACATGAAGAATCCTTAAAAGCCAACAATAAGAAGACAAGCAAGCAATACAATTAAACAATGAGTGAAAAACCTTAACAGACACCACAGTTGCACTCTTTGGTATATACCCAAAGGAGTTGAACATATACTTCCACACAAGCACTTGCACATGATATTTATAGCAGCTATACGCATAGTTGCCAAAACTTGGAAGCAATCTGTGTGTCCTTCAGTAGGTGAATGGGTAAATAAACTGTGCTACATCCAGACAATGGAATATTATGCAGTGTTAAAAAGAAAAGAGTTATCAAGCCATGAAAACACATGGAGGAAGCTTAAATGCTTCTGAAAGAAGCCAAGCTGAAAAGACTACATACTGTATGATCCAACTATGTGACATTCTGAAAAAAGAAAAACTATGGAAACTATAAAAAGGTCAGTCATTGCCAGGGTTTAGAAGGATTGAAGACTGATGAACAATGAGCAGACAGAGCACAGAGGATTTTGAGGGCAATGGAAATACTGTGTATGACACCTTAATGATGGATAGATGTCATTATGCATTTGTCCAAACCACAGAATGCACCACACCAAGAGTGAATGGTAATGTGAACTACGGGTTTTGGGTAATGATGAAGTGATAATGTAAGTTCATCAGTTGTAATGAATGTATCAGTCTGGTTGGGTATGTTGATAGTGGAAGAGGTTATGCATGTGTGGGGACTGGAGATGTCCCAACCTTTGGGACACCTCACCCAACCTTTTCCTCAATTTTGCTGTGAATCTAAAACTGCTCTAAAAATAAAATTTTCGATTTTTTATTATTTTATTTTATTTTTTAATTTTATTTTTTTAAAAGATTTTATTTATTTGTTTTTAGAGAGAGGGAAAGGGAGGGAGAAAGAGAAGGAAAGAAACATCAATGTGTGGTTGCCTCTCATGCGCCCCCTACTGGGGACCTGGCCCGCAATCCAGGCATGTGCCCTACTGGGAATCAAACCAGCGACCCCTTGCTTCACAGTCCAGTGCTCAATCCACTGAGTCATGCCATCCAAGTCTAAAGTTTTCAATTTTTTAAAAGAAATTATCAAGGCTGGCTTAACCAGGTTAAGGGATGGAGCTGGGAAAAGATCCAGCCTCTCTTAAAGCCCATGATGCCTCATACCAGAACAAACTGGGGTTTTGTCAACATGAAAAACAGAATGATGGTAAGCAATCGATGGTATCTGCAACATGTAACAGGATGTGTTTAGACATTTAAAAATGTGAAATGAACAGATGACATCTAGAAGAACTTGCACATTTGTATATAAAAAAGTTAGATGCTACTTAGCAGTGGAATAAACCTATTGAAATCCAAACTCATTGAACAAACTAAAGTAATACAGTACTCTATCTACTTAATGGTCATTATTGTGGATGAAAAGTGGGACTGATCTCAAAATGGTAGACATAAATCACCACATATTTTATCCATTCAACAGGAAATGGATCAAAAATGAAAGCCATTTTTCAGAAAACCCAGGTAGAATTCATTAAGCGTACAATGAAGTATCATGATTTTGCATTTACTCTGTAGAAAAATAAGCAATACACTTCAGGCTTCTTTATGTTTATACAAGTACACTCCATAGTTTCTTTGATGTCTTCAGTATAAAGGCACACTAATACCAGCTTTTAATAAGAAGTAAGGGTGATATAGTGAATGTTTCATTTTGAGGAGTTGGCAAAAGGATTATTTTTAAGTTTACTTCAAAGGAAAAGTATGAAATAATAAAAGATGAAAGACCAATTCATGTTCTCAATGCTAGTCCATTCAGAAGACTCCATGGTCTCATTTTTATCTGATGACTGCAATCTTTCTAAGATAATTGACCTTGGTTTCTGTTTTATTGCATTTGCTGTCACTCATTGCATTGTTTGCTAGATTAGAAGTACTTGATATAAGTTTATGTACTCAGTATAATTTCAATATGTCATCCAGTCCTTGTTTCATCTCTCACTGTCAGTTCATGGCTTAAAATTGGCTCTTCAGGAAATCTTGAATCACTATTCTCTAACTACCGCATTAAAAATAATAAGTGAGGTACTTTATCACCTACCATTTCAAACATAATATCATAAACCCTATACATGCAGAGCTACAGCAAGATTAGTTATTGAGTTCAATTCATAACAATTTCGCAAAAATAATATTGCAAGTCCCATGAACAGATTCATTTCCTGGAATTAGGAAAGCGGGAAGTATTTCTAAAACAGTTCTAAGGACATCAATGCTATTCACAGGATCAAAATGGATAAGGAGTACAATATTATCAAATCCAATAGTCCAAATAATTCTCACAGAGCTAACAGAAAGGATGTTTAGCCATGTGCACTGGTGAGTACATGTGCCTAAACAGTAAATCAGGAGGCAGTACTAGAGGAAGTGTATAGAAGGAACTTTGTTCCCAGCTTCCTCAGTGATGTTATTTTTCATATAGTGAGGGGAGAAAACATACAAGAAGGGATGACCTGTGGAACTCAAGGAGCAAAGCAAAGATATCTCAGAAAGTAATAATTTGCTTCAGAAAATAGTTTCTGAGAGACTGTGGTAATGCATTACTCAAAAGCTGTTAACCCACAGTTCCCTTTGAGGGCAAGTCTGCTGGGAGCTTCCCATCAAATTACAGAGCAGAGAACATTTGTGTTTAAATTCAAACAAACTTATCAACACCATGGTGGTTCAGGAAATGAACAACAAAGGAAAGTACAATAAACAAAATGCTCTTCACAATGAAATTGTCAAACCTTTTAAGAAAAGTAACTATCAAAAGAATTTTGCATAATACTTTATCCTAGGGGGTTGAAATAAAACTTTTACAAATTCTTAATTTTCCCACAAAGTTAGAAAAGAAGTTAGTGCACTTAAGTAGTTCAAGAGAGCAACATCCATTCATTCAATAAATATTTATTTAGCAACTACTACCTGTAAAATTCTATGTAAAGCACAGCACATGCAAAATCAAGGAAGATACAGTACTGGCCCCAAGATATGGGTTGGAAGGAGACAGGATTCCAGTCAACTGTAAGAAGTCCTAGGATAGAGATAAGGACAGGGGTTACCCACCTTGCATCTTTCCTCATTTACCCCCGTAAAACATACAGACGGAAATAGAAAAATGATAGAAAAAGGAAAGGTCTAAAGAGGTTGAAATGAGCTAAATCAGTGAGAAAGCCAGAATGTAAGAAATAACCAGATCTGGTTTCTTCAATAAATAAATTGCAAGGAAAAAATTACAGTGAGGAGAAATTTTATATTCAAAGAGACTTACAAAGCATAACAAGTAAATGTAGTATGTGAAATTTTATAAATTCCTGATTCAAATGAATGGACAACCATGGGACACAGGGAAAATTGAACACTATCTGGATAGTAGGTATTAAGGAGTCATTGTCAAAATTTTAAAGTCCATAATGGTATTGGGGTTATGTTCTTTTTAAAGAGTCCTCATCTTTTAGAGACTTTTAGCAAAATATTTGCAGATGAAATTATAGGACAGCTGAGATTTGCTTTCAAATAATCCAGTAGGGGATGGTCATATGGTACTTCATTATATTATTCTCTCTACTTCTGTGTATGTTTGAAATTTCCATATTAATTAGATCAACCTGGGGAGTCAAAGAAAATATCCCAAAGGAGTTTTGAAGTGAGATTTGAAGGTGGGCGAGAGTTATCTAGCTAAATGAAAGAGCCATCCTTTCATCTCAAAGAACTTGGAAATAATGTTACTCTTTAAAAAATAACTTTTAGAGTTTCCTGTCAAGGTAGAGGCAGAGGTAGATGCACTTCACCTCCTCATGCAACCACAAAAAGGAATTACATTTAAATCTCAAGACAACTAACACCCAGAACTGTCAGAAAATCAAATTGTATGGAAGTCCGACAACCAAGGATTTAAAGAAGCCTCATTCATCCACATGGGTAGGAGGGGCAGAGACACAGAGACAGGGCAGAGAGACACAGTGTGGCACAGAGAAGTGGTGGCAGAAGCAGAACAGGCCCCGATGGTCCCACTTTCACATGTGGTAGATAAAAAATGGGGGGGATACTTTGGGAGTGAGCAATCCAGGCCCCAGGCCAGACCTCACAGTCCAGGGTTCTAGCACCATAAGGATAAATCCCTATAAGTTCTGGCTGTAAAAACCAGAGGAGATTGGGGTGGTGGAAGAAACTGCAGTATTTTCAGGAAACTTTACTTAAAGGGCTCTCACAGTCTTAAAACGTACACAAACCCACCCTCTCTGGGATTCAAGACCAGGGCAACAGCTGGAAGGGTGCCAGGTGCATTTGGGAAGTGGGTGAAGTGACTGGAAATGGGGCAGTGCCAGGCAAACTCCCACAAGCCAGGCAGCAGCACAGTCCCTTCTCTCCAAGCCCTCCCCCAACACAAAGCCACAAAGCAGTGAAGCAGTTTGCCCCAATCTGGTGATTACCTAAGGCTCTGACAAACACAATTTACAGGTACATTTTACAGGGAGTGAAAGCAGCTCTACCTAATACACAGAAACAAACACAGGAGGTTGCCAAATTGAGGAAACAAAGAAATATGGCCCAAATGAAAGAACAGAAAAAAATCTGGAAAAAGAACTAAATGAAATGGAGATAGCCAACCTATCAGATGCAGAGTTCAAAACATTGGTGATCAGGATACTCAACGAACTCATCGAGTATGAAATAACTTAAAGGAAGAAATGAGGGTTACACTAAGAGAAATAAAGGAAAATCTCCAAAAGTGCCAATATCTGAATCATAGGTATGCCAGAAGGAGAAAAGGAAGAGCAAGAAATTGAAAACTTATTTGAAAAAAAAATAATGAAAGAAAACTTCCCCAATCTGGTGAAGGAGATAGACATACAAGTCCAGGAAACTCAGAGAGTCACAAACAAGTTGGACCAAAGAGGAACACAACAAGACACATCATAATCAAAATGCCAAAGCTTAAAGATAAGGAGAGAATTTGAAAAGCAGCAAGAGAAATGAAGAGAGTTACCTACAAAGGAGTACCCATAAGACTGTCAGCTGATTTCTCAAAAGAAACTTTGCAGGCAAGAAAGGGCTGGAAAGAAGTATTCAAAGTGATGAAAAGCAAGGACCTATAACCAAGATTACTTCTATTCAGCAAAGCTATCATTTTAAAATGGAAGGGCAGATAAAGTGCTTCTCAGACAAGGTAAACCTAAAGAAGTTCATCATCATGAAGCCATTATTACATGAAATGTTAAAGGGACTTATTGAAAAAAAAGCAGATCAAAACTGTGAACGTTAAAAAGGCAACAAATTCACAACTATCATTAACTGAGTAAAAACAAACAAACTAACTAAGCAAACAAGTGGAACAGGAACAGAATCATAGGTATGGAGATCATGTGGAGGGTTATCCGCTGGGAGAGGAAAAGCAGAGAGTGGGGGGAAAGGTGCAGGGATTAAAAAGCATCATTGGTAGGTACAAAATAGACAGGGGGATGTTAAGAATAGTATGGGAAATAGAGAAGCCAAAGAACTTATATGCATAACACATGGACATGAACTAAGGGGGAGGATTGCTGGAGGGAAGGGTGGTACTGGATGGAGGGAGAGAAAGGGAGAATAATTGGGACAACTGTAATAACATAGTCAATAAATTATACTTAAAAATAACATTTAAAATTATGAAATATATTATATATAATAGTGTATTTAATGCAAATACACAGTCTAAAAATAATAATGGAATGAAAATTTGTGACACACCACCCAGCTTAAGAAAGTGTGCTTTCAAATCCTTCCATGCCTCCTCAGCCTACCATCCTCTTCTGTCAACCTGTAGGAGTTAGCCACTCTCCTGAATTTTGTCTGAGTTATTCCTTACTTATCATTGTAGTTTTTTAAAAGACTTTATTTATTCATTTTTAATTCTTTTTTTTTTAGAGATAGGGGAAGAAAAAGAGAAAGGGATGGAGAGAAACATCAATGTGTAGTTTCCTCCCATGCACCCTGTCCTGGGGACCTGGACCACAACCCAGGCATATGCTCTGACTGGGAATGGAACCAGTGACCCTTTGGTTTACAACCCATGCTCAATCTACTTAGTTACACCAGCCAGGGCATCTTTGTAGTTTTTATCGCATATGTGTTTATCTCCAACCAATATGGTATTATTTATTTTTACCTGGTTTTGAGCATTATATAAATGGAATTATACTGCATGTATTCTCTGACTTATTTTGTTCAATGCTATTTTTGAGATTTATCCATGATCTTATATGTACTTGTAGATCTTTGTTTTTGTTGTTGGTATTCCATTTTATGAATATGCCATAATTTGTTCACCCATTCCACTATTAATAGCCATTTGGGTTGTTTCCAGTTTGGGGCAGCCTGACACTATAAGTAATTATTTACATGTTATTGGAGCACAGCGGCAAGAGTTTTGCTAAGGTATAATGGCTTAAGAGTGGAGTTTATGGGTAAGATTAAGATTGGTTTATTGAGATGTCAAATGATTAAATCAACTCACAATGGAAGGAGACTGTCAACCCTTCTGTCACTTAGCTAATGTTGTTAGCACACTCAATAATGTTTGTTAGTAGAAATCAGCATTAAAAAAAATGTTCCAAGATTGTAATTTGTCAACTTGAATCTTGCATCATGGGGGAGAGAAAGGTTGAATCTAGGTACCATTTGCTGCAGAGCAGAAACAGTTCCTCAAGCATCATCATGGCTGGAATAAAATATCCCTCAACACTATTCCCCTCTCTTTGTTTTAAATTCTTGCTCACCAAGTAAATTTAAGAATTGTATTACCCAGCAATCTTGATGTCAAAAAAAGATATCATATACTCTGGATATGACATTACTCAAACAACCAATTTACTGGAAAGTGACCGTCTCCACTGGAGGACAAGATGTTGAAGTATGAAACCAGTTGACAACAGTGAGACTGGAAATGTAGAAATTGAAGAAGTTGAAAATTTAAGCATAGGGTCTGAAAAGGTGGTAGTGCCATTAATAGACATAAAATAGAAAGACAGTTTTAAGGTGGGGTTGGGGAGAGAATTGGAAGTGATGATGTTAGCACATCCAGGGACTTAGAGACATCCAGGTGAAGCCCAGTTAGGAGTCTGGAAATCATATCTGGAGCTCAAGTAAAAAGTTGCAAATGAAAGATACACATTTAGAATCATTCACATAAGGCTGAAATGAAATTGCTAAAAGAGGTAAGGCAAAAAAAGAAAAATTTTGAGCACGGAGTCTTAAGGGCATGCCTACATTTAAGATTTGAGAAGGAAGAAGAGCCAATAAAGGCAACACCAGAGGCTGTCCAAGAAGTAGGAAAGAACTAACATAGAAGTAAGGGAAGGAAGTAAGAATTGAAGGCAGAGGAAAGTGAATAGTTAGAATAAGAACTCTAAACAAAACCCTGGGCATTCTCCTAGTGATTAACAAAAAAAGGGGGGGAGTTGATAATAAAAAGAAGCTACCAAATTATTCAGCATTTATTATGTGTCACACACTATGCCAGGAATTTTGCCTTTATTATTTCTTTTTTCATTGTATTAGAGTACACATAACATAAAATTCACTATCTTAACCACTTTGAGACTGCTGTTCAGTGGTGTTGAGTACATTCACTTTGCTCTGCCCCTGTCACCACCATCCATCCCCATAACTCTTTTCACCTTGTAAAACTGAAACTCTATATTTATTAAACGTAACTCCCCTTCTCCCATCCCCTTCAGCTCCTGAGAGACGCCATTACACTTTCTGTCTCAATGATTTTTACTATTCTAAGTACCTCATATAGACTTCTGGCCAAGATGGAGGCATAGGTGGACACACTGTGCCTCCTCTCACAACCAAAATTAAGGACAACAAAGATTTAGAAACAAGAAAGCAGCCAAAACTCATAGAAAACTGAACTGTACAGAAGTCCAACAACCATTCATCCAGACCGGTAAGAGGGGTGGAGTCATGGCAGGAAAAAGTGGAGGTGCAGACCGGGCAGGCAGGCAGCAGTGGCTAGCAGACCCCAGGCACGGGGCGGCAACTGTGCAGACCCAGTGAGGCCGCACAAGGCAGCTGGCTGACCAGGTGGTCCCACATTCGTGTGCAGATAATCCAGGTGAAGGGGAAGTGGTGGAAGGGACTGGAATCTGAGAGTGAGCAGAGCAAGTGCCATTGTTCTCTCTCGGACCCCGCCCCCACATACAGCATCACTACCCAGTGACTGGGCTGCTCTGCCCTGGGGAACACCTAAGGCTCTGCCCCTCACTACATAACAGCCGCGACTAGACAAAAAAAAAAAAAAAAAAAAAAAAAAAAAACAGAAACAAAAATGGCTCAAACCAGAGAACAAATCAAAGCCCCAGAGCCAATTCATCTAAGTGACAAAGAGATAGCCAACCTATCAGATGCACAGCTCAAAGCCCTGGTGATCAGTATGCTCACAGAATTGGTTGATTTTGCTCGCAAATTAGATGAAAAAATGAAGGTTACAATAAGTGAAATGAAGAAAAACGCACAGGAAACCAATAGAGATGGGAGGAAAACTGGGACTCAAATCCATGGAGTGGACCAGAAGGAAGAAAGAAACAACCAAAAAGAAAAGAAGGAAGAAACAAGAATTCAAAAAAATGAGGAGAGGCTTAGGAACCTCCAGGACATCTTGAAACATCCCAACATCTGAATTATAGGGGTACCAGAAGGGGAAGAGGAAGAGCAACAAGTGGAAAACTTATTTGAACAAATAATAAAGGAGAACTTCCCCAATCTGGCAAAGGAAATAGACTTCCAGGAAGTCCAGGAAGCTC